>QNUK01000164.1:742500-1185000 GCA_013621035.1 Clarias magur
CGGTGTAACTCCTCTCACCGGTCAGTGGGATTAATGCTACGGCTGATGGGTGTACATTGACAGCATTGGATTTGGATGACATCTTTTACTATAATTTGAAACTTGAGTAAATTAGTTTTATAATAACATTTAATAAAACTTACAGTGACTTATCCAAAACTCGCATTGTAATGACTAGGTCAAAGGAATTTGGGGTATGGGGGAGGAACAGGCATGCCATAGCCTTCCTCTCTTCCTATTCATAATCCACACAACTTGTGGCATTCTGCTTTGATAAGAAAAGCAGCAGAACACCAGTTCTCCTCTCGACTGTCTTGCTTTAATAAGAATCCCGCATGATGTAACCTTCAGGTGTCCCCTGGCGCCGCGTGCCTTCAGCCTGGGCCCAGAGCGCTGTAAATCGATCCTTCGGGCAGCTTAACAGCCAGTCGTCTGGCGTACGGCGAAGTGACGTGGCGTCTCCAGTTCTGAGCTCGAGCGGCTGAGTCACTCGCTCTGCTATCCCCGGCCTCCAAATGTTAATTACAGGAGCATTCTTTCACTTTCGAGCTGCGGGAAATGATTTCCCTTCAGAGCCAAAAACACAGCCTCTTTAATGGACATTGGCGAGGGTTTTTTTTTTTTTCTTTTCTTTTTTCTTTCTTTCTCCCTTGGCTTTTACAAAAGACTCAGCCGTGACGGTGGGCTGCGAATTGCGTGTCTTCAAAAACATGCCTTGTTTTCGCTTGGTCTACATTTTTTGCCTCTGTCGTTATCTGTTGGATTTATTAAGCGAGATTTTTTGATTGTGTGCTGCTAGAAGAAAGCCAACATGCAGTAGTGGAGAGCAGCTCTTGAAATTTAATCTTGTTTAAAGTGTTCTCTTATGAGTTTCTATTTAAGATCTGTATTAAAAAACAAAGCACTTTAAATCATCATAAACGGTTTAAAAGGTATACCTCAAAGTTGCACACTCGGCCACCTTCAACTTTGATTACAGCGTACAATGTGGTGACCAGTTCATGTGTGAAAATGATCATTCGTGCTCCCAGAACCAATTGTTTTTGAGTCCTGGAATATGGGGAAGAGAAGCTCCACTGATGCGATAACCTGTACATTCAGGTCGTCAGCTGACTTCATTTTAGTACAACATAACGCTGCTAAGTCTGGACCTGACTGACTGAAGCAAACCCCAGATCATAACACTGCCTCCAGAGGCTTGTACAGCGGGCGCTGTGCTATGATGGATGCATAACTTCATGCACTTCCCTTCTTACCCTGACGCACTCGTCACTCTGGAATACGGTCAATCAGACCACATGACCTTTTTCCAATGCTCCAAAGTCTAATCTTTATGCTGTCTAGCAAATTCAACCCTTTCTTTTGATTGGTTTCATTAACAAATGGTTTGTTATGGACATACAGCTGTTTAGTTCTCGCCACATTGTGTGTATACTGTAGCAATGTTCTTGCTTTTACTATTAAACCTAGGCACTTTTTTTATTTTTTAAACCATGCAACAGGTTTTGAAGGTGTACTGATGGGTTCTTTACCCGGTTCCATTAGTTTCAAACCCCCGTTTTGTTTTATTTGCTTTGATGCAGCTCATTAATTTCACCCTTCTGAAATGGTGACTATTTTTTCAGGCAAATGGTCAAGTCATTTCCTAGCTGCTCTCATTTCTTTATATCTGTTAAGCAGCTTGTGAATCTAAAAAGACATATCCACTGCCTTAATACCTCTAAACGTTATCCCAGATCCAGTTTAATATCCTTTTTTTTTTTATAATGCAGGTAAATACGGAAATAATGGGAACACCCTAGGGGAGGAAAAGGAGGTAGAAATGTTAGCATGTGTGCGAGTTGTTGTATCACTATGTCCTTGTTACTCGACTTGCACTAGATGTGTTCGCAGCACTACATCAGCCCCTTTGGCGCCAAAGTTTTTCCTTCCATATTGGTCTGCCCTCTTTTCATCTCTCTCCGATCAGACAACAGCTACTGTATCTATCAGTGAGGGTGAAGGCTAGCATGTGCTTCTCTGAGATGCATGAATTTAACCGACCGTACTATCAGTATCGTACTGTATGTTTATCTAATGCTCATGCGATGCTCATACTGCTTCACAGGATAGCATGACAAAAGAAAAGGAAAGAAAGCACCATCTGCTCTTTTGTGCAAACCGGAGCTCACAGGCGCTCATGGATGACCAGTGCTGAGAGCTTATTGACCGTTCTGGTATCGTCAGGGTTTGAGCTCTCAATCGCATGACAGTAATCCTGCTTTTATGAGGTCATTCTTTTAGTTTATACTTCCTCATGATATTTATTTTTTTTTTTTGGATTTTTCCCCGATTTTCTCCCTAATTTAGTCGTGTCCAATTCCTCCCCGTCACTAGGGGGCTCCCACATTAAGGCTACTACTACCACTCAGCCGGGAGGGCCGAAGACTATCGCGTGTTTCCTCCGAACCACGTGACGCCAGCCGACCGCATCTTTTCGAACTGCTCGCTCGCGCACCATTGGGGGCGGCGTAACACACTCGGAGGACAGCGCTATCCGCTCCCTCCGTTGCGCGAGCTCACAGACGCCCCTGACTGGCTGTAGAGCCATGATTAATGTGGGAGCACTATGTACCTCTCATCCCTCCCGTCTGAGAGAGCTCGGCCAATCAGCTCTCTCTAGACCTCCGGCTGCGAGAGGTTACAGCACCACCCGGGATTCGAACTAGCGATCTCCGGATGATAGGGCGAGCGCTTTAACCACTGCGCCACTCGGAGGCTTCCTCATGATATTTGTCTGACGGATCTGACATCAAGCCGCTCTTCAGAGGACAGTTTTCTTCTGCTTCTGATGTGTGCATGAGTGACCTGACCGTGCATCATGACAAGCGGAGATGGACAAGAATAGCAAAGGTCAGGTCAAATGACAGAAATTGTGCCTTGTCTATTACTATGTTCTGAATGTGAGGCCTCTGAATGTTTCTGTTACTCATGCCAGAATCGTGTGTCAGATATGAAAGACATCTGGCTCGTCCATTAGCAAAATATTTTGTCCATCTGCCTATAGATTTTTTTTTTTTCTTCGTTTTTTTTCTTTGTTCCTGTCCTGTTCCGTGTCCTTTCTTTAGATATAAATAAAAAGATATTGTGTCAAACCTGTATCTTTTCTTTTCCTTACAATGAGTACAGATCAGGATAAATGCCTAATCTGTGTTCTATCAGTTTAAACCTGGATTTGGGCCAAAAACTAAAACGGCATTTTCGAGTACCAGCACTTGCATATGGTTTGCCCGAGCACTTGAAGCGGCTCTGGTGAATGTCTGTCTATCAAAGGTCCGAGCCTTATAAACACATGTATCAGGGTCCACCTGTTGTTTGGATGTCATTGCTGTCTGTATACAGATCGCGATGTGTCCATCAGGGGGTGCATGTGGATCCCGGCTCCTTCTCTGCGCTCTCTCTCGCTCTCTCGTGCTTGCTCGTCTTTCCGATTAAAGCAAAAAAGTGCGTGCAAATGTGTGTGCGTGTAGAGAGAGATAGAGCCTAACGGGGAGGGGAGGCGGCGGGGGGAGAGGTAGTGGTCGAGTGGGTGAGTGTGTGTGTGTGTGTAAGAGCTGTGCTGTACGTCAGTTTGCTGGCAGTAAGGCGCTGGGCAGTTGTAGTTTTAAATGTGGTTAAGTGACTCTCGCCGGTGCAGCTTCAGGAAAGGAACCGGAGCCACGGGAGCCGTCACCATGAAGCACTCGCACTCGCACACCATGGACTACAGGCTGATGAGTAAGAGCTCTCTGACTTTGAACTTCTAGAGCGGAAAAAAAAAATGTCACATGGGTTTGGTAGCTTAGTCGTTTTTTTTTTTTTTTTTCTTCCACCTGCCATCAGTGTGTAGATGATCAACTCCTGCTCTTTATCTGTCTCAGGTTTGCTTGAAGGCTATATGTTTTGGCTTGTATAATACATATACTGTACACTGTATCCATGATGTGCGATTATTTATCATTGTGCGTATACATGTACTGTACTGTCTGTCTATAAGGTGTATAAAAGTGTTATTGCTTCCTGAGACAGTGGTGAGACACAGCAATAGAAGGTTTACTGCTGTATATAAATGTCCCTGTTGTCCTGATTTTATATTTTACAAGTTTTCCCCAACTGACAAGATGGATAGATAGTGAGGGCGAGTGTGTGTTTTATTCAATTTTAATGTGACAGCAGCTGGTTCATGGATTATACAGCAAGATTCAAGAGGTAAAAGAATATTAAAGGTTAGGTTAAAATTTAAATCAGGATGGATTGGAGCTACTATATACTGTATAGCAGGAAATGAGAGGTGCTCGTTTTTTTCTTTTTTCTTTTTCTGATTAATATTTGGAATTTTAAGAGGTTAATGTAGATTTTCCTCCTGATGTCCTCCAGATGCATTCGCACCGTACAAACTGCATTCACACCTGCCAGATCCCAGACCAGGATGCGAAAGCGATCTGTAGAGGAGGCGCTCGCAGCAAGATCAGCCAGAGCAGCTCCTCTACAGCTCCTGAGCCGAACCCCATCCATGGAGCAGGTGCTCTGGCTGATCGTGCTGCGGCCTTTTATTTGTTTTCAATTTAAACAACCGCTATCTATTCACGAAAAAAAATAAAAAAAATAATGCAAGGTGTAAATGGAGCCGAACGTTTTCAGGGGAACAAAGGTCCACCAGCTGTGCAAGCAAAATGCCGTCGATGATGCTGGAGACGAAAGGGTTTTCTCGTACTCGAAGGTTTTTAAGACATAAAACACATTCCCTTTTGTATGAACTGGACGGCATTAAAAACGTGCTCATCAAGAGCGAAATAAATGATCTGTCCGATAATTACAGCAATGCTGCATGCCCCTGAATTTACAAACCCTAGAGGATCAATATAAATGTAATCAAAGAACCAACCAAATTGAATGTTCATTGTATTTCCTGGAGGAAATTCTGAAGATTGGCTGATGGATTTCTGCTATCAAATCTGGCAAAACACAGAGATGGACATTATTTCTCAGTTCGCATTGGCAGCTGTTGATGGGAATGATTTGCGGGAAATGAATGAAGGGGAAAACTCATTAGCGCTCTCGAGGCTTTGTACCCCTAAAGAATAATTGTTACGCTTGAAATATTTATGAATTATGAATAATAAATCAGCCGGTTACATATCATTAATCCAGAGAAGCTCGAGACGCTCGTCCAAAACACTTGCGCCTTATGCGCTACGTTTTCTCCCTCTATGTTTATTACTAAATCACATTCTGCATGCTTTATCAGATGCACTTACTGACCATCTTATAAGGTCAACATACCGTACCATAAGTTGTACCACACTAATATAAGCAATTATCGATTGTGGTCTTTGTGTTGCAATGCACAATTTATCTGCATCCATCAGTGGAGAGGAACCACTAAATGACCTCTCAGATTCTCATTCTCACTGACCCTGACATGATAGAACCGTGGGAGAACAGCAGTGGATATGTAGTGAGGAACTGGATCAGTATTAGTGGACAAAGTAAAGGGAATCTGACAAATGACAGAAAAAATATACAATTAGCCGCAGCATTATTGGCACACTTGGTACAGATGGGTTAAAGTAGTTATGAGGTAGGTAATGGATGGCTGGTCAAGATTAACATCATTATTCTTTTTTTTTTCTCCGAGAAATATTATTGGAGATGGTGGTGCGTCCACCTCGACATCACCTCCATGGCAAATGAAAAACAAATATGTTTGGATGTAATGCCGAGAAAGACTTTGCTTTGCTCTCAGATCTCTCCATAAAATCTGACACAATTCCAGTTTAAAGAATGCTAAGAGATTATGGATATTTTGTAACGTCTGTTTAGTCCAAATGCCCGTGTTACAATAACTGGCGGAGTAAGTACAGTATCAGGAGATTTGATATCTGATGGACTGTGCCAAAAAACTACAGTACGAATCTGTTGTGATTTGGATCATCCACCCATCCACCCACCCACTTTCTATACCACTTATCTTAGTCTTAATGGCAGTCAGTCTATACTGCATGTTTTAGGACTGTGGAAAACAAAGAGGACATCTGGAGAAAACCTAAGCATGTGGAGAGCATGCAAGCTCCACGCTCACAGGCCAGAGGTGAGCTTTAACCTCGACATTTAACCGACATGGCCGGTCCAGGACGCCCTGACCTAAGGTATACCTGAATGGAAACCTGCATGTTGAGCTGAAGAGGAGAATCCACAAGAGGAGCCTCAAGGAGATAAACATGACTCAATATAGACTCTCAGATTCCTTACTCCATGTTATCTCAACAGAGGTTATATGAGAAGACTTTGTGCCGTTACTTTAACCAAGGTCAGGCATACAATGTGCTAAATATAGGTGTGACCATAATCGTGGTGCAATATATAAAAATATAAAAATATTCTTTCGAATCATTTTACTTCACCTGCCTGTTTTTTTACCTTAGTTCTACCAAGGATTTCAATAGGCCTAGTTCTAATTTTACATCTCATTTTACATTAATTTCTGTTGTTGTTGTTGTTGTTGTTTACATAAAGGTGATTTCGTGTACACTAATATACGACTCATGCAGCCACTGATTCTAGCTCGACAGCAGGTTTACATAATGAACATACTGTCTGTAATTGAAGATGCATGTTATGTAAAGAGGATTATTCTGTGTATCATGCTGTGTCATAGCCCACTAGCTGTTGCCTTTACAGTGGACATGAACGCGGGAACCATTGACCAATTCGAGGTGAAGAATGGGAAGCACTCGCTCGCTGCCGAGCGCAGAGATCCTCTTACAGCGTGCTGCAGGCACAGCACGGAATGCTTCGTGTTCAGTCGGCACATTATTGCTTTTGAATCTGGCGTCAGTGTTTCCTAGGATACCTGACTGTCGAGACGAGACCCTCACGACCCGTATTGACTAGTTTCATCATGCATTTTCTCTTTAGAAGCTAAAGTTAAAGTAATCAAGGTGTGAAATTTTCCCCGTTTTCCACCAGGGACAAATTGGCTGCGTGTTAAATTAACGCTGAGGCAGTGTGTAGTACAACCCTGCGCTTTGAGGCTTTATAACAGAAGAACATGCTGAACGCTGAGTAACAGGCTGTGCTTTATATTTCAGGAAAATTGCATTCATCAGTGCTGCTCGTACTCGAGGCTTATCGTAATCCCATCCTATTTTCCCCCGCGTAACGCTCTGGTTTAATAGCATTTGCTAATGAGTGTGCATGGCTTGCTATGACACATGTGTCTTTGATTGGGGACATAAAACATATTGCACTGGTTAGTTTGGTTCATTTCTTTTTAAGTACTGCAGCAGCGCAGCCTGATTCGGCTCATGGGTATTTGCCATTTTCAATTAGTTTTATACAAACCAAAGTCTTATTCATGCAATCAGGGTAAGTGCATTCAAGCAAACATTGTTTATTTTTCTTAGTACTTTCACTATGGGAAATTATAAACTGTACAGATCAAAGGGTCATGAATGTCGCAAAATAATAAGGATGTGACTGAAGATGTCGTCGAAAATGTCATACAGAAGGATATATGAATTACACAGGGAGGCAAGTAAATGTCAGGATATATTGAAAATAATCAAATCATATTCATACACTATATGGACAGGTTTTTTTTATACAAAACCTATTATTTATTAAATTCAGGTGTTTGAAACAGGCCGTTTATCCCTAGTAAAGGGCAATCTTAATACTTCAGCATACCAAGAAGACATCTGCTATGCTTCCACCTCCGTGGCAACAGTTTGGGGAAGGCCTGTTTTTATTCCAACCAGTGCTCCAGTGCACAAAGCAAGAATATGGTTTGATGAGTCCAACGTGGAAGAACTTGACTGGCCCGAACACAGAACCCTGAGCTCAACCCCATCAACGACCTTTGGGATGAACTGGAACGGATATTGTTCGATGTAGAAGAACTTGACTGGCCCGGACACAGAACCCTGAGCTCAACCCCATCAATAACCTTTGGGATGAGCTGGAACGGATATTGTTCGATGTAGAAGAACTTGATTGGCCCGAACACAGAACCCTGAGCTCAACCCCATCAACAACCTTTGGGATGAACTGGAACGGATATTGTTCGATGTAGAAGAACTTGATTGGCCCGAACACAGAACCCTGAGCTCAACCCCATCAACAACCTTTGGGATGAGCTGGAACGGATATTGTTCGATGTAGAAGAACTTGACTGGCCCGGACACAGAACCCTGAGCTCAACCCCATCAACGACCTTTGGGATGAACCGGAACGGATATTGCGAGCCAGGCCTTCTCGTCCAACATCAGTGCCTGGACTCATAAATGCTCTACGGAATGAATAAACATGAATTCCTACAGAAACACTCAAACTTTTGGACAGCCTCCCAGGAAGAGTGGAAGCTGTTATACAGTAGCTGCAAAAAAACAACAAAAAAGGAGGCCAACTCCATATTGAAGTGTATGTACTGTATATGGATACAATGTCCTTGCAGGTTTGGCCAAGCACTTTTGTCCATATAGTGTACAGTATATCCACTGTATATCCCTTGTGATACATTTTCCATTCAATTTATTAATATCTTGTGTCACATGCCTATTATTTTGCGACATTTATGAGCCTTTGATCTACATCTTTACAGTTTTCCCATAATAGAAGTAATGTAGCGCACAATGCTTAAGAAACTTAATGCTGGTTATGATGGAGAGGTATCAAAACATCAAGTGTATAGAAGCTTGCTGCATATATCGCGCGGCAGGCAAACAATTCAAGGTTGTTTATTTGGCCTCTAAATCTCAGTCCGATTGAAGATCGATGGAGACTCCACCTTGTAACTTGCACCACCTGAAGTATCTTCTGCGAACATCCTGGTGCCAGATACCACATCACACCTTTTATAGATGTTGTGTAGTCATGCTTCAAGGGGTCAGAGCTGCTTTGATGGCACAAGGGTAAAGGTTTTAATGTTTCATGGTTTTAATGTCACATGACCGACAGGAAGCTTAGCTCAAACAGCTCCGGTTATTCCGAAATCAGGATTATCCAGCTCCCTCTCTCTCTCCGATGCTCCCGAACAGCACATGAATAAAAATGGCGAACTCTGCTTTATATAGCTTAATGAAGCACATTCAGTTCCAGGCCATTTGGCTCACATCAAAAGGTGCCATGTGGAGATGGAGTGGCGCGCAGGGCAGCTGCACGTGATTGCTAACGAGGCCTCACAGATGCGTTTAAGCGATGCTTCGCCAGTTACACGCTGGCCTTTGAGGAACACACATTGTATCTTGGAGAGCTTCAGTTCTGGACTAAAGCGACAAGATGCTGATGATTTATTATTCAGCGTTGTGGATCACTGATCAGTATCTCACTTAATTTCACTTGTGTTTTTTGCTTGTTTCCTCGCATCTGTACGTCTGCCACAGGATGCACTAATCACGTGCATCGCTGTGCTTGCTTTCCCTCCTGTTCCTACAGTCTCCATGGCTCTGCGTACTACAGGAAGCACCCGCAGCGTAGACTATGACAGCTGATGCTGACCAGGCGTCTCATGCTGGGTGTTTGTTATTATTATTTTTTTTTCTGCTCCGTTTCGTCGCCCCTGGCTGACCATACCAACCAAACAACTCTCTGATCGTAATCTCCGTCTCGAAAGCAGGAAGGAGCGACGAGATGTAAATATGTCCCTGCCTTAATGAGGGATGATTATGTGCAGAGACGTTACGAAAGCTTCATCAGTGTCGAGGATTTGTCGGAGCACTTGATGATAAACGAGGGTCCTGCCCCATCGCACATTGCTTTAATTCACTTTGATCACATAAAAGACTGCTAATGCTTTTTTGCCTTCAGTCATACCTGATAAAAAGTTTATTAAGACTGTTAATTCAATTATATGATATCCGTGTAGAGTCCAGGGTATTATGAAATGTCCAGTCGAGGTGACCTGGAGTTTATAATCACGATTTGAACAAGGACCTCATTGAACATTTTCTAGCGGTTCATACAAACGGTGCTGCAAAAAGTGATGACTCGATGCCATCGGAGAGAGACCAATAAAACCCCTTGTATTATTTAACCTGCCGGTCCATTTGCCTGGACTTATTTCTAATGGATGTTGAATATATGATCTCTCTCTCCATCCCTAAGTGATGTACATCATCTCTCTCTTTCTTTCTTTTTCTCTCTCCTCGTGTCAGAACGCCAGCTGTGTGGATCCATGGCCAGCCCCGGCTCGCTCTCATCTGGCGTGACGCTGATCAGTAGGGAGCTGACCGATCTGCGGCAGCTCATCCAGTTCCCGGAGGAGATCGCCAGCATCCTGACGGAGCAGGAGCAGCAGCTGTACCGCCGTGTGCTCCCACTCGACTACCTGTGCTTCCTCACGCGTGACCTGGCCGGCCCCGAATGTCACAAGAGCCACCCACATCTCAAGGCCTCGCTATCGGCGCCCGTCATGCCTACCCAGAGTTCCCAGCACAACGTTGTAGAGGACCTCGTAGCGCGGTTCAATGAGGTAAGATCTCAAGACTTCACTCAATTCATTTTTTGTTTTTAGCTGTTGAGATTGTCCATCCTAGAAGACGAAATGCGACGTGAGCCCCGGCAGCAGAGCGTCAGCGTTCCGTCAGTGTCAGAAATGATTGATTAATTTCTCAGCATGTGACTGGTGCTACAACCGTCCTGTAAACACCACCAACAAGAAATATCATAGGACAGCCGAGAATGCTGTAGTGCTGATGGTATGACAAATGAACAGTGTAGTGTAGAGTTTAGCAGTGTGATGGTTGTGGGAAAGAAGCTGGACCTGAACCTTCTGGAGAGGAACATGAATGCCAGCTTTTTCTCATGTGTTTTTTTTTTTTTTTTCTTTCTTCTAGTGTTTTCCAGTGTTTGTGGCGGTGTAGCAGTTTTAATTTGTTAAGAAAAATTGGGGTGTGTTCACCTTAAAGCTACATAAAGATGCAAATACGAATTGTGTGTTTTTTATACACATGCACATAAAGCTGTTTAAAGTTTCAATCATTAAATATCATTTCTACTCCTGGGGATTAATTAGATTATTTGAGATTTTCAATGCAATATGAATATTACAGCTCAGAGTATGAGCTCATATCCTGTATCCTCACAATAACCAAGCCCGTCATGTACAGCTTCCTGTGAACAGGGACACTCGCATCTTAACACGTTTTCCAGCAAAGCAATGATTTATTACAAGAGTAAAAAGTCTTGTGCAGGATTTTCAATCCAATGGCAACAGCTACGACGTTTATCCTTTCACCGTTTACCCAAGTCTGCCTAGATGTACCAGTTATCTACTGTATATAAGGGCTTTGTTAATTAACTTGGTTTCAGGCATGTTTGGATTAAGGAAATTTGATTTGACTAATATCTAATGACTGGTGATATGAGAGAGAGGCGCTTGCATATCTTGATTTTAGGCAACTGTTCCTAGTTTCTTTGCACCAAATAAATCTAAACATGCATTTATTACTGTTATAAATACTGGAATGTTTTAAAGTCGCTTGCCAAATATTTTTTATTTTTTTGCTTTTCAACTGAATGTGCAAGAAGTGAGAGTGACATCATGTTTAAGCAAGTCTGCATATCAGCTGGTGTTCATTATATTAAAACAAAACCAGAGGGAGGAAAAAGTGTTTTCTATTACATACAAATGGTGCTAGACTGGAGCAGCAAAATCCTGCAATCATTAAGGGGGTCCTATAAGGCAGACTTCAAATTTTAGTCATTTTTTGACATTCGAATGGGTTTCTGTGTGTACAAACTAAATAAATATCCGAGATAAAAGCATTCCCTGGTTTAGGTCGATTAGACCCAACCCCCCCCACCTGTTGTGACCTCATATAAGAACATCCCCTCCCCGCAACTCGCTGCTCAGCTCTGCTGTTCTGAGAAGGGACGAGGCTCAGGAGTAGCACATTTACATAGAAACAGAAATGTGCATTTGGAAGAGAAGTGAAATAAACAGAGATTGAGATATGAAAAAAAAATAAAAAATTACCCGAGGGGTATTTCAGCTGGAGCGTTTGGGGGAGTTCAGTTCACTTGTTGAGGAAAAAGTAAAATACTGTATTGTTTGTTTGATTTTTGTTTTAAAGTCTACAAAGTTGAAGCCAAAAACGAAGATCAGAAAGAAAAAAACGGTGACCTCATGATTTACAGCCCTACCAGAGACGACCACGTTCCCAAAATATTAGTTTGTTGGCAATTATTAAAAAGATCGTCTCTATCCTACTTGGGGTTTGTATCTGCTATTAATTATATATAATTAAGAAATAAATCATTTTTGCCTGGATTTCAAAACGCAATCGAATAATAATAATCTTAATATCTGCTACTGACATGACTACAGAATGACCAAATAGCTCCCGTCAGTTGTATATATCCTCTGGGAAAGTATTGTAACTGGTACTGTCGAAGTGCAGAACTGACTGTCAGTAAAGCATCGGCACTACTGCAGGATCATGTAACAGGAAGACATTGTGTCCTCGCGCCCCGATGTCCTGTCCAAACAGCCAGCTACGGTCGTCCCGGGTGGAATCTGAAGCATGTCAGGGAGGTTTCTCTATTCTCTGGTGTAAACTGAAGAGCTGAGAGTTCAGGGTTGAGCAAAGATCAGAGGAATGCTGTTGATGAGATGCGAGTTCGGCCAGTCCTGGTCCTCCCGTGCTTCCATCAAACCGCACCGATGGAACCGTTTATGTAACCGGTGAGCTTTTTTAGCTGGAGCGCACTTACATTTTACATTTTTTTAGAGTGTAGAATATGTCCAAGGACATGATGTATTTTGGGCAACGGCTTTCTTTCTTTACCTTTTTTTTTGTCTGTCCAAAAGAAGATTAGAGCAGCGGATGAATGCACAATAGACGTGAGTTACGGTTAATGTTTACCTTGTACTCTTGCTCAAGAAAAACTATGTCCATCAATTTCTTCATTTATTTTTAACCATCGCAAAATGAATGGCCCTAATTTCCACACTTGCTGCTTTAGTGGCATTTAATATAGCGGCAAATATTTCCGCTTCAGTTCATTGTCATTAACTAGAATAAAGCAGAAATCAAAAAAAGGGTATGTTTGCACGTCGGAGATGAGGTACGAGATGTCGGGTAGCATTCCCCTCCCCCTTGTGTTATGCCACTACTTTAGTCAAAGTTTGGTGTGCATGTGTCTGTAGGTGAGTACATGGGTGACCTGGCTCATCCTGACTGCTGGCTCAATGGAGGAGAAGCGGGAAGTCTTTTCATACCTTGTTCATGTGGCCAAATGCTGCTGGAATATGGGCAACTACAATGCAGTGATGGAGTTCTTGGCAGGTCTCAGGTATGCCTTTGGCAAATGT
This sequence comes from Clarias magur, assembly GCA_013621035.1. NCBI lineage: Eukaryota > Metazoa > Chordata > Actinopteri > Siluriformes > Clariidae > Clarias > Clarias magur. Next base: position 755,834 of record QNUK01000164.1, read on the forward strand.
TCTGCTCCTTTAATTTTTCCGCTCGGTCCCTTCTCTACTGCACCCGTGTCACCTGTTGTGTCCCGAAATATAAAGGCTCGCATTTTGTCCTCCTGTAGATCTCGTAAAGTTTTGAAAATGTGGCAGTTCATGGACCAAACGGACATCGAGACCATGCGGGGTTTAAAAGATGCCATGGCCCAGCACGAGTCTTCATCAGAGTACAAGAAGGTAGTGAATCGTGCCCTGAACATCCCCGGCTGTAAAGTAGTGCCGTTCTGTGGAGTGTTCCTCAAAGAGCTTAGCGAGGCTCTCGACGGAGCGGCGAGCTTGATTGGGCTGCGTCCCGCTTTCGATTCTCAAGAGGACTCGCTCGAGGTAAGGGCTCATCCTGTTAATGACTATTAGGAGGAATTTAATCTCTCTGCATGAAATGAATGTTCGAACGGGCTTTAATTATACATTATAAAACTGTCTCATGTCCTTATGGCTGGCTGCAGTTGAGAGACGATTTCTACCCACCTTTTTATATTTATATAAAATGAGCTTAAAAGCCTTCAGAAAAAACGGCAAATTGATTAAAAACACACACACACACACACACACACACACACACACAAAATTGGTGATTTTAATGGGTGTCTAATTATCCTTTATTGTGCTTGGGCCATGATTAGTGGGAGCTCAGGCAGAGCGCGTTAATGATGGGGTTTTTAGGGTCATGTTTTTTTTTTTTAAGTGGTTTTATAGCCTATAGTTCGAATTAAATCTAATACATTACTATAAAGAAAGACAAAGTGTAAGTGCAGACAGCGTGTCTATGATGTACAGAATAATTTCTATTGTGACGTACAGTATATTGCAAGGATAATGTTCATGCATCAAAAATGCATGAGCACCATGCCAGTTTCCAATGCAAAGGCTTAAAAGAGAAAGATAAATCTGTCCTCCGTTTCCTACAGGAACTTCCATGTTTTCGAAATGTATCGGGCTTCAGGTCAAACCGGGACTTGTGATGACATTTCACGTGAATAAAGGCATAATAAAACAGGATGAATTTACAGAAGACTTCAAACACAGTACGGTGATGAGACTCTTGGCTGAATTAAAATATTTGAGTGGAGCGAAGGTTTTCCAGAAGAGTTGCATCTGTATGTGGGAATTGTACACACGATCAGTCACTAACACCACTTGCATATTACATGGACTTCGGTGGTTATTGAGCGTGTGAGTGTGTGCCCTGATTGGCTCCCTGTCCAGGGTGTACCCCGGTTAGGAGTTTCTGGGAGCCCGGCGTTTTAGACATGACACAGACAGGCTGGTCATGGCTTCAGTATATTTAGAAGATTTTTTTTCTTTTTATTTTGATGGTATCCAAGCTGTAGTAAAACACGGAGATAAGTGAATTAGTTTAGCAGGGGATTATATAGAGACATAAAAGGAGTTTTTACTCTCAGAACAGCATTCTGTTATTCTGCGTAGTCAGAAGTCCTGGATTGACCTGAACGCCCCTCTTAGTGGGTGGAAATTTTGTTCTCTGGAAATTCTCCTGTGTGTATGTGGAACACCGCCAAGATTTCACGCATGATAAATGTGCAAAATATGCATTACTCCAAATATTCACTTCATGTTCTCTGCAGCGTGCATCACTCCTGCTTGAGCTACAAAAATCCAATCGATGTCCAAACATCAAGCGATTTTGGTGCATTTGTTCACTCTGTTCTCATCTCCGTTTCCAGTTTGTGTCCGATTACAACGGGCAGCAGCATTTCCTGCAGCGAGTGGGAGCTGACGGCCTGCACAGCTCCGAGAAGGAGGCCACGGTCAGCAATATCCTGCAAACCATCCGCAGCTGCAACCGCAGCCTGGAGGCTGATGAGCCCGAGGACCCCTTCAGAGACAGGAGCAAGAACCAGTGAGTGTCTGCTTTATTGCTGTCGATTCGAAAGCCAGCGGCATAGGCACCTAATGTCTTCCCGGTAAACCGTGGCTCCAAAAAAGGACTTTTGTTTAGATTCAAACTGTTCATTCACGCCATGTGATTTGTGCCTGCACTTAGTTGTTCCTGGACGCTTGGCATTCATCATGTTCAACTGTTTGCTGAATCTACAACTCGTAGAAGACATGGGATTTGATTTATTTATGGGTAGATTTTCTTCAGCTGTGACTAATACAAATGTCGTATTTCATGCTGTCCAAACTAGATATTGATTTTTTATTTTTTTTTACCAACTAATCAATATATTTCTCATTTTACAGGAAGTGTATTTTTTCGATAATGACTATTAATAGAGAATTATTCTCACATTTTTCCAGCAGAGAAAGAGAGCCCTGGTGCTTGTCCTCTGTTTGTCCTCAGGATTGGTTGCTCACGTGTCTTTGCGAGGAAAGCGTGCACCCTGGTTATTAATGTGGTGTCAGAAAGGGCCTCTGGCTGGATTTTGTCATTCCTCGTGTTTGTTGCCTTGTTCCTGATGTTTTGAAAACTTAGGACAGGTTCTTAATCTTCAGGTGTTGGTCTGAACTGAGCTTCGTCTGGCTCTTCTGTAAACTCTGCTTGATGTCTCTTGGCGTTTATCCTCCCTTGCAGGCCAAAATAATGATGTTTTATGTAACAGGTTTAAGTTTACTGTCGTTTATCGTTTGGAAATGAAAAGCAGTTTGTTTTGAGGTGAAAGGTGAGACGGCAAGGTTGTGTCGATGGTTAGCGCTGAGGCCTCGCACCTCCAGTTTCCGGGGTTCGTGTCCCACCTCTGGGCTCTGGCGTGGAGTTTACATGTTTGTCCCATGCTTGTCACGGTCCAGAGACATGAATACCGGGCAAACTGGCATATGTAAATTATCCACTCTTCGTGTCCGTGTCTGTATTGTGCCACGTGCTCCCTGGGAAAGACTCCAGGCGTCCCTGACCCTGTAAAAAGATGAGCGGTATAAAGAACGAGTGCGAGTGGATAAGGAGCATGCTTTAATACTGAAAATTATGATCTATTGTTTATGTCGATTTTTCTCCTCCCCCCCCTTCCCTTTTACTCCTTGTGGCTCCGTCATTCCCGTCTGTAAGGAGTTTCTCTGATTCAGGCCGTGTCCTGTAAGTCGTTGCGCTTGTGAATGTTTCAAAGATTTGCAGTGATCGCCTGTGACATGATTCTGCTGTAATGTGTGCAACTGCATGTTACACTGCTAACTCCTGAATCTTGCGCTGAACGGTTTGTTTCTAAGCTCTGAAGCAGATTAAATTACCATCTTTATGTGCTTCCTTAAAAGCCTGTGGTTGCGTTTTGAATTAAGTCCGGCCAGTCACATCTTAACATGTCTAGTGACAGCGGTTAAAATATACGGTTAATACAAAACATCTTAAATATTTAAGGTGGCTCTTGTCTAAAACTGCATTTTATTATTTATTTTTTATCCCCTCTATCTAGATTTCTGGTCGGAGACCTTTCCGACTCGGAAGGGGACTTGACCGAGCAGCCTCGGGAATCGGAGATGCCGAGCCCGGAAGAACCTGAAGGAGCGTTCAGTCATGGCACAGAGGTGGTGCCCTGGTACGTCCTCTCTCTGTCAGCCGATATGCATCGCTTCCTACTGCAGGGTGCCACCGTCATCCACTACGAGCAGGAGAGCCACCTCACAGCCCGCTGCCTCCTGCGCCTGCAGCCCGACAACTGCACCCTGACGTGGATCAAACCCCCGAGCAGCCGGAGCAGGGGCGTTGTACCCGATTCTCTCCTTCAGGGCCAGGCGGTTGCATGTGGCCTCAACGAGGGAGTCCTGGACTTGGGTGCCGTCAAGGCTGTGTTCATGGGCCATCAGGGGATCAATATCAATATAGTGCGCGTGCAACACAAGCTGTGTGGTCTGACTGCCGAGGAGAACGGAGTCACGCTGCTCTACGGGCTGCACACCACCGACAACAGGCTGCTGCACTTCATGGCGCCGCGGCACACAGCATCCGTGCTGTACGAGGGCCTGCGGGAGCTGATTAGTGCCATCAGGAAGATGAAGAGGTTCCCAGACCAGAGGTTGCAGTGGCTGCGTAGGCAGTATGTCGCCCTCTTCCAGGTACGTGACTAACTGGAGCGCTTGTGAATAGAAGCCGCTAGTTTTGTAACAAGCCTTCAGGGTGGAGTAGAATTGGACGTTGGAGTTATGCACCCTATATGTTTGCACTTCTCTTGTATTTCGAGCAGAGAGAAACGAAGTGTACAGTGTATAACCATAGAGAAACTCGAGAACTATTGAATTAGCCACAACACAGATTGCATGTTTATTTCCTCTAATCCTGTTTATAATACCTCGTTAATGCTGTTTGCCTGCTGGAGTTAATCTCTTCCTCTGTTTCTACTCCTCCTAGGAGGACGGTAAATTTGAAGGACCGACGCTAGCTCAGACCATTGAGCTGTTCGGAGGTCGGCGCTGGAACACGAACTCGGGCAGTAGAAGTGCGGAGAAGACAACCGCTCAGAAAAACAGCTCACTGGGCATCAGCTCTAACGCTAAGAAAAAGAAGAAAGGCCTCGTGAGGGTAAGCTTGTAACCGCATGTTTCCCTTGTTCGGGTGACCGCTCAAGTACAACAGAGCAGCTCTGATCTTTTCCTCGATGCACTCAGGGGGACAGCGGGGAAGGAACTGATGATGAGATGATCTCACGCAAGACAAAGAGCTGCAAGGAGGTTCTGGGCAGGAGGTCTTCTGATCCCTTAGACAGCGTGGAGCAGGAGGAGAATGGTGAGGAAAGCAGGCTCTAATCATGCATTTATTGTTAGTAAGAAAATGCATATTACCAATGTACAGTATGTGTGCGAGTCAAAAATGATCCATCCGGTTATATTAAAACTTTTCTCTTTATCAGCGCTTTCCATTCAGGGCTACTGTCTTTCCTGTCACTGCTGTGCAGGTGGAACTGTTGTATCAGTTCAATTGTAACCGCCGTGCAAGGAAATGTGGATGTCCCACTTGTGATTTGCATGAAAGAAGAGCATCGTCCAGTGATTCTTTTTTTTTTTTCTTCTTCTTCTGTGTGTGGTCTGAGGATGAAACTGGTGCCGAAACAACTCGCAGAAGAGCACACACAGAACCGTTTTGATATCTGGCAAAATTGATGCTTACAGTTTTCTGGGATTCTCAAGAATCAGTATTGAACCTTTTTCCTGACAATGTTGTTCCAACAACAGCGCTCATTACAGAGAGACGCTTATTGAAGAGCTGAAGCCTAAACCTCGGATTAAACGCAGATGACGGCAATCCAGCGGCGTTGTGATCTTGCATGACGATGCACAGCCTCACACTTCTGCCCACACTGTCGACACTCTCCAAAAGCTTAATTTTGAGGTGTTAAAGCATCTCTGCTGTAGTCCTGATTATGCTCCATTTGACTTTCACCTCTTTGGTCCCCTGAAACTGGGGCGAGGATTAGACAGCGGTGCATTCGTGACTCGCAACTCTGCCTTATATCTCTTTAATAAGAGATTACAAAAGCTTATTGCCAGATGGATCAAGTGCATTGAAAAGCAAGGAGGTTATGTTTAAGAAACCAGATTTCAATATAATTTTTTCCCCAGGTCAACACACACATTCGAATGTACGAGATCGTTCCTTGCTGCTTCATTTCAGTTTGTATTATCCAGTGCAAGGTTACTATTATATCACATACTGTACAAGTTTAGTCATGAAGTGTGCTATGAGAACAAATCCTATAGAATCTCTAAAAGGGAACAACATGAAGAAGAGGGTGGCCACTAAGAGGGGAGTTGTGTAATCTGTATCGCTGTACTCGCCGGTTGAAGTGTTTCCCACAATTAAGTGATGTGCAATAATGTCGGTCTTGCCCGTGTCTCTAGACGACTCCAGCCAATTTGGAACCCCTGGATCCTCCATCTCATCGAACAACAAAACCCAGTCCCCTGGAGCATCCTCCTACACCTCCCCCTCGGGCTCGTCTTTTGTAAACAGCTCCACCCCCATCCGGCCGCACTCCTCCCCCGTCATCTCCTGTACCTCCAAAGGCCAGCCAGGGTAAGACCGCTCTCGCTCTGGAACACGCTGTAGCATCTGATGTGCGTGTGATGAAAGTGAGCTCGAGTGAACTCTCATCAAAATCATTTTTGGTGGATGGTTTTCCATTCATCTGTTTTAACCAGGATCAAATGATTCATGTAGTGAAGCACTTGACGTTTTGAATACACTCTTCCAGCAATCATCTTTCATTGTGTTTTTTCCTTCTTTTGTTTAATTGCTAAATAATTTGGTCATTATTTTTACACATACTTCAATATTTTTTATTTATTTATTTATATATTTTCAACGCATCCCTTGTATATTAATGTGATCATATCAAACACTTATGGGAAACTCATTAAGGGAACTTGATATACACATGCTGTTCATTTATTGCCATCACATGCAAAAGTTTATGATAAACAAGACTTTATTGCAGCCACCAGCCTGAATAACTAAATGCATGTGTATGTTCAAACAGAGAAGTATTTTTTTTTTCTTTACAATCAGATTCTGTCTGAAGCTATTAAGATATTAAACAAACTCCACCTTCCAAAATTACTGTAGCCAAAGGACAACCTCCACACTGGGGCCATTTTTTTTTAGAACCCAAGTGTCAAAATATGCAGTTCCTTAAATGACCACTAGGCTTCAAAAAGTGAGTCAGTTCCTCTAGACCACCATGTTAAAATGCTCAACTTTATAACAGAAATATACACATAGATTGTCTGGTATATTGGTCTATTGGTCTCTATAGCTAAATTTCCAGTTGTGGCAACAGTGCGGGTGTCCGACTCGCTGTCTGCTGTGCATTGCTTCTAGTTCGTCATATAAATGAACGTTGGACACCTTAGCATTTCAGCTAAGTTCAAACCTTCTGTCCTCAGGGCCTGGAGCAGCAGAAGTTGGCATGGGCGGGGCAAAGGCTGCTTCCGTGGTTTCCAGAACCTCATGATCTCGGACAGCATCATGACTTTTGTCGAGTTTGTGGAGCTTTTCAAGTCATTCAGGTGTTGCGTCTTTCCTGTCGGACCTGTGAATTGAAATGTGTGAGAACGTTGGCCGAGTGATCATGGTCTTCTGAGTTGTTACAGTAACTTTAAGCTCACTTTAAGCTCACTCTGGTACATGTTTGTCTGTTATGCAGTATCCGTAGTCGGAAGGATATAAAGGAACTGTTCGATACGTATGCTGTGCCCTGCACCCGCTCAGGCCCGGACTCTGTGCCTCTCTACACCACTCTGAGAATCGACGACAAAATAACAGGGCTTCAGCCTGACCTAGGTTTGTGCTGATCACCATAATCCTTTTTTTTTTTTTCTTCTTCTTCTTCTCTTGTTTTGATTATTGAGTCAGAGTACAAAGAAAAGAAACATGCAAAGAAAAAAGCTTTTGTAATGAGGTTTGTTAGAGTTCAGGTCATTGCATCCGGAAAATATTCACAGCGTTTCACTTTTTCCACATTTTTGCCATGTTATTCAGCCATATTCCAAAATGGATTAAATTAATTATTTTCCACAAAAGTCGAGAAACAATAATCCCATAATGAAAGAAGTTTGAAATCTTTGCAAATGTATCATACGTACATAAGAATTCACAGCCTTTGCCTTTGCCACAGCCTTTGACACTCAAAATTGAGCTCAGATGCATCTCGTTTCCACGGATCATGGTTGAGATGTTTCTACAATTTGATTGGAGTCCACATGTGATAAACACACATGAACATGATGTTGAAAGGCGCACACATGTTTATATAAGGTTCCACATTTAACAGTGCATGTTGAGCACAATGGCCGCCATCATCCGTAAATGGAAGAAGTTAGGAACCACCAGAACGTTTGCTAGAGTGGGCTGCTCGGCCAAAATGGGCGATCGGAGGAGAACTTTCCAGAAGAGCAACCATCTTGTAGCATACATCATCCACAAAAACTCCACAGAGAAACACCGGAGCACTTTTAGAGTTCTTGGTCACCTCACTTACTAAGGCCCTTCTCCCCAAGTCGCTCACTTTGGCCAGACGGCCCGCTTTAGGAAGAGTCCTAGTGGTTCCAAACTTTGAGGCCAGTGTACTCATCGGGATCTTCAATGCTGCAGAAAATTTTCTGTACTCTTCCCTAGACCTGTGCCTTGATACAATCCTGTCTCGGGGGTCTACAGACAATTCTTTTGACTTGGCTATAACTGTGGGACCTTATATAGACCGGTGTATGTCTTTCCAAATCATGTCCGTCATCATCTACGTTTACCACAGATGGACTCCACTCGAGTTGTAGAAACATGTCAAGGATTGATCAGTGGAAACAGGATGCAAAGTGCCTCAACCATGAGGAAAAAACGCATGATTTAGAGATGAGTTTAGAGAGAGGAAATCGTATTCAGAAACCTTACTCGGAAGCTCTGTGCCAGTCTTGCGATTTAAACTTGCCACTTTGGTTGCGAATGCAGAATGCTAACTGCCCTACACTCGCGTATCAATCAGCTACGATTCAGTTAAATGTTTATTCACTTTTAACAATTAAGCAGCTTTGCAGAAATCTCTCTACAAATCTCTTTAGATCTTCAATTCCTCTGCGTATTCTGGTTGTTGTTCTGCTACATTCTTTACTCCGAGACATGTCAGTTCCTTTCCTCTCTGGCAAGTGACACTAACTAAAGCATCGCTCGCTCCTGCAGACCTCCTGACCCGCAACGGCTCTGACCTCGGCCTGTTCATCCGCACCCGTCAGCAGATGTCAGAAAACCAGAAGCAGATTTCAGACGCCATTGCCGCGGCTAGCATCGTGACTAACGGCACAGGCGTCGAACACTCTTCTCTAGGTGTGCTCGGCCTCGCCATCCCGCAGCTCAACGACTTCCTGGTCAACTGTCAGCGAGAGCATTTGACCTACGATGAGATCCTGACCATCATCCAAGTGAGTATTTGAACCATTTCACGAAGATCATTATAAACTATGATTTAATTAATCAAAACGTTTATAAGTTAGAAGTGAGGGCACCCTCTCACACATTCAAAGTTCTGAGCTTTAGACCTGGAACTGTCTGTGCCGTTTAAAGTAGTACTATTTAATACTATTTAATACTATTTAAGCTCAACTATCGTGTTCTATTGCCTTGCTCTTCAACTGCGAGCAGACGAGGAGAGTCATTGATTGGCAGTTAGAAACTAATCTCGTACTACTTTAGAAATCACTGGGGAACATCAAACACCTAAACGGTGATGTCATTACAAGTGTAATTTCTTTTCATTAAACTGTAGAAGTTTGAGCCTTCCTCAAGCATGCGCCAGATGGGCTGGATGTCCTTTGAGGGCTTCGCCAGGTTTGTGCCTTTTATCTCTAGTTTACTTCAAGATTTTGCACATTGCTGATGATTTACATTCTTATACCAGAGCTGAAATTAACTAATGATTACCAAAGTCAGTCATACTATACTGTTCTAGAAACACAAGCAGAATAAAATCTTGTTTCTTTAGGTTCCTCATGGACAAGGACAACTTTGCCTCCAGAAACGAAGAGTCTCAAGTGAACTCTGATGAGCTGCAGTACCCGCTTTCTTACTACTACATAGAATCCTCACACAACACATACCTCACCGGCCACCAGCTGAAAGGAGAGTCCTCAGTGGAGCTGTACAGTCAGGTCAGAGCCGCAGTTATAGAAGAGCAGTTTATGGAAACATCTAGAGCATTTTATAGAACATATTGCTTCAACTTCAACAACCAGAGGCTTAGATGTAAGTGAATGAAGAAATGTGAACTACAGTATACAGCACAGTTGGTACGAATGGATCCCAAAGTGTGCCAAGAAAATATCCACCACACCATTACATCACCACCAGTACCAGGCAGGTTGGATCCATGCATTCATGTTGTCAATGCCAGATCTTGAAATCTAGAGAGAACTGCCCTCATTGGATATTTTCTTTTCTTCATATCATTGTCTGCTAATCCTAGAGATGGTTTTGTATTAAAATCCCAGTAGACAGATAGAGTACTTTATTAATCCCAAAGGGAAATTGTAACGTTACGGCAGCCAGTTCCAAAATTAACAACATACAAGAAACAAGATGAAGAGGAATATTAAGGCCAGGTTAAAATGACAAATCGCAATGAGAAAAAAACGGTGATGCATTGTTTACAATAGTCCAGTTCGGTGGGAATCTGAAAACCCGCACAAATTTTGTGTGCGTGTTTATAATGTATACTCACTCACTCACTCACTCACTCACTCATCATCTATACCGCTTAACCCTCTATTCAAAGTCACGGGGGCTTGGAGCCGATCCCAGGAGACTTGGGGCATGAGGCAGGATACACCCCGGACACGGTGCCAATCCATCGCAGGGCATACACACACTCATTCACACACCACAGGCAATTTGGGAATGCCAATTAACCTAACCTACATGTCTTTGGACTGTGGGAGGAAACCGGAGTACCCGGAGGAAACCCACCAAGCACGGGGAGAACATGCAAACTCCATGCACACAGAGACGGGAATCGAGCCTGGCCGGGAATCGAACCCGGACCCTGCAGGTGCAAGGCGACAGTGCTGACCAGTACACCGTGCCACCCTATAATATATACTGTAATATAAAAATAAGGAATATACTGTGTCTATATACATGATTACTGCAGTTCAGCACTTTTGGACGGCCATGTGGCACCAGCAACCATGCCATGTTCAAAGTCACTTAAATCACCTTTCTTCTCCATTCTAATGCTTGGTTAGAACTTCAGCAGATTGTCTTGACCATGACCACATGCCTAACAGCATTGCGTACCTGCCATGTTACTGGATGATCAAATATTTGCATTAACGAGCAGTTGAATAGGCGTACTTAATGAAGTGACCAGTGAGTGCTGTATATACACACATACATAGAAATGTATAGATGTACATGGATATAGAAAATGTATGCCACTTTTGATTTTACGAAATGCAATTGCATTGGAGCAGAACTACAGTAACTGAGCTGTTGTATACAACATAGTTTGTGGGTGCAGCACTTTTCAAATGTAACAGCTCCATCTTCCTCGCAGGTGCTGTTGCAGGGATGCAGGAGTGTCGAGCTAGACTGCTGGGATGGCGATGATGGCATGCCGGTTATTTACCACGGGCACACTCTAACCACCAAAATCCCCTTCAAGGTCTGTTTTCAGGGTGAAAGTTATAAATCTGGGAATACTCCATGTCCTAGTTCTCAGTAACTTTTTGACAGTCTTCTCTTTTTTTTCCCCAAAGGATGTGGTAGAAGCCATCAATCGGTCTGCGTTCGTGAACTCCGAGATGCCCGTGATCCTGTCCATCGAGAACCACTGCTCTCTACTTCAGCAGCGCAAAATGGCCGAGATCTTCAAGGTACGATGCTTAGTCCGTGAAACATTCTTAACTCTAAAATAAACATTCTCCCATAACGACTTGATGTATTCGTTTGCGACTTGAAGGTGGTGTTCGGAGACAAGCTGGTAACCAAATTTCTCTTCGAGAGCGATTTCTCTGACGACCCACTGCTCCCGTCACCATGGCAGCTAAGGGGCAAGATTTTATTAAAGAACAAGAAACTTAAGGCACATCAAGCCCCTGTGGACATTCTGAAGCAAAAGGTGGATTGATTTCTTCACTATTCAAAGCATGATGGTAGTTACTGAAAATATAAAATGTATGGCACTCTATGTAAACCTGTTTATCACTATGGATTTTTTTTCCAATCCAAGCTCGTAATTTAATAAACAATAACTTTATTGTTGACCTTGGAATAGACGGCTGGATGAGAGTAATACGGTTGAACGATGAATGAAAGAGTTTTGTTTCCTCCTCCTTTCATTTTTCAGGCTCTTCAACTAGCGCACATGCAAGCGCAAGCCAATAACTGCACAGTCGCCGCCGGGTCTCTTGGCAACAACGAGGAGGATGAAGAGGAGGAAGACGAGTATGACTACGACTATGAGTCACTGTCTGATGGTAGGCTTGGTTTGCACCTTAATCAGCAGTGTAGGATTTGTAGGACAGTTTAGAATTTACTAACCCGTTCCTTTTTCCTGTCCTTTCCCATGTTAAAGGCTAAGTTCAGTTATACCCAAGCATGTGGATTTACTCATCTTAATCACCCATTTTCCTTCCTTCCTTTCTCTCCCTTGCCCTTTCTCGTTCCCTCTCTCCCCTCTTTTAGCCGATGTCCTCAATGCTTCCACTGCCTCTTATAGCCAGGAAGGTAAAATATGTGTCTGTGTATGCATGTTGTGGAGCCTGGCTTTTTGAACGCACTCCGTATCCCCTGATCTGCTTTGCTGTGTGCGATGCCTTGCTTTGTGCAGGTGAAGGTTCTGTGTAGGAACCGAGTGGGCCTGTGTGTTTGGTCTAATGGCTCGAGCAGTGTTGTGACTACGCTGTAACGGCTGGTGTGGTGTGTAAACATCAAGCTGCCCCTCCTCCCTGCTGCTCTTCTCCCATTCCCCTTCCCCTATGTCCACACTCTTTTGAAAACGATGTGACCTCGCTAGCGGCACAGGCTCATCGGAGGCAAAAAAACAAAGCCATCTGGTTTCTCAGGCCCCGTCGTGCTCTTTTTCTGAAACTGAGACGCGGGACTCTTTCTTTTACACGTTGCCCATTCCCATCCGGCACAACCCAGGGACCCGATCAAGCATGCAATCTAATTACAATGAAATCACTTTTGAGTAAACGTTTTTTTTTTTGTTGGTTGTTTGTTTTTTGAATGGTTTGAGTTGTATCTGCCTCGTCGGCGTCATTGTCGCTTTAAAAGCCTGATTTAAACGGGAATCCGTGCTTTCGCTTTCTGGGTCTGTATTTACACCTGTGTGAGGGCTTACCACCACAAACATGCAACATTATTTCTTCCATCATCATGCGCAGATAACATCCTGGATGACAAGCCGGAGGGGAAGTCTTCAACCGAAAAGCTTCAGTACGAATCCAACGACGAGATGCCGAAAAGGATTAAGAAAGCAGGGAGTAAAGGAAAGGTAAGACCTGATCTTCTTTATCTTCGGGTGTGACTCAACCCCTTGTTTAGCATGCTTGTGTGTAAAGGATGACTTGTTTCTTCACCGCGCGTGCTCAGATGTTCGATATGGAGCTTGGGGAGGAGTTCTATCTGCCGCAGAACGAGAAAGAGAGCAGGCAGATCGCGCAGGAGCTCTCGGACCTCGTCATCTACTGCCAGGCGATCAAATTCCCAGGTATCTGCAGTGATGGAACCGTCTCAATGTTAATGTAACACACTGATGTTGCGTTGTAGTGCGAAGCCCTTTCTAAGATCTATACATGTTTATTTATGAACAGCTACAAAACACTCACCCTGAAATTTTTCAAAAGGATTCTAATGTTAAAGGTCGACGTCATTTTATTGCCGCGTAACATTGTTGAGTCTAGACCTGACCGACTGGAGCAAACCCCAGATCATAACGCTGCCTCCAGAGGCTTGTACAGTGTGTGCTATACATGATGAGTGCATCGCTTCCCTTCTTACCTAGCGCACTCATCACTCTGGAATACGGTCAATCGGAGTTCATCAGATCGTTCATGTGACCTTTTCCAATGAATCCTTTTATTCCCTCTAGCCAATTGTGATTAGTCTGACTAACAAGTGGACACAGCTGTTTAGTCCTAATCCTGTAACTCCTCATCACATTGTCTGTGTATGCTCTTGCGTTTAAACTATTGAACGTAGCTTTTTTTTTTTGTACCATGCATCTTTACCAAAAGAAATCGCCATTCATGATTTTTTTTTTCCCCCCCCACAACATTTCTCCCACAAAGTGGACGGTTCAGCACTATTCTTCCTGGTTTTGTTAATGTGTTGAAGGGTTCTTAACCCAGGTTCAGTAATTTTAAAATCTCCTTAGTTGTTTTCTTTGCTTGATCTGACTCTTCTAAAATGATGACTTCTGTTTTGTTTTTTTTGTTTGTTTGTTTTTTTGGTCAGACATAACCAAAAATGTTATCAGTATGATGTATAAAAGATGTATAAAATCAGATGCCACTGATTTTTAAGAATCTGCTACATGCCTGTGCAAATGCTGTGCAGCGTGTCCTCATGCTGTCTTTGCACTAGCTGTACAATGAGCATGTGAAGACAGTAGAGACTCCCATGGCAGTAAATTAGAATCAGGTGCTTAAGTTGAATGGAAATATCATCAGTCCCTTGAGCATAGGCTAAACAAACAAGCAGCTCCAAACTAGTGGGAGCCTGAGGAGACCAATGCCCTCCAGTCCGAACTCTAATGCTTCTCTGTGCGTGTGTGTTTGTGTCTGTCTCTGCGTGTGTGTGTGTGTGTGTGTGTGGGAACTAGGCCTCTCCACCCCCTCCCCATCAGGCTCTAGCAGAGGAAAGGAGCGCAAAAGCAGAAAATCCATCTTTGGCAACGCCCCGGTCCGTGGGAGCCCTGGTGAGCCGGTGACACTGGTGCGCGGCTCGGGAAAAGGTACTGCTGCACTGTGCATGGCTCACACAGGAAAGAACACCCACTTAGAGCACCCCGGGGAAAATGCAGCTTAAGTTTTCCACCCTTTGAAAAGTCCCCAAAAAGCCCATACAGAAAGCCTTCTCTCACAGCATGGCTCCAGGAAGTGGCTCTTGGCACGAGGAATTCAGATGCACTTGATCCCAATTTGGGCTTTATATGTGCTCAAGAGACTAGAATGCAGTAGCTATCCACTTGACCTGCGTAATGCTCGCTCAGCTATGTTAGCAACGGTGCCAAGGATGGCACCGATACGATTTATGGCTTATAAGCTATGTCGGTGTGCTGCGGATGTTTATACAGGTCACCTTTTTAAAGCAGAAAGGAAATAATATCCGTCAGCCCTGGAATGCTTGTGTGTACATATAAAAAAAACAAGAATATGATTTCAAGAAATTCTGAAGAAAATTTTTTTTTTTTTTTACATATCTATATTTTACATAGAAAATGTACAATTTGACCATATGAAGGCTTTTCCTAGGCTACCACAAAGTTACCCGAGTGTGCCTGTCTCACCTCTCCAGTTGATTAATTTTTGTCATCATCATCATCATCATCATAACCCCTTTTCTTGATCTCGTTTCCACGCAGCTGGTGTGGAAGGCTCAAGGGCGAGCTGGGAGGAGCAGACGATGTCAGCGCCAGGTACGACGCCTTCACTGAGCGCCATCATCCGCACGCCCAAGTGTTACCACATCTCCTCGGTGAACGAGAACGCCGCCAAGCGTCTATGCCGCCGCTACTCCGCCAAACTAATTGGGCACACCGAGCGCCAACTGCTGCGCACCTACCCTGCTGCCACACGCATCGACTCTGCCAACCCCAACCCCCTGTGCTTCTGGCAGCATGGCATCCAACTCGTCGCCCTTAACTACCAGACCGACGGTGAGCAGCCCTCTTACAAAATGATGATCTTTAAACAGGATTAGATTGAACTACACTAATACGGGTGAAAGTTTGATATAAAGTTTGATAAGTATATAATAGTCAGATGTTAACTGGTGAGAATGACTATTATTATTATTATTAATAATAATAATAATATAATGAAAATAATTTTTTTTTAAATAATGCATTCTTAAACATCAAGACTACAAGTCTGACTCAATATGTAAAGTGTTCACCTTATCATGAGGACGGTGAACTCCAGGCAAAAGTAATCAGTCATGATCAGTGGGTATGAAGGATGGCACCACTCTCGTCCTGTGAAGCGAGTCGTAAGTGTAAGAGAGCTCTGATATGTGGAAGAGGACAGATGGCTTTTTCCAACCGAATGTTCAGTGCCTGATCTCAAAAGAAGCGTGTGCTAGCCAATCATTCTCACCAGTTTGTAATTGTAACGCGCTACCGGACAGGTAGCTAGCGGGTCAGCTATCTGCAAACTGGCAGGAAAAAATAATGCATATTTCAACATTATAATTGTCCACATGCAGATCTGCCGCTACAGCTGAACGCCGCCCTGTTCGAGGTGAACGGTCACTGCGGCTTCGTCCTGAAACCACCCGTGTTATGGGATCGAACCTGCCATCTGTACCAGCAGTTCAGCCCCCTGGAGCGAGACCTGGAACACATGAGCCCTACTTTTTATTCAGTTACTGTAAGAAAACACACACACACACACACACACACACACACACACACACACACACACACACACACACACACACACACATTTCACTTTCTATCCTCGTAAGGATCTTCGACTAATGACATTTCTATACCTAATCCTTTAAATCTGTTTATTAAGATAAATTGTCGATTTTTTTTTTTTTCCTGAACTTTTTTCAAGCTCTAGAATTGTTTTTAAATAAAAGCTACAACATATCCCAGCACGATTGAAGATGTCTGATATTATCAATCATATTCTCACATTGCTTAAATTAAAGCAAGTCAGGTTCATAAAAATTTTGAAATTGACAGTTATTAAAATTATAAATCAAATGATATACAGTATTTGGCAGAAGCCATGAGCCACCCCTCATTTCTTTATATTTTGCTCCCAAAGGGTTCCAAAGTTCTTGTATTTTTAATGTAGTCTTGAGGAATAGTTCTCCAGGCTTCCTGAAGGACTTTTTTTTTTTTTTTTTTTGTCTCTCATTTTCAGTTCATGTACCTGAGCAAAAATTAAATAAATAAAATGAACGAGTGAAAGAGGAGCAGATGATGACAGATGATCAGGCCGGTGATTAGTATACCGGTGATGCCGAATGCCGAGTGGTTGGAACAGACGAGAGGGGAAATGAGGCTGCTGCTGCTGTTGTAGCATAAACAACTGATTTTTAAATGCATCTTTTTGCAGTCTGCAGCCTGTAGCAGAAAAACAAAGTGCAGACTTTTCGATTTAACGCTGTAGGAATTGAAACCATGTGGTCCTCCCTTTTTTTATTATTATTTATTTATTTATTTTTTACGTGTACCTGAACAGCTGACTGTTAAACTGTCCCAGGGATAAGTTTTAGGATGCCCGCATTATTTTGCTTATAAGTTCAGGCCTGGCCAAAAGTTTTGACAATGACCCAAATGTAAATTTTTTTATTTAATTTTTTATGTCTGCTGTTTTAGTATTTTTAGATCTTTTTGACAGATCTTACATGATGTACTGAAATATCTACCGTCAGTCCTGTGTCATGCCAACAGTAAAGCATCCTGAGACCATGCATGTGTGGCGTTGCTTCTCAGCCAAGGTTGTGGACTCGCTCAGGATTTTTGCCTAAGGACAATAAAGAATGGTACAAAAACATCCCCTGAGAGCAACTTCTCCTAAACATCCAAGTACTGACGAACAATGCCTTTTCCAGCACCTTACCATAAGGCAAAAGTGATTAATATGTCAGTCTGGGAGCAAAACATTTGAAATTCTGGGTCCATGTCCAGGAAACTACCCAGACCTTACTCCTATTAAGAATTTGTGGTCAATCTTGAAGAGGTGGGTGAGCAAACGAAAAGCCACAAGTTCCGACAAACTCTGCATTCGAGCATCGATTATGCAAGAATTGACCGGCATCAGTCAGGGTGTGGCCCAGAAGCTGATTGACAGCACGCCAGGGCAAATTGCAGAGGTCTTGAAAAAGGAAGGGTCAACACTACAATTATTGACTCTGCATAAACTTAATATAATTGTTATTTAAATCTTTTGACACTAATGTTTGGATACTTGGTAACATCTGGCAAAAAGAACTAAAGCAGCAGCCAAAAATTGTGAAAATTTATATTCGAGTCATTCTCAAAACTTTTGGCCAGGGCTGCACTCGGGTAAAAATTCTAGAGTTAATTTCGAGTGTAACATTTGCGTTTGGAATCTGTTGCTGTTCAGTCTCAATAAGAAGTCCAAAAAGCTGCCACTGGCAATGAAGCAAGCCATCACTGGGCTGCAAAATCAGAACAGACCGACCAGCGAGACAGCAAATGGCCAAATCAAGTGTGAGGTAGATTCTGAAGAGCACAGAACATACTGGCAAGTTCATTAACTCTAAAGGACCGAGCAAAATGATAATAGAACACAATTCTGTTAGATGATGAGAATTCTTACCCTGGTGAATCAAGAACACCGTCATGGCCGTACAGTACTGTGGGTGTCAAAGTCAGCAATCGATACGACTGCACCGAAGGGAATAAAAACGGGTTAGCTCAAAATGTAAACCAATGACGGGCCTCAAGAACAAAACAATCGGATTAAAGTACAGTTAAGGAGCAACATTTTATGCACAGATCAACTTGAAACAGGTCGTTGACGAGAGAAGTGGACGGAGATGGAAAGGATGATCATATGTTCTTAAGGGACAGAGTGGAATATTTTGCAATGGCCAAGTCCGTCACTTTACCTGACTTTGTCCGAGTGAGCTACGTTTTACTTGCTGAAGGAAAAATGCACCAAGAACAAGCAGGAGCTGAAAGCGTCTGGAGTAATCTGCCGCTTTCTTTTGATGTCTAGTCGTCCCGGAGTTCATGCACCAAGTATTAATAACGGACAATTTAATTTATATATTTTAACCCTTCACTTTAAAAGTCATTATTTAATTTGTACCAGTAACACTTGTGTACCAGTAGTAGAGAAGTAAAATGACAATGACAATGCGTCCAAATATTTATGAACCTGTTGGGGGTAGCAGAGCTGAAGATGTTGACGTTCTCTTTGAGTGACGAGGATGGATAGCATCAAGACTGAGTCCATAAGAGGGAAAATCCATGTTCGATGTTTTGGAGATAGTCAGAGAGGCCAGATTGAGGTGGTTTGGACTTGTTCAGAGGAGAGATTGAGTGTATCGGTAGAAGGATGGCTGAGGTTGGAACCGCCAGGCAGAAGGTCTAGAAGAAGGCCTAGGAGAAGATTTATGGATGTAGTAAGAGAGGACGTGAAGTTGGTTGGTGTGAGAGAAGATGATGCAGAGGACAGGGTTAGATGGGGGCAGATGATCTGCTGTGGTGACCCCTGAAAGGGTACAACCGAAAGACGAAGAAGAAGACGACTGTGTCATCATACGGATTTGTTGTTTTCGTTTCCCAAAATAGCTTTCCATTAGAATTATTCTTTAAATAAGGAAAACAAGGGTCCCATGTTAAACAAACAAATAAAAGACACTAATGTGCATGGACAAATATGGTTTCACTTCAGCATTATTATAACTAGTAGATAGCGTTCCATGTAATGCTCACTCTGCTATCTGCTCATGAATTTTGTTGTCTAAAAACCTCGAGCCAGAATGTTTTCAGGGTTATATATTAGCTTGGGTTTAAGGTGTTATGGATGGAAGTGTAACGTGCACGCAATAATATTTAAACACCGAGCGGCTTTGCTTGTAAATTTTACGCGGCTGTAGAACCGCGCATTTATTCAAGGGTTGGTTTACCTATCACTTAAGCTAATGGCGCCTCTGCTTGATTGTCTTGGGCTTATTTGGTAGTGTGCACAGAAACCGGTGCATCATTCTTCTCAGATGGGGGGGAACACTGGTGGGATTTGCTATGCAGTGCTATATACAGTGCTTCGTTTATTGTGTAAACACGGCTGATGCATACGGGGTGCTGAGGTTAACAACAACAACTTCGGGTCTTTCCTACTGTATGGCCATTATTTAAACGGGTCTTGCTTAAATGCTGTCTTTTACAGCAGAGTGATATAACTGCACTGCTGCTGTTTACCCAGGTGGTGTCGGGGCAGAACGTGTGTCCGGGGAACACCAGCGGCAGCCCGTGCGTCGAAGTGGAGGTACTCGGGTTGCCAGCCGACGCTTGCCATTTCCGCACGAAGCCCATCCACCGCAACACGCTCAACCCCATGTGGAGCGAGAGCTTCACCTTCCAGGTGCACTTCGAGGACCTGACATTCCTACGTCTGGCTGTAGTGGAGAACAACAGCTCGCAGGTCACGGCGCAGAGGATCCTCCCGCTGAAGGCGCTCAAACCCGGTCAGAAAACGCCACCAAAACTAGCACGCGGACAATATTTCTTTTCCGTTGCATGCTAAGGCTTTGCAAAAAAAATTATGTTGGCAGAAAGTTTTCAGAATATCATCGATCAGGCATTAACAGTGATGTTTCCACTTCCATGGGTGCTTCCTTTAGGCTACAGACACCTGCAGCTGAGGAACCAGCACAATGAGGCGCTGGAGGTCTCCACCCTTTTCCTGTTCAGCCGTAGGACAGAAGAGAGTCCTGATGGTGGAGCAAAACCGGCCGCTGTGGTAAGAAAGCGTCACGAGAGCCACATGTTTAATCCAGCCCACAATCTATTCATTCTTAACTCTTCTTCTCATCAGTTCCTTTCCTCTAATTATTACTATTACTGTAATAATTCCTGTCCATGTCCTTGTATTAGTTTTCCGGGTGTCTGGCTGGCAATCATTTGTTTTTTTTTTCAGAGGCAAAATGTTTTCCATTCAGTTTCTTTATGACCTGTTTTCATTCAGTTTTAGCACGAACACACAGTCTTGTTGTCTCTAATGCTGTGGAGCATGTCCAGGGAACAGGAAAGCGTGCTTGGTAAAATATGTCAGGAATAGTCCTGATTTGTTTGAACAGCTTAAGAATGTGCCCCGTCCCCAACACCCTTAATATTCCAGGTCAGGGCCTGAGTGTAAACAGGAAGTCATAAAGATCTGTCTGGCGTGCGCTGTTTGAGCTGCCCTGAGCTTTCCTCCCAGTCCCTTATTGCTTTGGCTGAACCGGTTTCTATTTTAACCTGATACTGTATATGAAGTTAGCTGTATTAAATTCGATATGATGCTCTGTGGTGTTGGATGACGACGAGTTGTTGCCGTGGCTCTGCTTTCCTCAGTGGTTCAGCTCGGAGGAGAGACGAGCGGCGCAGCAGCACAAAGTGACCGTGCACGGAGCTCCAGGACCCGAACCTTTTACTGTGATCGGTGTAAAAGAACACACCACTGCAAAGCAGTTACTTAATATGGTGAGACACACACACGCGCGCGCGCGCACACACACACACACACACACACACACACACACACACACACACACACACACACACACACACACAGAAACAGACAGAGCGGATGAATGGATGCCCTGCATGGATCCATTCATCTTTTCTGGCCTTGTTTCTATCTATAGATGGATGACTGATGCAGGCTGAATGCAGGGATGATGGATGGATGCTTCCATAGAAGGGTGTATAGATACACGGAGAGCTGTTGAATATAAAGTTTTGTTAAATGTACGTATAAGAAGGCTCGATGGGGAAATTAATACATATAGATGGATAGAGAGAAATAAAGTAGGGAATGGACGGATGAATAGATGCAGATGAAAGCGTACGTACTGTACAGAAAAGGACAAAGTATCTGAAAGAAGCTGAGTTGGTAAGATGGGGTGAAGAGCATCAGTGCACTATTCTTACATTAACCTTCAGTTAGAGTTTTGCTGATAATCTAAAGTCCCTTATGTGACTGAATGCCATCAAACTGTGAATCGCAGGTAGACTGTTGATTTGATTTGTTTTTTTTCGTATTGAGAATATTGATTTGATCTGATGTGAAGTGTGTTTAAACAAGGTTATGATTTTTCATCATCATTATTATTATTGTAGGCGGCACGGTGGTGTAGTGGTTAGCATTGTCGCTAGTTGGACTAATTGGACTAAAGAGGTTTCTAGATAGAACCTGAATTTTTTATTATTATTATTATTATTATTATTAGAATTGTTTACCTGCTACACTGCTCCAGTCTGGTGAGGGTAATTCACAAAACCCATGAACATAAAAAGAAGAAGAAGCGATAGTCTCACAATACACGAGTATTCACCACTTTACACTATTAAACATTTGCGGTTTTATCTAAATAGTTTAAAATTATTGATTTGGATTCGAAAAACCGACGCATCGATTCAAGTAACAGAATCACCCAACAAAAGATCAATTAAATCGGTCAGTAAATCTTGCGGCTCTAGAAATCCACAGCTTAGGAATTGTATCATCTTCATTCTCATAAACTTAGGTGAGGCATTTTGCTGTGATGATGCTCCGGGTGATCCTGATTGAAATGATTCATTATGGGACTAAGGTGATGGATCAGAAGAACTTTTTTTCTGATTTCCAGCGGCTCATACTTTGACGTGCTCAAGCGGAGCCAAATAAATAAATGCCCCCACAGCAAAACAAAGCCACCTTGAATTTATCACCGTGACTGTATAAACATGAATACGAAAGTATCGTACGTCGTGTTTTATGAGCTGTACACTCACACTAGCAGGAATTTGCAGGACTTGTTTTACAAAACAACATTGAGCAAAAGAGAGTAAGTGGGATTATGAGCAGTTGTGAATGTGCTGTGAATGCCTGTAGACTGCTTTCTGCTTACACCACTACATCGAGGCAGTGTTGACTATGATAGACGAGCGCACTTTCCCACACACTCGCATACACTCGCCCTCTTCTTGCCTCCACCAGCTGGTTCCAGATGCCTCTGCTGACTACTTCCTGATGGAAGAGAAGATACCGCTGTCGAAGGAAAAGTGTGACGCAAAGAAAGTTCCTCAGCAGCGCCCTCTAGCGTCTGACGAGAAGGTTCTTAAAGTGCTTCACAGCTGGCAGCCTGAGGAGGGCTACGTGGGCCGTTTATGCCTTAAAGCCAAGGAGGAGGTAAATGAAAGTCGTGTTCAGATATTCATAGTGGGCTCGAACAGATGGAATAGTGGAATAGTCTTCTGAACCAATGCCATAGGTTTTAACGACAGTTTCTCGACATATGGTACAGGGTACCATCTAATGAATTTTTAACCTTGAGTATCTTAAGTACATTAACGAAGTACATGTACAATGGAACCATAACAGCATTATTAACAGAGGTGGGTAGAGTACCCAAAAAATGTACTCAAGTAAGAGTAGCTGTACTTCAAAATAATATTACTCGAGTAGAAGTAAAAAGTAGTCATCCAAAATATTACTCAAGTAAGAGTAAAAAAGGTATTTGGTGAAAAGTACTCAAGTACTAAATAACTGTTTCATCACAATGTCCGATTTTAATTTTTTTATGTAATTATGTAAGCAGTCAGACAAATGAAAAAAGAACGTACAAATTCTGACATTTCCAAATAATAAAATGAATATAAATGTAATAAAATAAATGAATAAGATGAAATACCTTTACAAAATCGCAAATTAAGGAATAAGAAACAAAAATTTCCTAATCTCACGTTTTTCACAATATAAGGCTTTTGAAATAAATCCCTACTGTAGGTAACGTGTGTATGTTTGAACAGTGTCGACTATTTCCTGTGTAAGATACACTGTATATTCAGTTGCCCTGCAAATGACTCAGCAGAAAATAACATTAGAACATGTGTACAAGAGTCTCACTTAACCATAAACTGTGTCCAGCAGAACAAATGTACAAAACTTATATAGCCTCTAGTTTATTTTCTAATTATATATGTTAATATTGCAACATTAAATAAAACGGCTAAACTAACCGCGCCATGTTTGCTTCACTGTCTACCACTGCTGAAGACAAACCCCTCCCACTTCTGTGTGGTCATGTGACTCCATGCGGTTATTGTTATTGCAGCTGATTGGTCAAATGGAGTCATGTGATTTTTGTTGCTACATCTGATTGGTGAAACACAATCACATGGTATGTCCACCAGCTGCATTTCTCTTGCAGACACAAATAATTTCTAAAGTGTCAAATAAATGGTTAGAAAAGTAAGTCGAGTGTAGACGAATGTAGCGGAGTAAGAGTAGCGTTTCTTCTTCACAAATCTACTCAAGTAAAAACTTTGGTGCAGTAAAGTACGTAATTTAGTTTTTTTTTTTTTTTTTTCCAAAAGGTTACTCAAGTAAATGTAACTTGTTACTACCCACCTCTTATTATTAAAGGTCCCCAAAAATGGTCAGGTTATTAATTTTGAGTAACATTAATGATGTATATTGGTAACATGATGGAAATCTCATACTTACTAAGCATAAGATTTTTTTTGCCCCTCAATATTTCCCCTGACCAGCTTGAAATTACATTGAGTCAGTTTTTTTTTTTTTTTTTTTTTTAACATTTCACTATTCTGGTAGAAATATTTTAAGCTTAGAAGAAATAAATATTATTTTATGCGGAAAGCAGTGATGTTTTTAGTATTTATTTTTTTCTACCTGCCTGCAGTTTATTAATGACCAGCACTTTCTTTGCTCCCCCTGCTGGCTAGTCCCTGTATTGCACACAGCCCTGATGTGATTGAAACGTGTGTGCTGTATTTGGCAGAATTTGAATGAAAAGAACGCAGCGATGGAGCGAGTGGAGGAAGTACACAGCGGAGGAGAGGAGGACGTGTTTTTCGTTCAGGTTCATGACGTTTCTCCAGAGCAGCCTCGCACGGTCATTAAAGCGCCGCGCTACAGCACCGCACAGGACATCATTCAGCAGGTCAGAGCAATGTGCAGCTAAATGATTTTAAATGGGTTTTTTGCTAAATAGTACTGGCTATTGTACAAGATTCAATTGAATTTGTATAGCACTTTTAACAGTGCTATATCATATGTCATTATCATAAAGGCTATGCAAAATTAAAAAAAGGAAATAAATTAGAACATATAGGATCATCCATAACTTAGTTTGCAAGCCATATATATATTGGTGTATGTACAAAGGTGAGTCAAAAATTATTCACACTCTGGCTGTAGGGTTTATTTGAATAAACTTTTAGAAAAGACAAATACATAATTTTTTTAGATAATCTTCTTTGCTTTTTATTACACTTTGTCCATCTGTCAACACCCTTTTGTATTTCCTCATTAAAAAATGTTCTTGGCTGTGCTGGGACCTACAAATGCACGGCTGTCTTCACTTCTTCATCAGAAGTGAATCTTTATCCTCGTAGGGCTGCTTTCAGGAGACCAAACAAGTGAAAGTCTGATGGAGTGAGCTCAGGACTATAGGGAGGATGCTTTAACACCTCAAAATAATTTTTTTTTTGCAGTGTGTTAACTGTGTGGACATGACATCCTCATGGAAGATCATGACACTCTTAGATTACGCCTCACTGTAACGAGCACCGAAATGTTAATTGTTGAACCTTTTTCCCTGATCATTTTCCAATAGCTGCCCTTTGAGAATTCCAGAAAATTTTCCAGCTGATGGTTGACTTTTAACCTTTTTTCTCAGTTGGAAATTGAGGATGTTTCTGTTCCATACTCTGCCGTTTCCTCTCAGGCTCATAGTGATGAATATGTGTCTTGTCACCTTGTTTAGAGAATCTGTCCAAAATTTGCTTTGCAGATAGCCAAACGCTTCTGTTTATCCTATTCTATGAGTTGTTTCGGCACCCTCAGACCACCATAAACAAAACGCTGCACTCTGCTCGTCTTTCGTGCAAATCACATGTGGGGCGTCCATTATTCCTTGCACTGGAGTTACAAAATGAACTGATGTAACAACTTCACACCTGCACAGCAGTGACTGGGGAGACAGCAGGTTTGAATGGAAAGCTCTGACGACCCAACAGACACATTAATATAACCGGAGTGCGGATCATTTTTGACTCACGCTCATATATATTACTATAATGAGCCAGGATGGCTTATCCCTTACTTCTGAAAGCCTAACCCCTTTCTTGTCTTGTGCATCTTTGACAACAGGCACTGAGCAAAGCCAAATACTCGGTCAGCATCCTGAGCAACCCGAACCCCAGCGATTACGTTCTGATGGAGGAGATCGGCCGGGAAACTCCTGGAAAGAAAGTGTCTTCGGCTAAACCCACTCAGCGTGTGCTGCCTGATCACGAGTGTGTGTTCCAGGCTCAGAGCAAATGGAAGGGCCCTGGCAAGTTCATCCTCAAACTCAAAGAGCAGGTATGAGAAGTGAGGGGGACGTTTCTCGTCCTTCACACTTGTAATTAGCTCCATGATACAATCCAGGCTTTTTAAATAGATTAAAGACTCCAGTACACATAATGGTTTGGTTTATTGTGTGCATGAAAAATACCCGTCTCTCTGCTAATTTGTGAGTGTGTATGTGTGTATAGATTGGACGTGAGGATAAGAGGAAGTGCGTGTCGTTTGCCAGCGAGCTTTGGAAGCTGACAGGCCGCAGTCGGAGCGTGACGATGAACGGGCCCGGCTCGAGCGAAGCAGCACATAGTAAGGAGGAGCGCGGCGCTCCGCCTCCACCCGACATCTTGGACTGAACGCACGCCTGCCGATGTGTGTGTGTTTGTGTGTGCAGTGCATGGAGTCCCGGCCAGGTAGGGGAGCAATGGACGCCTGGCACAAATCTAACAGCTTAAAGCAGAAATCATCCACCAAGTCTGGTTAGACGTTGTTATTCTAGAAAAGATAACACATTAGGATAGGTTTGTTGTTTAATCTGTTTGAATGTTGAATGTTTTTTTCCCCCTTCCCTGATGGCACAGGCATAATCCAGGGTGTGTATTTACTAAGTGTCTCAGAATCACTCCTAGGAATCTCACTCAAAGTTAATTTAGGACTAAAATAATTCCTAGCCGAATCAAGCGATCAAGTGCTGCTCATCAAAAACAGCTGTGTACACTGTTGAATAATGAGTCCAACACGGAAGTGCCAAAACATGCAGTTCTTCAAAGGCGAGTCAATCCCCATAGACACCCATGTTAAACTGCCCAACTTTACAACAGAAATAAACATTTCCAGTCTGGTAAAAAAAAAAATGTTTTGGTCTCCATAGATAGATTTCCTGCTCATGCCAACCGTACGGGGGAGGTAATGTAACTCACCAGTTAAAATTATATTAAGCCATAAAATTAGACAGAAGTAGGGGTGTGGATGATTTTAGTGTCTGCTGTCAAACCGCTCGCTGTCTTCTATACATCACTTTATATAACCAGCTAACTGAAGTCATTGTAGTTTAACTTGCCACAAGTGAAGGAGGAACAGGGTAGACTGCTACTAGGAAAGTGTGTGAGGTCACTGTTTGCGAGTCCGAGAGCCGCAAAGTATTAGCCGCTGCACATTATAGCCGGTGTTGTAGCTTTGACAGTTTGTTTTTTTTGTAGTTTTAAATGGTAGAAAATCGAAGTGGTGAAATCAGCACCAGTTATGTGAGCCTTATGCACATAAACAGAACTTATAGATGTATCCATCCATCCATCCATCCATCTAGGAACCGTTGTAGTCTGACAAGATACCGTTGAGGCCAATGGGGACCTTTTTGTATTTATTACCGTTTTTACAACTGTGGTAGAAACTCCGGTCAACATTTACACACGCATTCACACATTACGGGCAAATTGGGAATGCCAATTAGACTAACCTGGATGTCTTCGGACTGTGTGGAGGAAACCGGAGAACCTGGTGGAAACCCACCAAGAATGAGGAGAATATGCCAACAGACCTGAGGTGGGAATCGAACCCAGACGCTGGAGGTGTAAGACGACAGTGCTTACCACCAAGCTGCCAAAGGTGTAGGATGATCATAATCTGATAAAAATGACTTCAACCAGAAAGCAAAACTGGAGAGAGGAGGATAATATTTTGCTCTATGCTTGTGGAGTAGGTAGAATGTCAAGAGTAGGGCAGAATTCTTCCATAATTATTTCTTATCTTTAAAGATAAAAAAGCGAGTGGTTGATCAGTTGTGGTGATGGATAGGAGTGATTTCCTAATTTTAGAATCTTGATAAATTGCTCTTACTCCTACTCCTAAAAGTAGGACCAAATTTGCGCCACTCTGAGATTTTTGCTCATTTAGGAGTGATTTCCCACACAAAGACACTTAGTAAAAACAGGCCCGGACTGTGAAGTAGAGTGGTTCTGGGAGCATGAGGAATCATTTCCGCATATGACCACCTGGCCACCACATAGTTTTCTGTGATTAAAGCTAAAGACGGTCTAGCAAAATGTTAGAATGTGAATATATATATATTTTTTTTGCCAGGCAAAATTTTGTACCTTTTATGTGTCTCAATCAGAAGCGAGATCTGGACAACAGAGTTATACAAATTACAGCCTGCATCTTGAACTCACCTTGTGGAGTGCTGTGTAATGAGAGATTTTGCAGTGACTGTGTGTGTAAAACCCTTAGGCATGTTCATGACAATTTTTCATCGAATATGAAATAAGATACAGTGCTAAATTTCTGTGACTGCGTAGTCACAGTGCTCTTGTTCATGTGTGTGTGTGTGTGTCTCCCCTATAGGCTCTGTGTTGACACTAGGTCTGAAGGCCTGGGTGGCAGAGGGATGTCTGGGTTTTGCCCCTCTGACCCTGCCTGCCCCTTCCGCCTGGTCCTTCGCCCTGCTGTGGAACTGGAAGCTGCACAAATGAGCGCCGAGCCGCAGCGCTCTGACCTTTCACCCGCTGAGTGAAGAGCATCATGGGACAGGTAGCGGTACCCTGTTTGAGGTTACCTCCAGGCTGTAGAGCGTCGGGAGCGTAAGAGTGACGGAGCAGAACACTGAGGGGGTGTGAGACACAGCCAGCAGCAGGGTCAACACTGGTTCTGGGATATGTGACAGTTCTTTAAGAGCTCACTTCCTTCCTTCTACATCTTCGCTTTTTCTTGGCCAATCGGCGAAACGCTTGACGTGAGGAAGTGCTTACAGGAGTGGCTCACTTGTTTATTTTTTTAAGGGATTATCCTCAAGAAAAGTATGTTATTGTACTGATGTTATTTTGCACATTTTTCTTTTAAAGAATTTGAGTACGGTTGGTTTCAGTCACCACATATTCTTATTTAATTAAAAAATTTTGTATTTATTTTCTATTTTTTTATTATAATTTTTTTTTTTATAGACTTCCTGTAGTTCAACAGGTAGAAAAGTAGCACACTCTGGCGAAACACTAATGACACGATGGAAGCTTTTTGTTAAGTACATGTAGCGTGTAATTTATTTATTGATGAAGTAGCTGCTCCTGATTAAATTGGTGTAAAACGTAAACGCGCCCTTGTCTGGAAGGTACAGATCTCCCTTCATCTGTTCATTTCAAACATGACCAGAAAGGCACTACAGCTTTCTACCATGTTCATTTTGTTTTTCTTATTCCTTTTCTCCTTAACGATCATGTTAAGAAATCTTAAATGTTTAATTTTACAGCGCCTGTAAGCACACCTGTTGTACTGTCAGCTGTTTTATTATTGGTGTAATTGCGCGTAGGATCGGTTGGGAAAACTCGCGCAAGGCTTTCGACCGGCACGTCGTTTCTTGCTAATGTTTTGTAAAACTTTTTGCATGTTGCACAAGCGTGTCCTTTGCACTTAATTCCTGGTTTAAGTACGTTCTGAGGTCTACCTCTTGAAATGTCTCACTTTTCTATTCTCTTGTCCATCTGTGTCCTTAACCTGATTGCTTATTAGACATAAAGAGGACCTGTTTTGCATGAAGGTTGGAAACCTTTGACTTTCTGCCAGTTCTTTTCTCCCCCATGTCTTTGTCTTTATTTTTTATTTATTTAAAAGCATAGCCCGGGTCGGCTGTGTTTTTCTTTCCTTCTCTTGTACATTTCATGAACAGAACTCTTAAAGCCACGTGTCTAATTTATTTAGGAGGGTGTAATTATTGCCCAACTAGTCTGTACTGTATCGGTGTATGTTGTTTATACTTTTTGTAATTTTGAATTTAAAAGTATTCAGTAATGCTTTGGTATTTGGAGACACTAATATATAAGATATATATGTGTGTGTTTACTTTCTTTTTCAAGTGCCTGTCTACATGCTTCTGATGTCTCTCGTATAGTATGGCTTTTATCAGTGTTTACTTTCATTTCATCTGTGATCAAGTTTTTCAATGTGATGCCTGTGTAATACACTTTATTGTTCAGCACTTTCTTTCTTTCTTTTCCTTCTTGTGACTATCTGACTGTTGTGGAGGAAAAAAACAGTTGTACAATAAATAAGAAAAAATGACCATTTTCTTCCCTAATTTGCCATAGAAGGTGGATGGGATGTCCCTGAATTCCCACATTCATGAATTTTTATTTCAGGTTCTGCAAGTAGAATTAACTATAATGTTACCAAATATACATTTTAATAAACTATGATATTAATTGCACTGTTACAATGTTCCTTTTAACCCTAACTCACTCTTTCTCTATACTGATTATCCTGTACAGGGATTGCAGGAAGAGCCTATTCCTGGGAAATCAGGAAAACAAGGCATTCGGGCACACAGACACCAATTATATCCTATTCTGCATATCTCTGGACAGTGAGGGGGAAACCCACCAAACACAGGAAGAACATGCAAACTCCACACCCTCGACCCTGGAGGCCACAGTGCTAAATGCTACGCCACCATGCCACCTCCTTTTAACGTTCATTTTCAACAAGAATGTGCTTTCTAATTAAAAAGCGACTTGGTGAGCAAATATGTTTTGTTTTAATTAGAAACGCGCAGATATAAAACATGGTATTACAGATGTATTTACATTTACAACAGCTTCTCTGGTGTCTGTGAAAAATGTGCTGCAAAGTCCAGAGTGTCTCGCTTTTGCTTGTCCTCCTGCAGAGCTGCATCGATCTGCGCTTTCAATCCGGAGTCCAGGAACGCCTCACCGATCGTGAAATGTTCCTGATGATATACAGATGGAGGGAATGAACTAGCTGCACTGGAAAAAAATTTAATAAAAAAAATACAGTGAATGTGTTTGGAGTGCATACTGAGCTGTGAGTACTCACCTTCTTCCTGGATGGTCCTGCAACTGGCGGGTTAAAAGCCATGTCCTTCACACTGTAATCCTCAAACAGCTGCACGGCGGCTCTGTCGAATGGAACAGACAGTAAGTGCACCAGAGCGGTGACTAAAGTGAACAGTACAGAGCAACAAAAACTCTTCAGAACACAGGACTAATCAAAAAGGGAAAACCTCAGTTACATTATATTACATGCGTTGGTGTTGAGGTTACTGCTCAACTTAAGAACAAATCCGACTTACAGACATGCTCCAGGAACTGAACTCGTTCGTAAGTCCGACAAAGTGAGTCTAAGACGCCTTACAATACAATGTACCAATCCACTTGACTAAATCTGTCCCCTTTCCCCACACTGCCATCATGTGGCCAAAAAGCGTAACTGTGCCTAAGGAAATTGATCTCACACGCATTGTGGTCTCTGTGCCTTTAAATAATTTTGTCTCAGAGTTTTCCACTGTATTGGACTTAGTGAATGATTTTAATTTTGGAAAATCAACAATCAGGACAGTTTTACAGGACAGACATTTTCTATCATCATGCTCGATTGAGGCCGGCTCATTTCTCCCACATACACACGAGCACACATACAATATACTGGACATTTTATACATTCACTGATGCACTGAAAATATTGTATCTAAAATTGTAAATATTAGTATGTGGTGCTCTGCAGTGCATAATTTTTTGTACAATACAAATGACGTACTTCTGTGATTTGTTCGCATTTAAGAATGTTAGATCTGCAGTCCAATTCTATCTTTCAGGGACTACCTGTACATGCGAAACAAACCTTTATCGGTTAACTTTCATTTTAATCTGTTTAAATATAACTTACCGCCTGTTGACCGATTAATCATTACCGCCTCTAAAATTTATTCATTCTTAAACTGGAGATCACTTTCACTTTGGATAAACGTGTTTTACCTTCTGCTCAGTTCCAAGTTCAGTGCACCGGCGCCTTCACTCGGAGCTCCAACCAGCAGATGAGTGGCGAATTTCTTCACCATAGGGTGGTAGTGTCTCTGCAACACACACACAAAGTTTTAAACAATCATCCAAATGCTACAATGCATATTCCATTCTTAAATGTCTAATAGCCAAAGGTTTGCGTACACCTGACCATCATACACATGCATGCTTATTGAACAGTCTCGCTCCCGACTTAGTGTCCCTTTGCTCTTATATTAACCTCCACTCTTATGGGAAGGCTCTCTGCTAGATTATGGAGGGGATTTGGGGTCGTTCATTCAGTCCCAAAAGCATTAACGAGGTCAGGCTTTGGTGGCGGGTGAGAAAGCATGGCGTGTGCAGTCAGGGTTACAATAAATCTTCAAAGCGTGAGGTCAAGGCTTTGTGTAGATAGAAATTTTCCAAAGGAATAATACCCAATTCTGAATCTTCTTCCTTTTAACAATGAATATCTGTCCTATGAAGTGCTATGTAAATGTAAAATGCAACACTGGGATAAGTGCTTTAGTGTAGCAGGGGATTATATAGAGAAAGAAACAGTTTTTACTCTCATAACTCACTCATCGTCTATACCACTTTATCCTGTATACAGGGTCATGGGGAGCCTAAATCCCAGGAGACTTCGGGCACGAGGTGGGGTACACTCTGGCTGGGGGGGGTGTCAATTCATCACAGGGGGCACACACACATTCACACACTACAGGCAATTTGGGTCTTTTTTTTGTTGTTTAACCTGCATATCTTTGGAATGTGGGTAGGGACAAGCACACACGGACACTGGAATCGACCGTGTCGGACCATGACAGTACAAGGCGACAGTGCTATCACTAAGCCACCATGGAGCCACTCTCATAACTGTATTCTTTTATTCTACGCAATCAAGAGTCCCACTTTGATCTGAACGCCCCTCCTATTACACCCACATTTTCAAACTTTTTATACAAATCTGGCTAATTAACATTTTTCACTGGGGGTTTATTATGTGCAACATACAACAACAACAAAAAAAAATTACAAACTGCTACGATCACACTTGTACAACGTATGATCTGCTACGAAATTGTATAAAAATCAGCGATATTTAAAAATTTTTAACTGCACTGAGCCATATTAACTCTGATGAATTTCCTGCACTTTTTTGTTTAAATTTTGTTAAGCGAGTAAATAACATTTTAGACAACCCGATTAGGTTTTTTTTTTTTTTTTTGGATTTTTCCCCGATTTTCTCCCTAATTTAGTTGTGTCCAATCCCTCCCCGTCACTAGGGGGCTCCCACATTAAGGCTACTACTACCACTCAGCCGGGAGGGCCGAAGACTATCACGTGTTTCCTCCGAACCACGTGACGCCAGCCGACCGCATCTTTTTGAACTGCTCGCTCGCGCACCGTTGGGGGCGGCGTAACACACGCACTATCCGCTCCCTCCGCTGCGCGAGCTCACAGACGCCCCTGATTGGCTGTAGAGCCGTGATTAATGTGGGAGCACTATGTACCTCTCATCCCTCCCCTCTGAGAGAGCTCAGCCAATCAGCTCTCTCTAGACCTCCGGCTGCGAGAGGTTACAGCATCACCCGGGAATCGAACTGGCGATCTCCGGATGATAGGGCGAGCGCTTTAACCACTGCGCCACTCAGAGGCCAACCCGATTAGGTTTAAGCATCATAATCAGTGCATGTCTTTAGGAAGTGCGGAGCTTCAGTTAGTTATCGAGGTCTCGAAAACATACTGTACACACAAAACAACATGCGCAGAGACGCTGTACCTACCTTGAGTAAGTGCAGCTCCCACAGACAGGTGTTCTGAGGGTTGCAGTACTCTGGCTCATCCAGCTCAGGCAGGTAGACGCCGCTGCCCTGCATGTCGTTATCCAGCATGATGTCACACTTGGGAAAGGTCTGCACAATACACACGAACATACAATCATTGCTAACGAAAAGCTTTCTGACGTGACATTTTTATTTCCTATCCTATGCGTCTCCATTTCCAGCACTTTCCATGTGTTGATGTGTTATAGTAGATACAGTTAATATAATGTATACAACGATGATGATAAACACAACGTCCTCACGTGTATGAGCGCCCTGTTAGCCGCCAGGATGCCCACGCACGAGTCGTGCATCACGTGCAGGGCGAGTGTGCCGAGTCTCTTGAGGAAAGCCATGGCTCTGTGCAAGCTGACCTGCTTCCTGCGCTTACTCAGCATCACGTCCACACACTGCAGCACGATCCCCGTGTCCTCGTTCGGCGTGCCTGTCAGAGACGAACCTCATCAGTGCTCCGAACCCAAAAACACACCGTCTGCTTTTCTCACCCTCATCAAATATCCCCGAGTCAGACGTCTGCAGCGTGGCACTGATGTGAAGGCGAGCTTACCTGCGTGCAGCGTGAGCAGGGTTTTATACAAGTGCGTGTAGAATTTCAGCGGATCGATATTGAGGACGTCGCCTGTCAGAGGCAGAGATGGAGAGGCGGTCAGAAGGAGATGGAAAAGTTTATCCAGTGATATGTTGGAGAGTGAGACTTCACTCACCTTGACCTGAGAGGATGTGGAACGCTGTGAGGATGCAGTGGAGACTCTCTCGATGTGACAGATCCTACATGGACAAGACGACAAGCAGTGTGAAACAAATTACTTAAATAGTTTAAAATGTTGGAAAAACTGCCCTTGTCACGATCTTCATTCAAAGACTGACCAATACAAGTGTGCCCTCTTGTGGTGTACAAGGTAATACATATGTAAGCTACAGAAAAACATTGTGCAAAATTATCTGTACGGATGCGCTGGCCGAAATTCAGGCTTGAAACCAATGTTTTAAATAATAATAAAAAACTGAAAGCATCGACTATCTTCCAAATTAATTCCCCTTTAAATAACTGAACTATTTTTAAGTCTTTAAGTCCCTTGTCACTTTAAATTTGTGCTCATTCAAAGATAATCAAAGTTATAATCATTCAACAGGAATATATACAGTCTTCTCCAAGACAGTAAAAAGTCCCACACACAGCTGACATTTTCGAACGTCTACGTCGCTGCTGTTATAGTAGATATTACTACACTATATTGCACCACCTATTGGATCATTTCTGAAACTGCAGTAGGTTAGTGCTGTCCAAGTCAACTAACATCAGTCACAGGGATCTGCGAATGCCATCTTTTTTCTGTTGTCAATTGGCCGACGCCAGTCAACAAGGTGAATATTGGCCAATATTGATTACTTACCGATTTATTTTTAATAATACTGATTAATTATCATCTAATACATTTTAATTAGGTATATTGTTATTAGCGAATAACTGATTATTTATTAACATCCATGGTGCGTACAGATTAAACTGCCTACTAAAAGCTGATGGGTATAAGAACTAGTAACACATGTTACAAATGTGATGAAGTTTGCTTTACTTCTTGTTCTAGGTTCATCCTGAACAATAAAAACTGATGCATCAGTATAAAAGCAAATACTTACGCTGGACATAATAAGATCATGAAGAACTTTCAACAGATCATCAAAGAACTCCAAGTTTATCAGATGAGCAAACCTTAAAGGGAAATATGAGCCATTATTAGCGATGCAATTCCATTTCTGATGATGAGACGTGGAGATCTGATACTGAACAACATCAGACTCTTACTTTGCTAAACCTTCTAAAACAGAGGGAAGTAAGATGGATTTCTGGGCTTTCTTCAGTATTCTGAAGTAGATCAGGAACACGATGTTGAGAGTTTCTGTGTGCTGGACGAAAGCAGAGAAGAGAAAAAGCAGAGGTTAAAAACAAAACACCTAAAAACATGTATAGTGTAACAATAATGACATCACATATTATAACCAGAGGTGTGATAGATCGCACAGTTCGGATCGGATCACAGATTTTGTGTCACTGATGGGTGACATTTTTGGACGAGCAATAAAACAATGTGAACGAATACGACTTTGCTGTCTCTTTATTACTTGTAGAACCTTGAACACTTAAAGGAGAAAATGTTTTGTATGTGATTAAATGAAGACAGCAATCAAGATGTTCAATGTCTATATAAAGTGTTAAACGTTAAACATTCTGTTGTTACACTAAACATACAATATGGATGCTGACCCTTCTTTCATTTACAAAAAAAAAAAAGTCTAATATATAAATCAATAAATAAAATAAAACTGATTATTTTATTCTTGTTTCTTATAAAACACTCTCGGGGGGCATAATCTATGACTCTGATAATCTGCACTAAAACCCTGTAGTTCAACAGTGTTCTTGTGCTCCATGAAGCACCTGCTTACCATCTTGAGTTTCTTGTCCTTGCTCTCAGCCGCTTCAGTCTCCAGCAGCTCTTTCTGGAGTTTCTCCTCGGCTTTCTTCCACTGTAGAGGAAACAATATGTTCACAAACACGCCCAGAGAGCAACGTTAACTGAAATGAAGGCAGCAGCCATGTCCTAACCTTCCTCTTCATCCTGGACAGGTTCTTCTTCTTCTCTTTGAAGTTCATGAACTTTTGTTTGGGGGCCAGGTCTTCTGTGTCCTTCTTCACATCCACCTCTTTTATCCTTAGGCAAAGCAGCGTGTTCAGGACCTGCACACACACAATGTATTGTAAGATTAAATATAAAGGTATATTGCATAAACAGAAATTTTTTTTAATTTTTATAAAGACGTTAGAGATGCCAAGTAACTCTGTAGAGCAGAGATTCTATACTGAGACAAATCCCCTCCTGATGATGCATCTTGAAAAGAGATGTAAATTTCAAAATTCAAATTTTACTCTTAGTCCTGGGATAAATGTGCCTGTTAGTTTTTCATCATATTTATTTATCTTATGCTACTTTTGTTCAGTCAAGATTTAGTCGAATCAAAGTCTGGACATTTTAGTCTAGTTTTAGCCCAGAGGAACTTGTAAGTATTTTAGTTTAGTTTTGGTCAAAGAAAACATAACATTTTAGCAATAGGATTATTATTATTTATCCCTACAGTCAATCTAGTCTAACCAAAACCCTTTTTTTTTTGCAAAATAATTCTTTTTTTTATTAATTATATTTATTTTTAACCATCGCAACAACTGCTGCATGTCCACATATTTTTAACTACAACACAATAGGAGAAGCATGCACAATACAGTGTTTTTTTTTTTTAATAAACTTTTTTTTTTTTTTTTTTAATATTTGAATTTACACACCTGGACTGTTGTAAGGATAGCTCTTATGGGTCACAATCAATTTATTAACCTATTAGCTTAATGTGTTTGGCAAAGGTTTAACTATACAATAAAATAAAATACCTCACAACATAATTATGTGTCACATAATTACCACAAAAGGCTGTAAAACTGGGCGATTTTTATGGTATGCCTTGATCAGTCTCCTCAGGTTTGTTGTATTTTTCTCCAGCGATTGTGCGCCCATACTGTTTCCCCTCCAATATTACTACACATCTTTTTTTCTCCGGTCCAATATAAAGATAATGGGACTAAATATTGGCTTTTCTCTTCCGCCCGGGTAATACTGCTGCAAAGACGAAGACTTAAACGTGATCGAGCTTGTAACATCCCGTCACTGTGCGTGCAAACTACTCCTGATACGCCCTGCACCGTGACCCGGGAAGCACTGTTGCTCGGGCCATAAAGAATAAACTCCGTATCACAGCGGATTGAGACGGAAATTATATGTTGACGAAAATAAAGACAGATGCATCAAATATCGAATGCTGCATTCATCACTATCACTGTTCATTAATATCTGTGACGTCTCGTCATCGTCTTAGTCACAGGTTGTCAATGAAACATTTTCCATTGTTATTTTTGTTGATGAAATTAACATTAATTCAAATCCCATGTCCTGCGCAATACTGTGAATTTATCCCACCTCTGGTTTGACTTTAAAGTTCCTGCCTTTGACCATTCCTGAGATGACTCTGACTGTGGCTAGTGACGCCTGGCCCATCTTATCCTGCTTCAGCAGATTCCTGACCGCTTCACAGCACATTGCTGAGACCTGAAAATACAAAACATCTGTCAAGCTACAGTTCACCACATCTGCCTTGACTGGATATGATGCATATAATAGATTAAGAAAAAAAAAAAAAAAAGTATTATAACATAACCCTTTAGCTCTAGATTACTGCGTATAAGCATCAACTTGCCTTCTTGGATGGCTCGTTCATGAGCGCCACCACAGCGACGATGATGTTGTTGTGGAAGTTGAAGTGCGGCAGAGCCACCAGCAGCTCACACAGACACCTGATGGCCACTTCAGCCAGGCCTTTATAAGACGCCAGAGCCACGGACTGACTGCCTTTTAGCTTCTTCTGCTTCCAGTCTGCAATGTAGAAGGAACGACTTGTCACAACATTGTTCATCACTGCATACACACTCAGAGTCTCGAGTTATACAAGTGTCTCTTACCTTTGACGGTCTGCTCGAGATTCTCCAAGTAGAACTTATACTGACTTACAAGCCCCTCCTCGAACTCTCTTAGCTGCTGTGTCTCCTTCTTTACCTGAAATGGGAATGATTGTGATATGGTCAATATAAACAAACAAACAATCACAGCCGCTGCATTCAATTCAATTAAATTTTATTTATAAACCCTTTTAACAATGATCACTGTCGCAAGGCAGCTTTATGGAATCACAAAAAAAAATTAGGGAAATTAGTTTGAAAAGTGTGTGGAGATATAAATCAAAGTATAAAGCAAACGAGTGACGACGGTAAAGCACAAGGCAGTTGGATAGTTGAAGTGGTGTTCAACCCATAATTTAAATCCAAATTAATCATGACTGTTGTCATAGTAACTTTTCTAAAGCACCAGATTAGTAGGTTTAGACAGGATCCATGTCAGCAGTGTACTGCTAAAACAAACTAAACAAACACTCTGATGTAAACAAACACTCTGATGTAAACAAACACTCTAATGGCCAATCAGAAGTGAGCATTTCCGTAGTTATTCATTCAATTTATTAAAGTAATTTATCCTGATCAGAGTTCGAGCCAATCCTGGGAATGCTCAGGATGAGATGGGAATACATTATGAGTGAGACGTCAGATTATCACGGGTCACCAAGCGCACACATACAGAGCCATATGTACATACACACATATACATACACTACCCCTTAAAAGTTTGGGACCACTTGCAAATTTCTTTGTTTTTGTTTAGTGATTTACTTTCTACACTCTACAACAGTACTGGGGATTTCAAAACTATGAAATAACATGGAAATTATGTGATAACAGTCAGTTGTTATTTTAAGACAACGAAGCCCAGCTGTTCTGGAACAATTCTTGCAAGAACAGTATAGTCAAGTACATTTGCAAAACCCATCACGCACCATGATGAAACTGTCTCTCATGAAGACCAAAAAGCGAGACCAAAACTTACCTCTGCTGCAGAGGAGAAGTTCATTTAGAGTTACCAGCCTCAAAAATCATCAATTAACAACCAGCACCTCAGATTAGAGCCGTTATGAAGCTTTACAGAGCAGAAGTAGCAGATACATCTCAATATCAACTGAGAGTTTTGTACATTTTGGACGCCTCCAGCGTTTTACAGTATAGAAAGAAATAAAAATCAGGAACAACCTGATTAGAAAGTGCTCCGAGTTAGAAAGTGATTCCAAACTTTTGAGCGATAGTGTATACACCCATTTACATTCACATTTAAAAGCAATGGTGTACAATGAGGCTAATTCAGAGTTATCTTCATGACCAGTTTTTCAGGGATTAATAATTTTTATTCTAACTGTTTATCAAAATAATACATAGATACAGTTTCCTCAAATTTTACCTGGTATTTTATCCTTTATAGAGTAAAGGTCTAGGATTGTTTAAAACATATCTAAAAATGCTCCACACGTAGAACAATGTTTTTTGATATTATTTATATTTATGTTGAACATGAACAGTAGAACTTGG
Source organism: Clarias magur (assembly GCA_013621035.1). NCBI lineage: Eukaryota > Metazoa > Chordata > Actinopteri > Siluriformes > Clariidae > Clarias > Clarias magur. The sequence goes on from QNUK01000164.1 coordinate 795,265, forward strand.
TGCATGTTCTACAGACGAGGCTCAAGCGTACCTTGGTGTTTTTTTCTTCTTCAGTCAGAGGACGGATCCTATAAGAAGGCACTATGTCCTTGAAGATCTCCATAAGTGAGACCATGACCAGCTTCCTGACCGTGACAGCCACGCATGGGTCTGTTTCCATCATCATGGAACGCAGCTCCTTCAGTTTCTTGATCTGTTAAAAAAGCAAAAAGGAGAAAATTGCTTTATTACCAAATTAGAAGGAAAACCTGTTGACTGGGATCATGGTTGGTATTAAAATGATCTGAAGCTCTAGTAATAATTGCTTGAATAACGAGTCCCCTACTTACGAACAAGTTTCATTACAGGAGCGGGTTCATAAGTCTGATTTGTTTGTAAGTCAGATTCGTTGCAAGTCGGACAACGTGCGTCTTATACGCCTTTGACACAAATATACAACACGTCACTCCACTTGACTAAATCTGTCCCCTTTTCCAAAACTGCCATCCTGTGGCAATGCAAGCCAGGATTTCTGACATTATTAATTAGTCTACTTTTACTTTGCCTTCTTGAGTATACGTGTGCGTCTTACGTTAGCGTTTGGATCCGTTAGAATGACTGATCCCAAGATCGCAACGCGCTGTTTCCTCTCCATCAGCTTCTGCGTACGAAGCGTCATCTGTTCTTCTGCAGTCAGTGCCAGGAAACTGTGTGCTTCTTCCGCAGCTGTAATAAAATAAAATGTAAACATAAGTTTAAAAAGTTCTTCAAGATGGCGTTTTCGAGAAAAAAAAAACGCAAACAAACACAATTTTTTTTTATATACAAACACTAATGTACATTCTAAACTCTTACCTTGGTCTGTCTCGTCTTCATCGTTCTCATCCTCCTGCTCGTCTTCCTCGGCAGCTTTCCGTACCACTAGGGACCAAGATAAAAATAAAAAATAAAACTTTAGAACAGAAAGCAGCCGAAAGTGAGTCAGAGGTCCAGAGTAGTATGGACTAGCGGCTCACACCTGGCTTCTCCATGGTTTGAGGGATCAAGCCACTCCTGTCCTTGATCGGCAGCAGGTGAATGACCTCTTTCTCATCCTCTTGTTTCATCTTCCTGGGGATCTTCTCGTAATTTTCCAACGCCTGATCCGATTTGCGCTTTTTGGCGTGAGTAGGAGCGCTACAAAATCAACCATAGATTTAGTTCAGAGTGCAAACTGCTACTCTGAATCAGATACTAAACTCTAACCAAGACAGGCTGCAAGGCATTCACAAAATTCTGTTCATCACAAAGATGCAGGCCTATCGCTTTGTCATAGAGTAAGACATATTGTGACCAAGAACTGCTCATTTTCATGTCAACTGGTCATTTACTAGGGATGGGACACACCAGGAACCACCTGATACAATTCCATCATGATACCTAGGTGCCGATTCGATTTTTACTGTGATTCTTTGAGTCTCAGGATTTTATAAATATTCTGATTATAGCAAATAATTTATAGTACTGCCTTCCATTGTGTGAATAGTTTAGGGCACCACCTGTAGGATTATAAAGGAACTGCAACATTTTAAGACCTCAAATATCGTATCGACCCGTCCCTGGTGATTCCCATCCACACCTGTTACGCTACCATAGCATAAGTCACACAAAATATATAATAATAATAATAAGCAGCCGGTCGTACCAGGACGAAAGGTCTCTTGTGATGAACGAGGCTTTCTGAGCCATCGTTCTGATCTCCTCCAGGTCATCCTCCTCCATCATATCAGTGGGCAGCGACTCCAGGAACTCCTCCTCATCTTCCTCCTCTACATCATAGAGTAAACACATTCTATCATCAATACTGAACAACGCTTCAGTCTTGATTGAGACACGAAACAGAAAGTTGCTGTTTCAAAATATCCTGATTCATACTATGCTTTCAAATTTCATGCTTTGATATTCTTTAACTGATAATCGGGCCTCAATCAATAACCGATTAATCGTTAATAATAGTTTACATTTTATTGAAACTGCAAAAATCCTGATTTTTTTTTTACGTCGGACAAACAGCACCTCCTTATGGTGTACAAGTTAATGGAAAAGAGAGCTGCTGAGAAATTCTGCAAAAACAAACATTATTAGTTCATACATTTTTTTAATGGGTTAAATCTACAGGTTTAAAAGTGATTAATGCACAACTATCGTTACGTATGTTTTGCTTGCAGACATTATTTCGCTCATTGAAGACTTACAAATACCAAAACACTGACTAGAGACAGAACTAATGCAGATTCAGAACAGCCAACTGTAGGTGTGAGCATGAACGCAGTGCGGCCTGCAGTCCCGCACACGCTGACACACAATGCAGTGAGTCATGAAGGTGTTAATGAGCTCGGAGAAGAAGGTGAACTTTCCCACCTGGTTTCTTCTCGTAGCGCTCTAAAGGCAGCACGGGCCGCTGGGACGCGCCGCTCAGGGCCTGCCGCAGCTTCCTCTGTTCCTTGCGCTGCTTCTTGGCCGTGTTCTGCTGCTTGAACTGCCGGTTCTTCAGCTTGTTCTCCAGCTTAACATTGCTGGTCTTCAGCAGCTTGCGGAAGCTCGGCTTCTTCTTCTTCTGCTTTTTTGTCGCCTGGTGTGCAGCCAAAGATATTCAGGTAAATAAAAACACGGAAGATGGAGATGAACATGTGACATGGCACTATGACAAAGATATCAGAGCTGGACACAAATGGGGGACACAGTTTGTTTTCCGTTTATTAAAAACAATATTGACGTTTGTACTCAATTTGAGTCAAATTATTTTGACTTGTGAAAAATAGTGTGTGTGTAGACAGATTTGTTAGACCAGAGTAAGGATATAATTGAGCTAATGCAAATGATGTGAGATCAGTTAATACAGAGAAAGAAAGACACAAGAGATCCATCAGGAGACAGGCTACAGTCATGGAACACATATACACAGGACAAGTAGCACATTAGAAACATATTTACAAACACTCAAACACACACACGTTTCCTATCCACACACACAATCAGGACAATCATTGGTCAGTACACTAGAAACACATACTCTTTCTCTTTCTCTCTCTCTCACACACACACACACACACATATTCAGGACAGTCATTAAACAATACACACACACACACACACACACACACACACACAATCTGAACATTCATTGGACAGTACACACACACAGGACAGTCAGTACACTAGAAACACATTCTCTCTCTCTCTCTCACACACACACACACACATTCAGGACAGTCATTAAACAATACATACACACACAATCTGAACATTAATTGCGCACACACACACACACACACACAGAGAGCATAGTTCCTATCCATCAGGACAATCTTTGGACAGGACACAGTTTACATACATACATACATACATACATAAATACACACACACACACAATTAGGAAAATACACAGATTATACACTATTGGGGGGTGGGGTGTCCATGCTGGTAGACTACAGGTGTGTGTTTAATGCTAGCTCAATGCTAAGTGTGTTAGCATGGTTACAGTAAAAGTCTAAAGTGTGTGAATGTTGTGGCTCCTCACCGCCCCCATGTCTCCGTCTCACTGTCCTTCTGCCTCGGTGTTCCTCAGTCTTACTGTCCCTGCTGTAACTCTGTGTTTTTTACACTCATACACACACAAACACACTCCGTGCTGCAGCACACATGGGTCTCTCGCACGCAGGAACCAGCCGGTGACGTAGGAACAGGCACATTGGAATCACATAGAATGACTCGTTTGAAACCCAACGGCTCACTGTGAAAAAGCCTGTCTTAAGGCGGTAAAAAAAACGGACATAAATATGTGGACGTCGTTTACAGTTTGCAAAAATCCGAAAAGATTTTTGTGCTCAATTTGTGTCGTTTATTTCGACTTGTGATAAGTGATATATGTGAATTATACCCTCACGAATTAATTCGGCTCGCTCAAACGGACGGTTCAAAGGAATCGAATCCGTGAAGTGACTCTGCAAACAGGAAGTAGAATACAGCGTCTCTCATCTCTGCCCTCTAGAGGAGTGGAGGATGCAGTGCAGCTGGACGTTACAATATAAAATCAGGTTATTCAAAATGAGTATTGTGAATGATTTAGTTGTATTTTATTATTAACTAATAATAATTGCATAATATATTAATACATAGTAAAAACCCGCAGAGGCAGGCACGCGGTCTGTAATGGTAGTGAGAGAAGAAATGACCACAAAGAGATTGATTTATAATGAATGAATGAATGAATGATTAATGATTCAATAATAATAATAAAAACTTAAATACACTACCTAAAACATGATTATAATAATATAAGCAATTAATGAATAAAAAAAAATGACATGTGATTACAAGTGAAGTTTTGGCATGATGGTATTAGACGTACTGTATTTTCATTGCTTTAATTTAAGTGCTCAGATTATGTACTGAGATTAGCTTCAGTGTCAGCGAGTACACGCTATGTGTGCATGTGTGTGCGTGTGTATGCGTGCGTGTGAGTATTTGCATGCGATGCAGGACAAACACACAGATCACATTTCCACTCTCGGGCTTTATTTACATGTGCTCTACTTTTAGTGGTGTCCACTTCATCACATATTTACAATTCTGTTCGTCACGGAGTATGAAAACTGTACAATAGCAGGGAGTGAGTAGAAAAGAAAGGGTTAGAATTAAAACACAGCTGACGTTTTGTTAAAATCATGAATCCGAGACGCAGCGCACAACATTCAAAGCTTTAGACACCCCTAAACCCCCCCTCCCGATCCCACCCACCCACCCTTCCCCAAGAGACGAAATGCACTGGGAGTTCGATCCCACGACAGAGCTGATACATTTGGTCGAATATTAAAACAGACAGAATATGTATTATAAGACAGGACAGTTTCAATTGAGCATATAGACACCTCGATAACTTAGTGTCCTCTTTCTTCTTTTTTATTTATTGAGAAACACAAATCGTCACAGCTGGAGGCTCGTGTGGATCAGGAAAAATAAAATAAAATAAAAATCGTCCTGTAACCAAACCGGACTTGTTGTGGGATGAAAAGCATGCACAGCTACTACTTCTTCTTCGCTGCTTTTCGAACCTTCATTGCACAGCGACGGCAGGGATCTCGGTCTGGACGAAAAATACTCATTTTAACACGTTTTACATCCTTGTGGTCCTGAAGCTCTCTTCAAAGGGTAGTGTTACGAATATCCTTCATGAACGTCACAGCTTTAAGTGCAACACGTGAACAGTCAGAGGAACAGCACGCGACGCGTGAAGAGTTAGAGGAATGCGGGTCGAGCTGGTCCTCGTGTTGGGATGCGCTTGATTAACTTCTCTTAGGAACAGAGGAACACTTCGGAGCAAATCAAAGTGCTGCTGGTGGAATTTGATTTTTTTTTCTTCAGGAGGAAGTGTGTGTGTGTGTGTGTGTGTGTGTGTGTGTGTGTGTGTGTGTGTGTGTGTGTCTTGCATTGGAACACATTTTCCAGAAACTTCCAGATCTGTTGCACGTTTATACCTACATCTAATCACTAAGCACGTCTGTAATACTGCGGATCATTTCTGAGAGATTCCGGTTCGACTTCAGTCTTCATGCTACGCCGTTTCGCTTTCGCTTCCTCGTCCCCGGCATGATTACGACTTTAGAAGAAAAGACAACGCGAAGACGTGAGACTGAGGTGGAGCTCGGAAACGTCAGGAGCTTTTTAGGGTAGGGCTGCCGCTTTTGTCCGATTCTTTGTCCTTCATTAGTGCAGTGAAGACCTAAAAGGAAAAAAGAAAAGGAAAAAAAGAGACAGCCGTTTAAGACCTTGCATTCTGTAATCAAACCTGTGCTTTTTAAAATTTATTTATTTATTTATTTATTTATTGCCCCAGGCAGTGTAGCTGCTGTAAAGTAAATCTGAAGAGGCACTAACTTGTCTCTCTCATACAGTGCCATGAAAAATTATTTTCCCCCTTCCTGATGTTTTTTTTTTTTTTCATATTTCTCACACTTAAATGATTCAGATCATCAAATACCATCATAATATTACACAAATTAAAGCTGTCCACCTCAGAATAGCACAAAAAAAAATGAAGGTTTGGAATGGCCTAGTCAGATTTAAATCCGAACTTAAATCTGATTGGGATGTTGTGACACGACCTTTAAACAAGTCAAACTCTCCAATGTGGCTGAATTAAAACAACTCTGCATAGAAGAGTGGGACAAAATTCTTCCACAGCGATGTGAAAGACTTGCTGCCAGTTATCGCATAAGCGTGAATGCAGTTGTTGGGGGGGGGGGGATTACTGCATTCTGTATTTACCCGGATTATCTTTGTGTAATATTAACATTTGTTTGAGGAGTCGAAACATTTAAGTGTGACAAATATCGCACCAAGTGCTCGCAAAACTTCAAAGTAGTAGAAGAAGAATTAATTGAATGGATCAACAAAAGACTGATTAAACTGCAGAATCGAATAAATTGCAAATATATATAAAAAAAAAAAAAAAACGTTTTCGATCTCCCATTCCACTTCGATTTGTGTAAAAACAAATAAGCACTTATAATTGTTATTTATTTTAAGTGAAAAGGAATTCTGAACAGTTTTTTTCTCTTAAGGAAGAGGAATTTGGAAATGAAACCTGCGTAACGTATAGTTTTACGCAACACTTTGATGACAGAAGAATCGCTTGACTTCACCAAGCACTCTGAGTGATCTCTCTGTATGCAGATTCATCACAAAATACTGACGTCTCTGCAGTTACTCTGCGTTCGAACGCGTGGTTTCACCCAGACGTGAACCGCCGCCTGTGTAAGCAGCTTTGCCGGCGCGTGTCCTGTTACACGGCGTTTTTAAAACCAACCTGGGCCCACTTGCGGTTGCTGCTGGTCATGTGCGTGTTGTTGATGGCGCTGAAGAGACGCTCGGCGGGGACGTGCTCGGGCAGACGCGTCAGGAACTGCGCCATGTGGATGAAGTCCAGGTGCAGGAGCACGTCCTCGTACAAGCGCAGGATCCCGAGCGCCGTCCGGAACAGGAATTCTTCCCCGTCTCGACAGAACACGTCCCACACGCGGCACGCCACGTCCAACGGGAGGGACTTGCTGTAGAGGGTGAAAATCCTGCACACAAACATAAATCATTGTACTTGGATCAGTACAGGCACAACAGCAGTCAAAAGCAATGTAGACTTCTGTGCCTTTCTTTATACAGAACTACACACATTATACACTTGATTCACTCGCACTACAGCTGGAAAATGCACTGGTATTTTACAAAAAGTGAGACAGCAATCCCAAATATATGACAAAGGTTTGACCGACACCCAGCTGGTCTTTAGTCCTGGACAGGAGATGCGAGGTGATTACATCAGCCAAAGATAGAACATGGCTGTGTAGAGGGTATAAAAATGTAAGAGGCTAAAGAATGGAAACTCAAACCCAAACATATTCATATAAAAATAATTAATACAAAATCTAAAATAAAAAGAAAAGTTAACCTGCTCTTTATCTTTAAAAGGAATCGTGACGGGTGTGAGGGAGACAAGACAGGAGATTATCGTGTAGGACGACTTTCGCACAAACGCACTAACGGAATCTTTTTCTTTTCTGTGACTTCAACAAGGAACCTCTCTAATGTCACTTGCTTTTGCCTCCTTTTGAGGATTTTGTGAAAATGTGATGTTAAACAGATTCATCTCCCGCACTGCTACAGTCTTTTTAATCTTTTTTCTTCATACGGGCCATTACTGCAGTACAGTTAGTAAAGAAGAGTCACTACACTAGGAAAAAAAAATGCTTCACGCTCACACACACACACATACGGTCAATGTTATAGTAAACGGTACAAACGCGAATGGATGTTGACTAAACGAGTGTTGCACGTGCGCTGAGAGAACATGGGAGATGTTTACCCACGATCCCACAGCGAGAGAGAGAGAAAGAGAGAAGAACCACTGGCTCAGTTGTGATCATGTGACGCTCGGCAGACAGAGCGTATACGTACTACAGTACTCGAATATCAAAACCTCGCTCGTTTAACAAGTCAAAAATTTTTTTAAATGATGCTCGTCTTACTTGCAAAACACTCACATATCAAGATAATCGCAATCCAAGGGTTTTACTGTCACTTATAATGACATGAGTCTCTCACCAGTCTATCAGGTAGAGGTCCGGAGTGAGGTTGGAGTTTTGGAAGTGAATGAACAATCTGGGCAGATTTTCCTCAAAGAACACCTCGAATGCTGCGAAGTACTTCAGCATCTGCAGGTGCACAGAAAATTAGCGCAGCACAGCAAATTAAACATGACATTATCTAAACCAATAAATAAATAAATAAATAAATAAGTGTTTAGACTTCTGTAGTCTGTACCAGCTCGTGGTCGACTCTGAAGAAGGCCATCTGACACGATTTGTTCAGGAGGTTGGCGAAAGCGATAAAGGCGTCGGCCTCTTCCAGGTTGAGGATCAACACAGCGGCGATGAAGGACATGCCCTGCACCTGAAACACCGACACACACACACACACACACACACACACACACACACACACACACACACACACACACACACACACACAGTGATGGTAAGCATTCAGTAAGGAGACACTCATGACTCATGACTGAGTCACATGCTGAGCTGACATGTTCACCGCCCGTTTCTTCAGCTGTATTGCTGAGTGATAACCTCTAGAAGCGTACGCCAACACTAAAGCAACGAGCTCTTACACAAAAGCTTGGCAGGCTGGTAATTGGGCTTGCTTGGATAGTTATCACCGTTTCATCTTGGAGTCTACTGATTATACAGTGGCACTTTAAACAGCTGTGCAGACGAGGGGCTTGCTTTCATGTTCCCTGAGGTCATGCTGCGTCAGTTTGAGAAATTAACACACCTAAATATATAAGCAGTGCTCTCGATAATCATTTTGTTTCTACAGATTTTGACTTTCTAATGCATATCCTGTTAAATAAATAAATAAATAAATCATACTCACATATCCTACATCAGGCCGGTAGCAGGTGTACGCCCCGAGCACGCTGTGCAGGAGATCATGGTACGGCCCTCCCTGACACAACGACAGACGGGGAATAAAAAAAAAACAAAAAAATAAAAACAAATCTTATTTATGAGCTCTAATCCAATCTTAGCAGTGTGAATGTTCACCGAACGCACCTTCTGGAAGATGAAGAGAGGGGGAAAGGTACGGGAAATGTCAAGCTTGATCAGATCCAGGCTGGATTCCCGATCGGCCAGTGACGCTCCGCTATCCGCTGTGGACGACATGAGAAAGTGAAATCACGATTGTACCGCCTTTATGAGCCGTGCCTCAGATAAACTAAACTGATGAAAAATTGTTTATCGGGTTTTAGCCGTACGCTAAAGTGAACTCAATACAGGGAGGTCAAGTGAAGAAAAAAATAAACGCTCAGCAATATAAAGTAAAATAATCAGCAATGAATAAATAACGTCTGGCTTATACTCCTTCCTGCCTGAGAGATTGCTGAAGCAACAATAAAAAGACGAGAAGGAAAGAATGCACTGATCACTGTTCAGCCAGCTCTGTCCTTTTTTTTTTTTGCTTCTGGAAGAACACTCGAGTATGAATCAAAGAGACAAAGTCAAGGTTATGAGACTGCATGCTTATTGTTTTTTATGAGGGGAATAAACTAAGGCCAAACTAAAAAAGCAAGCACATAAAAGATGTTAAGCTTAATTTTCTCCAAAGAGCTTTTTGATGTGTTCAAATCAAACCGGGACTTTTAATTGTGCAGAATGATGGACCACAGTTATGTTAATTATAAACACTCCTTTTATTTCTCTATATAATCCCCAGCTACTCTAATGCACTTATCCCGGAGTTCCACTAGTGAATGTTCACAGGAACGACTACAGTGGGCCGGCATTCATGAACGCAAGGTCCTCTTTAAAACGCTTGTGCCGTTCAAATGTTTTTACTGCGGCTAAGAGTCTCATCACCGAAGATTTCTGTAAATGTCGATCGCTTTTATGCTTTCATTCGTCATCACAAGTCCCTGTTTGACACGAACGGCCCTCGTATTTGAAAATCTTATTTAAACATTGATCATACTGAATTGATTTTAAATGAATTTATATTCATATTTATGCTGGTATTTAAACAACATGGGAAATAAATCCTTGTTTTAAGTGTTCTTTATGCTCTCATAATTACAGGACACTTTATATAGTAGTTTTTTTTTTTCCTTTCTTAGGCCTACTGTAGACAAATCAGGTTCACTCCACACTGAAGGATCATCATATCTAAACTTTTTCTTTTTAAAACAATGCTAAATTTAAATTCCCTCTTAAACACAACTATGTACAAGTGATTTCAAGTGACTGCAAATGGGGGCGAACCTGAAAACTCCAAACACATGAGTCTATATTCCAGATGTTAAAAGGGCAAACTACAGGAAAAGCTTGTGTCCCGGGGGACCGGGACTCAGACCTTAACAGGAGCCAGAAGACAGCTGTGTGGAAAAGCAGAGAGGGGGGGAAATGAGCTGGCCTGGTGTGAGAGAGGAAGCTCCTGCTGAGAAACCTGGCTGAACGAAACAGAAAGGTTCTGATGTTCGCGTGTCCACGCGGTGCGGGTGAAGACGTACCCTCTGCCTCGACCTCGCTGCCCGTCTCTTTGAAGCTCCTCCAACGCTCCTTAGCCCGGGAGAGAAAAATCTCGTACAGCTCTGCCAAGATGGGGACAGAAAGACGAGTGAGGAAGGAGACGTGCGGAGAAAATAATAGAAAAGTTCTAGCTGATGTTTTTTTTTTATTATACAGTAAAAGGTGATGCAAGAATGAACATGTGATGACCTCTGCGCTAGTTTAAATGCAATGTTTGTTAGTGGTGGCTCTAATACAAACATTATTATCTAGTATTATTGTAGCTGTTTATTGACACAAAAGTACAAATCAGCAAATTAGGGCCGTTTCCCATAAACTTCCAAATGAAGCCCCGCCTCCCTTAACACAGGATGCTTAGGCTAGGACGCCTGTTTACTCTTTCTGAATGGACAGACATCATGTGTGACGGGGCAGGAAGTTCCTCTCCGGATACAGCACTTACATTTACTCAAGAAAAAGATCTGAGCTGGGCTGAGCTCGATGACCCAGTGGTGGTGGATTTGAACCAACAACGTTCTAAAACGCTAAACTCCCTCTAGATTACCGCTGCTGCTTTGTTACAAGTGATGGGAAACAACCTACATCACTGCTTTCACGGGGGAAAAAAATAAAAAGAAGCTTGCTATAAGAGTAAAACTCAAGCCAGTACACATCATGCAGTATAAAGTCACTTATAATATAATATTAAATACCTGGGGTGATGTTGAGTTCGTTGCCGATTGCTAGGCTCCACACTTTGCCGCGGACGTTAGGAGGAAGTCCCTGCCACCACAGATCTTTAACCCGGCGTGTGCCGCGCCTAAACGTGACAGAAGCAATCGAAGGTGGAGGTAAAAAAAAAAGAAGTTATATATATATATTGAATATATTGAAGACATCACATCCATAACTGTACTTCATTTAAAATTTGTGCCCTTCTGCCCCGTATTGAGTTCAGAAAGCCCCAGGTTATATGGACGGAGGAAGACTTGTGCTCACATGCTGTCCCAGTTTGGCAGGATCTCAGTGTTCCACACCACCATGGCATTAACGATGCTGTCCTCCTGCTTGAAGCGCTCCTTCATCTGCTGCTTCTTCTTCTGGGCCTCCTTCATCTCTGCACACACACACACACACACACACACACACACACACCTTCAATAATACTTTTAAAAATGTAAAAAGAAAAAAAAAGAAAGAAAAAAAGACTCTGAAATGAAAGAGAATTTACTGTACATGGGGTGTTCAAGTCAAACCGGGACTTAGTGAATAAAGGCGTGAAAATGATTGACTTTTACAGAAAGTTTCAAGCACAGATGAGACTCTTAACCGCAGTAAAACATTTGAACGGCGCAAACATTTTAACAAAGGACGTAGTCGTTCCTGTAAACGCTCGGAGAGTGGAATACCTGATCGTTGAACAATCGATGGATTACTTGTCGCCAATTTGCACAAGAGAACGGTACACATTATCCTTCACGAGCACCCTTGCACATTACAGGAACTCGTTTGGGAGTTATAGCCACATCCCCCTAACAACCCTGACCCGCTCCATGCCATTCCCACATGTTTGGACCGTTAAAGGAGTTCCTGCGAGGCCAGCGTTTCAGACGTGAAGCAGGCGGTCTGATCACGACTCGAGAAATCTTTCTACCTTGATGTTATCCGAGCACTAGTGTAACACTGGGATAAGTGCATTAGTGTAGTAGTGGATTAAATAGAGAGAAATAAATGGAGTTTTTACAAACTGTTATTCTGTACAATCAAACGTCCTGGTTTTATTTGAATGCCCCTTATATACTAGATCTTGGTTTCACCTCTTCTCTTGGCCTCTGCCACCATTTCGTCGTATTCCTGCCGGTGGCGCTGAGCTTCCTCTTCGGGTTTAGCTGGAAGGTTACTGAGAAAAGAAAATGAGAGAAGTTTAAAAAGAAGTGCGGAAAAAAAAAAAAGAGAAAACAGGAACATCTACATGGGTAATGAAAGTCATTCACAGTTACGGGTTGGCATGTGAAGGGTTGCAAGCAAGGATATTGAACACCGCAACCAGACTGAATGCTCAAATTTGATTTCTATACTGTACATGTGTAAATGATCTTGTTCTTGGGAATTCTGCTCATTCCAAAGTGCTGTTTATTTGCATATACAGACCACCTCGATATGCCCAACCCACTGTTATCCATATTCCAAAATGGCAACACAAGTGCCAGTCTTTACTATCTGCCCGTCCGGGTTTGTCTCCAGTTCCTCCTGCATCACAGAATCCCTCTCGTCTTTCAGCCGTCATTCATTTTTAATGCATGCCTGAAGAAAACCGAGCAGTCTGAAAGATGTTCCACATGGTGAAACGAGAGCCGTCGTACACCGGCCCATTTCTAGCTCTTTGTTTGAGACAAAGCTCCTCGTCGGACTACAGGCAACACCGAGCACTGTACTCTAAGCTATGCCTCACCACACCCTGATCTGTAGGCAGAGGAGATGAGGACAAGCTCATCACGCTAGAAGCCCGAGCCTGCCAAGAGCTTGTCTGGAAGCCCGGGATTGTCGAGTGCTGTATCCTGATATGACACGGTGTCAAATGAGGTTCTGATGCTAACTGATTCTGAGTGCACTTTACTGTATATGATGGGAAATTATGATTCAGAGCCGGGAATACCAGAACAGGGTTTTTTTTTTTTTAATGAATACTCTTGGGAGGTGTCGTCATGTTTTGCTAAACAAATCCAGCCTGGTGCTGAGAGCCGGGATGAGTGCAATGTATGGACAGAAAGGAACAGATATGTAAAAGGCTGATACGCACAGCCCATGGCTCGGGAGGAACTGGACCGGCAGCAGGGTGTGACGGTTTAATCTTAGTCAGGAAGAGGAATCATTTGATACTGGTACAAGGTCACAGCCAACATGCTTTATGCTCAGTGCTAATGTCGAGAGGACTTTTTTGGCACTGCGGGCTCCGTGATAAACAAAATGGCTTCTTGGAGGAGCTACGAAACCTTTTATATATTAAAATGTCATAGCATGACAAACATTCTTTAGATGACATTATAAAAAAAAAAAAAAAAAACTAATAAAAAAAAAAAAAATTAAGTAATGTTTATCCATCCATGTGTCCATTAACCCCAGTACTCACGCTGGCCGGTCTTCTAGTATGAGTGCTGTAGTGGACAGCGGTTCAAACTCCAGGTTCTTACGTCGTCCTTGAGAAGGCTGCGATGGACTATGGGCTTCTTTACCAGCCTTCGCCTCATACTCCTGTGAATTAAAATGAAAAAAGTCAGGATTTCCTGTCAACCCCCCCCCCCACCCCCCTTCAGCGCTAGACGACGCTAGACGTCACAGGATTTTACAGACTGGGAAGCTGCTTTAGAAAAAACAGTGTATGGATTGTGAAACGTCGATGAGGCAGTAAGAGAACAGATGATGGAGATCAAGATCACAAGGTCCACCGAGGCCTTTAGGGTATTGCGTGTGATCTTTAGAATGAGGAGAAAATTAAAGAATGCTGTAAATGCAGTGAGGAGGACATAGGACATGTCTGAAAGCTAAACAGATGACCTCATGAAAGCCAGAAAACAGATTAGGGATAGTTCTCTATTCACTCTTTCAAGATGACAGTGCAGGAAAAAAAAAAAAACAGCACTCAACTTTTATAGATGAAAACTGTAATAAGTGTTTTCCCCCCCATGAGGGGGTTTAGCCCACAAGACATGTTCAGTCACAAACCAACTTCTAAATTGGTGGGGAAAAAAAAAAAGAAGAAAGAACGACGAATGATGGTGATGGTGGAGATGCATGCAGATGTAGCGTCATATCAGTAGATTTTATTTACACAGAGAACGTGATTATAGCTATACATTACAGCCATAACATTAACACCACCGCCAAGTGAACTGAATAACACTGATTATCAATTATATACCAGTAAAAAGGTGACCGGATGATGGGCACCCAAGGTTTATTTTTACGCCTGTGGGGACAAAGGCTAAACCTCGTCTGGTCCGATTTCACAGAAAAGCTAATGTAACACAAATTGCTGAAGAAAGTTAATGCTGGCTGTGATAGAAAGGTCTCAGCCTGCTGTGTATGGTTTGAAGGTTGTTTGTCTCAAAAATTCCCCAGATCTCAATCGGACCAAGCAGCCATGGGATGGAAACAAGTCAGATCCACAACTTAAGTTTCTGCTGCTAATGTCCTGGTGCCAGATACCACAGCACACCTTCAGAGTTTCTGTGGAGTCAGGGCTGTTTTGGTGGAACGTAAAACCTATGAGGGTTTAAATGTTATGGCTGATCGGTGTGCGTGTGTGTGTGCATAAAACACAGTGCCATGAAAAAGTATTTGCCCCGTTCCTGATGTTTTTTTTGTGTTTTTTTACATTTTGAGAACGTCACACTTCAGTGGTTGTGTAAAATTAACATTTGTTTTATGATCTCAAAGATAACACGAGTAAGTAAAAAAAAAAAGTTTTTAAATGATTTTATTTATTACAGGAAAAAAAGCAGTCCAAACCTGTTTGAAAAAGTAATTGCCCCTAATAACTGCTCATGCCCTGAGCAACCCTAGTGGCAACAACTGCAATCAAGCGATAGCTTAGTAGTTATCAGCTATATACGTACATAGTTATTTGCAATATCTGGCAATGAGTCTTTCACATCACTATTGAGGAATTTTACCCTGTTATCTGGCGTAAAACTAACTAACCATTTCATAAAAAGAACATGATACCAATAGTCAAACATGGTGGTGGTAGTGTGATGGTCAGGGCAGTCGCTTCAGGACCTTGATTGCCTTAATTGATGGAACTACAGATTCTGCGCTCTACTAGAAAATCCTGAAGGAGAATGTCTGGTGATCAGTTTGTGACCTCAAGCTGAAGCGCATTTGGGTTATGCAGCAGGACACTGATCCGAAAGACACCATCAGGTCCACCTCAGAATGATTAAAAAAAATTAAATTAAATTAAAAAAACAACCAATAAATAGGGTTTTCGAGTGGCCTAGTCAACATCTGGACTTCAACCCGATGGAGATGACATTAAAACAGGCCATTCATGCTTGAAAACCCTCCAAATGTGGCCGAATTAAAGCAATTCTGCACAGAAGAGTGGGCCAAAATTCCTCCACAGCAACATGAAAGACTCATTGTCACAACCATTTACTACTGTAGGCTCAGGAAAAATTACTTTTTCATATAGCATATATGAATTTCATATATGAATTTAGTATTTATTCGTGTTATTTGTTTGATATTAACAACATTTGCTTCATGATCTCAACCATTGAAGGGTGACCAATATGTAAAAAGCATGGGAGAAGAAAATACTTTTTCCACAGCATTGTGTGCAATTATATATAGTGTACCGCAAACCTCAGCATTAACCTCCAGAAGAACATGAACTTGAAAGTGAATGCACACGACAGAAAAGCAGAAGACGGACATACTGACTCACTGAGGCTGATTAATAAATGCATCAGCATTCTAACCCTAACACAACTGCAAGCCAGCAAAACAAGTTCTGGGCAAACGTCCAGGAAAGCAGGCGCAAGCACGGGACATATCGATGGCTTAAACGGACGATGATCCATGCAGAAATTACGACACGCAATAACAACGGATATTTAGAAGTTAAAAAAAAAATCCATACCCCTGCACTTAATAGATTGGGAGTTGAAACAGACGTGAGACTGCCTGGGTTACTCTCCTGAAGAAAGAGAGAAAGAAACAAAGAGACTGCACTCAGGAAAAAACAAGAAGAAACTAACTCTTATTTCTTTTCATTTATTGTTAGCGACTACCGTGCCTGGAAATGCTTCTGACTCTTGATTGCATCACGTAGAGGCTGCGAGAGTTTCTGCTAGCTTTTTCAACATTTTATCTCTAAATGTTAAATCATATAGACAAGAAAACTTTTCCTGAGCACTTATGAGCGTATACACATGCATCATTTAGTCATAAAGGCCCTCTGAGTACTGAAGCTGCCTGGGATGATTTCAGAGGACTGGATGACATTTGGCTCACCTCTGTACTAACGGAGTCATAATTTTACACACACACACATAAGCTTTGTAATGTTTTAGGAAGCCTGAAATAGATACACATATATAGATACGGGGGGAAAAAGGAGCATAATTTCCAGCTTCAACTTTAACCCAGCTTGCTGAAATATGCTTTAAGGTTTGATCGGGCGATATGATAATCTCAGATCATGATTGTGAGGGAAAAATTCAATCCTTTTCTTTTGCACCATTCTCTCATCCTCCAATTCTGCTCCCTTGGTTCCCGGTCCCTGTGGCATCATTTTGACTCGATGTGCTTTTTAAGGCATTCCTTTGCAGCCTTAGTGCTTTCCAGTACGCGCAATAGCTCAACACTCCACTATACTCTGGATTTCTTTCTCTCTCTCTCTTTTTTTTTTTTACATTTCTATCATCCATGCAGGAACGAAGGTGAAAAGCTTTGGTACATTTGTAAACATGTTAAACAATGAAAAAGGTGAAGGTTATCACCGGTTTAGGTCATAGATAGAGTCTTGCGTGTGAAGGCTGAGAAAGTAGCCTACTTGCTATGTACTTGTCCTGCCTGGGTAAACACTAAAAGAGAATCTAAAAGTAAAGAAAGAAATCACGTGCACTCTATGATGAGGAGAAATAAACACACGTGTGTTTCAGTCAGCTGGATGTCTGGATTTTTAACTGCAGAAACAGATGGCCCTGAGTTCCTTGTCATTCTTGACACATTCAAATACATTCAATTATATAAGAACTCTATTGTGGTCCTTTACAAGAGAAGTGAAGTCGGTGCAGAGATTTTGAGTTGCTGCTGAAACCCTTTGAAATACTTTGTTTGAGAAAATCATCAGGTTTCACTCCTGGCTCCTTTCCCTATACAGTAAACACATTGCCATGGAAATAATACTAAAAAAAAAAGGCACTGGTTAAAGTAGTAAATGACCTACCACTTTCCTTTAATTACAGGCCACCCAGTAGAAATATGAAAAGAACAGAAAAAAAAT
This sequence comes from Clarias magur, assembly GCA_013621035.1. Taxonomy (NCBI): domain Eukaryota; kingdom Metazoa; phylum Chordata; class Actinopteri; order Siluriformes; family Clariidae; genus Clarias; species Clarias magur. Next base: position 812,860 of record QNUK01000164.1, read on the forward strand.
CTGGTGTTCCTCAGGGTTGCGTTCTAGGCCTGATGTCTTTTTTCCCTCTAAATGCGATATCTTAAATACTTCTTATCTTCCACTGCAACGTTAACGATAGCATGTCAAGTTAAAAACACCTTTAAACACATTTAAAAAGAGCCATTTGATACTGGATCTTCTGCTCATTTCTTCTACATACTTAACTTTGAGAACACAGGCAGCCAGTTGTAATCCCCCTGATTATATAGTCACCCTTGACTCACAAACCTTTAATGTTGTGTTCAACCATCTGGAAACGTTTAATGATTACAGAACATTGCACCAAGAATCATTTCAGGGTATTTACTATAAAAGATCAGTAGTTGTGTAGTGTTTTTTAAAGACATTTGTGATTTGATGATAGACCTGTTGGATGGTTTTAGAGTCTTTGGGAGGGCTCTCTCTCGGCGGGACCTTCCCGAACAGCTTCCAGCCGGGAGCACTCGAAGACGACTCCTTCTGCTTTCTGGAGAACAGGCCCCTGGCAAACACACAAGCAAGCAGCGTCCGTCACACAGGGCATTTTTTTTCTCTCTTTCTTTTTTTTTTTTTACATACACAAAAAAATCTGTAAACAAAAAAAAAAAAGAAAAATGCAGTCTGGTGTACTCTTATCAAATTGCCATTTTTAGGTCTCTACCCAAACCAAAGTCTGAAGGAGAACTGAGAGGTAGGCCATGTAAATGAATCTCTAGGCAAAACACAGTGCATGACGTTTCCTGGTAATGTTACACTTTGTACAGGCTTGCTTTTTTGCAGAAGTGCAAGTGTTAAAACAGAGTAGATCTGTAACCTAGTTTTTTTTTTGCATGCATGCGTGCAGCCATTATATCTTTTTTTATTTTTTATAAGGCACTGATAAACCCAAAACTAATGGAGACTGCTTTAAGCCGTCTCCACCTCCTGCCTCTTTCCCTTATGCTGTTCTTTTCTTTGCTTTAATGACAAGTTTAATGACTCACGATGACAATGATCCCAACTATGCTACTCTGCATATTTAAATATAGGCCACTGGCTTAGACAAGGAAATGCTTGAAATCTGATCCACAAAAGAACCCGTGATTAAGGCAGAGACTGAACTAACACTCATATTCTGTATCAGATTAATAGATCGTGGATTTCATCTTGAACTCTGGTGAGCTTTTCACCTCGCCGTGCTTGACAATTCAGCCGAACTGTTTACACTCGGCCTCAAGGTCCATCTCGAGAGCTTTGGTTATTTTTTTATTTTTTCCTCAACACCTACGCCCTGTATTTACACACTTAGTCATCACTCGACGACTACAAATGCTAAGGGGTCCGAATTTTAATCTCATGGCGCAACAAAGCAGAAGCAAAATAAAATAGGAAAGTGTTTGGGGTTTTTTTTTGTACTGGTACAAAATAATATATAGTTTGGTGCTTTAGTCACCTTCATACATATGAACAAAAGAAAATCGTGGGGCGCTGTACCATGGCTGACCCTGCGCTCTGACCCCAGTTAGCTGGGATATGCGAAGAAGAAATTTCACTGTGCTGTAATGTATATGTGACAAAATAAAGGCTTTACTTAAAAGGGGTGCTTTACTTACATAGATTTGTTATACAACCCCTGTGTGGTTAAATGTTTTGCCCAGAAACCTAACTGAGTAGGGTAAAAAGCAACGAGTAGAGACGGGGACAATAATTTGTTGCCGACTTTGCATGAAGGAAAAAAAAAGACAAGCAAATGACCATTTAAAAAAAATTACAGTAAACAGTAAGAAAACCAAAAATATCCAGCAAACAGCAGTGCATTGAAGTGAATAGTCACACTGATTCCAGCTGACAGACTACTTTAATGCTCTAATAATCACTTTATACAACCGGGGTGAGCAGAAAAGCATCTCAGAAAAGACACCTTGAAGCCAAAAACAGGAATCTGAGACTACAGTGGATATGACAGATTTTTGAACACTGGAAAAACATCCCCTTTTAAGAACATTAATTCAATCTGGATTGAGAGACTGAGGGCGTTTTCACATTAGGCACGATTGATTTGTACCATGGCCAGGAATGACCGTTCCCCTCCCCCGCTGGCCAGCGTTCATATTATTTTTGCTCCCCATTCTTGTGTGCACTTGCGTATTGACACAATTGATGCAATACAACAAAACAGCAGAAGGCAGTATGCACCTACCCGTTTTGAAGAACAAAAGACGAAAACGAGGAAGTTAACCTTCATGCTATGCGTAATATTAGGGCTGGGCGATAAAACGATAAAAATATGTAACGCGACAGGCACGTGATCGATATCAATAAAAAATGTGTTCGATAGAACGTTCGATGTTTTATTCTTTGTCGAAAGAAAACAGAGGTTGCGAAGCTAGTCTGGTTGCATTAACAAAGCCCACTCGCTCTCTGGTAACCTAGCAACGTAGGGAGTAATACGCTAACAGCCAATCATGTAACTATCACGTTTGGTTGCACCATATCGTTGTCTCGTGCTGGTCTGCTGGATTCTGTGGTCAGACCAATGTCGTCCGCAAATTATGCAAGACCGTCGTCCCCGCCAAGACTGATAATACAACGAACTTGATGTACCACCTTATACCCCTATCTCACCTACGTGGTGACCGTAAGTATGGTTCATCATGATTCACCGCAAGTTTTGGCGCTGTGATTACGTTTCCATCTTTCTGTGCGAAAAAATTTAAACATGCTTATTTTTTTGCCGGTCCTTGTGGATGCTTGCGGACCTTGCAGAATTTCGCGGAACTTCGGCGGGCAATCGCGCGGTTCACGGTGCCCAACACCGCATCTCACCGCGGGTCAAACCGCAAAGGTGAGATAGGGGCTGCGCTCACCCTTTGGAGCACAGCCATATTCAACCAACAACATCTGTAGCTGCAACACCGCACAAGCAGCACACCACTCTGGAGAGGTACTCTGCATTAGTGCCTTATGACAAAGAATCTAAACAGTACAAAGATATAACGGATATGCAGTGGCATATCATATAGCCAAAGACATGCTTCCGCTTAGTACTGTCGAGACAGGTTATAAAAAGCTTATACTAAACTTGCACTAAATTCTCAGGTTTCTCTGTTTATATTTAACACTTTGCACTATTTTATTGCACTTTATTAAGCATTTCTTACATTTTCTTTCATTTTGCACCTTAAAAGTTAAGAGATGATTGTTAAGTGTTTATTGTGACTTTAGACTCATGTTTACATTTTAATTATTTGAGTTGACATTTCAGTCTTAATAACTGAGGGGATTATAATCAAAGGAAGGTTAAGTTTAAAATAAAAATGTTTAAATGTAATAGATTTTTCTCCTGGTTCTTATTTTAAATGGGTTAAAAAAAAAAATCAATAATTATCGATATCGACCGATATGAAACACTGATATCATGATACAGTTTTCAGCCATATCGCCCAGCCCTACCTAATATTACTGATATTTCAGAAAAAATGTCCAGAGCAATGCTCTCACGTGTTCCCTACGTTATCGGCTCTAGATGTTCATGTCAGAGGATGAGATTGGCACATGCCACATGCACACAGATTTCGGAGGAGACGCGACAGCTCTGATGACGTCGCGTCTATGCTACCATTCTCAGGAATGACTGGCTTCAATATCTTATTCCATCCGTGTCGGAGTATGCTGTATCGTTCTCGCGATCACCTTTTAGAGCGGACTCGGTCACTGTTCCCGAGCATGGAACGATTGTGTTCTCACTGATCAAAATGAACCAGACTTTCCAGTCAAGTGTTACCTGAAACGACCCTGGGTCCTAAAACACACTGAGACTATTTAAAAAGGTAATTTCTTGAATCAACATCAAACATGATGTCCTTACCGATGATGTTTGGGATTTCTAACAAACTGAACTAGGAGTTAAAAGATTTGTGCATTAAATGCAATTCAATCAAATCAGGAAGTATGGATATCCCATTTCAACTAGAGAATGGGAAAGCGATACTCATTCCACACCACAAGTTGGGACCACATGATACGATATCCTCATGATACCCAGGTGCCGATTAAATTTGTATTGCAAATCTGCAAGTACTATGATTTTATAATTCAATTAATTGTAGAGGAATAGCAACATTTTACCACCTTGAAAGCAAACAATATAAATGAATAATTATATACACACCAAAAAAAAAACATTTTGGGGTCAGTGCGGCGACACACAAAAGACTCTGATACATTCCTACCATCTCTACTCACGGTTTTTTTTTCTTTGCAGCTCAGGGAAAGAAAAAAAAAAAAAAAACTTTGTGCATTACACTGCCCATGTCAAGAATTTCAATCTGGAATTCAACCCTCACAGCCAGGACCTGACTGACTGACATTGAGGCCATTGTTGAATTTGTCTTAAACCCATTTGTTTGCTCTCAGACATACCTACACTTGACTTTTTCACATTCATGAGCAATGAGACATTTCCTTCTGTATACACGACGTGAAGAAATATCCCTCACCTGCCAGACAGACTGCTACACAAGCAGTCTACAGAAGACTTTCAGGAAATAGCTCACAAATATCTCCCTAGGTTTCGTCTCATGTGCATGAAAACGATGATGTGAACATCTGACTAAACGTTTATGTGCATTATTGTTTACATATACAAGGCTGCAGTAGTAGTGGTAGTCTAGCTTCTGCACACATATAGTTTTATATATAATAAAGAGACTATAATAGTGATGTGGCTTCCAGATAATACAAGTTAAGACAATTGAGAGTGAGAGAGAGAGAGAGAGAGAGAGAGAGAGAGAGAGAGAAATTCCTGATTTAAGGACGGGATTTAGACTGTCTGTTACATGTGATAATGATTAACATCTGTCTTATGTTTAAATGACTTTACACATGACCAGACAGCTCTGATTGCAGGACCTGATGAGAACATTTTGGCCTGTCCGCTGTGTGTGTGGAATATACATGATTAACGGTATGCACTCCGGCCTTGGGTTACTGATTAGTTTTTCATCTCCTATGCACAATCTCAGCAGGCTAATGAAATGAAACATTTAAAACCCTTCCTTTAACACAAGCTCCTGATGCAAGCCCCCGGCCGACCCTCCTACCTGCCGAAGATCTCCGAGATGCCTTGTTTCTTCTGTCTCAGGGCCGGCTCGGCGACATCAGCCACGTTATCCGGGGCGCTCTGACGGCGGCTGATTTCGTACGTGTTCCTCGAGCCCAAGCTCACGTCCAAGAAAGCCGGGTCCATGCAGGACTCGCTGTCCTCGGGGCTCGAGAGAGTCCGGGAGGAGCAGGGCTCGGCTTCGGATAAGCAGTCGTTAGAGGATTCCCGAGTCCTATCCACAGCCTCCAAGCTGGAGGATGATGAAGATGCTGACCTATGACCTGACCTTGAAACCTTGGGCTCTTCATCATCATCATCTTGTGGGCTCACGTGACCTGACTGAGGTCTGAGAGCAGATGAGATGGAACTGGTAGACGGCTCACCATCGGCCAGCTCCCCGTTCTCCAGGACTTCGGTGCACGAGCAGTTTTGGGACGCGTCGCACGGGCAGCTCACGTGACCGTTCGGGAGCTTGATCGCGGCGCGCGCACGGTCCTGGTCGCTCTCGTCTCGTGTCGCGCGGCCGTCGCTTCCGCTGCCGTGCCGGAAGTTGTCCTCCTGTGGGTCCGGTCCGTCCATTTCTCCTCGTTTTTCCGTAACATGAGCGGCGGAGGATGTTGGTCTGCCTTCCTCGGCTGACGCGACCATCAGCTCCGTCTGTGACTCGGCGCGTCCGGTAACGACCGCATGACCGGGAGCGATTCCAACGGCGGCTGCGCGACCTGTAACGAAATCAATCATATTCGTATCGTACATACACACACACACACTGATTTTAACAATGCGTTCAGAACACATACCCGGTCCCTGTGCCGCTGATGTCCCACTGATCTCCGAGCCGCCTCGGCTTTTATCCACTTTTACCCACGAACGCCTAGCTTTACCCGCAGATTCCGTCTACGTCTAAGCAGTGCCACAGCTCCATTCTTCTCGGCTCGGTTCCTGGTCGCGTTCCCAGCCTTCACTCGGCTCCATAACAACAGTGCCGAGCTGGCCGCAGCGCTAGCACACTTAGCACTTCCTCCTCGCATACCATGGTGGAAAACCTCCCCATGAAACACTGAAACGCGACCCGTGTGCTGTATCCGAAAGTAAACGAGTACCGTTTTAAGCGACGCCACTCCAAAAACCAAGACTTTCAGTATTCAAACCGAGAATTCTGCTCACTAGCTCTCTCTCTGCCCCGGCCCTGAATTAAAGCCATCTTGGAAATGCCAGTGACGTCATCACATGGTTGACTAGAGGAGGGAAACGGGTCACACGGCGCCCCCTGGTGTTCAGTGATTTTACTACTGCAGCTTGTGCTACTTTCACATCCTCAGGCACTGATTTGCACAACAGATATTTCTCTCCCTCTCTTTCTGTATTTTTATATGATACCGACGGGGGGAGTGATAGGGTTCGTGCCTGCCATGTGGAAGACCCGGGTTCGATTCCCAGCCACTGAATGCATTGCACATCCAAAGCCCCGATAACATGGGAGGGTTGCGTCACGGGACCCCCCCCCCCCCTACCAACGGTCAAGGGTTCAATTCCCATCTCAGGTCTGTGTCGGGTGGGGTGCCTCGGTTTTTATCCCACAGTCTAGGGCCCGCAGATTATGTTAATTGGCAGTATAGAAGATGAATGAAAGCTATCACTTAAAGTTTTATATATATAAAACATGAAATGATAGCTCAGACGGCTAAGGCTCTAGATTGTTGGTTGGGCATCTGAGTATCCGGGTTCGAGCCCTATTGTCTGTGGGTTGCCACACCCCATACTACCCTGGTCCACAGCCCAGATAAAGTGGGAAGGTTATGTCTGGAAGGGCATCTGGCATTGTGTGGTGACCCCTCAATGGGAGTAGCTGAAAGACCAACTATATATATATATATAGAGAGAGAGAGAGATTTGGGTTTCTCGTCTACCATGCAGCATGCCTGGGTTCAATAATTCCAACCTATTGGATGCTGTACTGGTCCCAAGCTCAGGTAAAATGGGACAGCATTCAGTGTAAAAAATCGTGTGTGGATTGGATGGTCTGTGAACTATATATGTAAAGAGAATGAAATCGAAACATCTGCTGTTCAAATCAGTGCGTGACGAGGAGGATGTGAAAGTGGCATGAGCTGTGGTTCATGCTATCCATTTTAACACACGCATTCAGATTATTTCAAGTGTTTTTTTTAAAATGAGAAAAGATAAAAGATTTTTCCCACTCGAAGGGGCTCGTGTACATTTCTTAGTTTTTTTTTTATTTTATTTAAGTGGACAGTTCTTGAGAGCATGTGAAGATGCACCAGTCACCCAGTCCTGCTGTATGGCCAATATTAATTCACTTAGTGAACGAGTCGGCTCATTTATGTAAATCTTTTGAGAGTCGACTCATACACTTGGTTACTGCCGTTACCCTTGTAGTGTAAGTAATCTGTAAAAGGGTTCCATCCCGTGGCTTGGTGGCATAGTGGCCTCGCACCTTTAGAGCCAAGGTCAGATTCTCGCCTTGGGTCTGTGTGTGTGGAGTTTGCATGTTGGGTGTGTGTAAGTATGTGTGTGGGCCCTGCAATGGATTGTCACCCTGTTCAGGGTGTATCCTGGGTTCCAGGAAGTCAAAAATCAATAATAATAATAATAATAATAATGAATGGAGAAAGTACAGTTAAAGAAAAATCATTATTGATACTAAAGGATAAACAGTTCACAGATGGAAAAACCATCATACACTGGAGCGAACGTCATCAGGGTGTTGCTCTGGGATTTCTATTCTCTCAATTTGGTTTACCTTCCATGGGCTTTCAAGCTCCAAAGATCCCAAGGCGTTTTTTTTTTTTTTAAGAAAAAAAAAAATAGATCACTGAATTAATAGAAGGAAATTCTATTATACTAATGGTCAAAAGTTTATATTCACCGGAACCTGAGCTCTGAGAGTTTCAGAGCGTTTCAGATTTAGTCACACTTTGCTGTTATAATAACCTCCACTCTTCTGGGAAGGTTTTCCACTAGATTTCTAAGTGTGCCTGTTGGGATTTGTGATCATTCAGCCACGAATGCTTAAATGAGGTTAATTTATGATTGCAGGTGAGGAGGTCTAGGGTGTATCCAGTGTTCTGGTTCATCCCAGTGGTGTCCTACTGACATGTTTTTAGGATGGATTAAGGAAATCTGAGAACCTGGAGGAAATCCACGTGACTGTAGCCACCAACAATACCCACAGTGCGATGCAACTTTGGGAATACCTTTCTGAATTGTGTGCTGTAAAGAAATTTTCTGAAACAAAATCTCTTTTGTTTTGCATTTATTGTCCCTGTGATGGAACACTGAAGAAGCACAAAGCAAAACATCTCAAACATGACATTACAAAAGAATTCCATGCATAACAAACAAGTCGCAGAGAGTCAGCGACATGACGTAACAACGGCGTAAGGTTGGCGTTCCCTGGAGTCTTGTCTTGCATTACCAATGTTGTTTTCAACACAGTCTTCCTCTTATGAATGATCAGCTGCACGAGGGCTTGCTTTTGTCTCATGCCCAGGTTAAGTGCTAAATGTTTGTATTAATTAGCAATAAAACAATATATCATCTGTCATATTATTGGAGAGGTTCGCCATGTTTGAAACGTGAACATCAATTAATACTAGAGATACTTTTTTAAAAATAAATAAACAATTGCAACTAAAAAGGAAAATTCTATCAAGTCTGTCAGTGTGATCCTCTGAGACAAGTGACACCAACCAGGGGCCGGGAATAAAGTGACATGTCCATGATTGGCTGGTGTCGCTCTGAGTGATGCGAGAGGGCGCGATCTGTTCCCTAGACTCTCGGCTAGAGATGGCTGTAGCAGGATTCGGATAATAGACCGAATGCCTGGTCACTGGCCAATCGATTAGTTGATCTCCTAATTTTTTATTTTTACATTTTAGAATTTATTGAAAGCCGCTTATTAATGTAAAACATCAAAAAGTGGTCCCACGGGCTCTTATTCAACAAGGGCCACCCGATCAGAAAAAACAAGTGTACACGCAATGAAACTGCAACCTGCTTCATTTTCATTCATTTCATCTTTGGTGTTTCTGTAAAATTAAACCGGTGCAGTTTTATTCATTGTAGTCGTCTGCTTTTCAACGGTTCATCATCGTCTTTTAGCATTTTTTTTTATTATTATGATCTAATTATGATATGGCAACTTGCTCTAATTAAAGCTTCAATTAAATATGATGTAATCTAAAACGTAATGTAATGTAATCCTGGCTATGAAGTTAAAATTGGTGCAGTTTCATTAAAGCAGGTACATTTACAATAAATGATTGCCAAATGTTTTTATTTTATTGGCTCACTACAGCAATACATGCACCGATTAAGGTGTGGTCATCGTAATTAGATGTAGATTGAATTTTTTGGGGTCCATGCAAGTGAAAGCTGATGAATAATTTGCGTGACAGTTGCTCGAATCATGTGCAGGTCCGTCATTCCCGTACAATTCCTCCAGCTCAAGTCTGCGCTCGTCGCTACACTACGGTGCAGAATAAACGCCAGTGCGCTCCGAGTCGAACGCCTTCTCTTGAGGGTGCATTAAAGCAATACAGAAATGCAGAAAACTCGCTGCTGTTTAAAAAGTTAAAGATTGTCCTTCACAAATATCCATCTTGTGTACGCGTAGGACTTCGGAAAGAGAACAGCACCACTGAAATGGCATAAAACTGATACCAAGAACGTTTGATTTAATGCCATAATTGTGTAACAATATTTAGTAATGTTTCTAGTGTAAGCTGTGGTGTGGAAAGCTACAGTGCGTAAGATTTTTGATTTTTTCAGAAAAAAAAAAAATAATAATAACTGACTGAGGGGACAATAAAATTCTGTATAATATGATGTTCCTGAGCTGGGTCACCCTGATAATCCTGTAATCACAGAAATTTGTATACGACTGTGAAAAAGGTCATCATGGCCAACTTTAGGCACAAAAAAAGTATGCCTACATAGTCACACCCTAGAGAGAGAGAGAGAGAGAGAGAGAGACTAAGCTTATTTGTCCTTGTTGTGTACAGTAGTTTGTATCATTAGCCAGTAGTTGTGTACTATACACAGAGGGCAATTCTAGGGTCTCTTGGTGCCCTAGGCAAAGTATTTGTAGTTGAGTTGTAGTTGATTCTCAGCATTAATTTCAATAAGCGTTCATCACCATTATCTTAAAATAATAAACAGGTTTGTCAACCCCCCTACTGGCCTGGAGCACCAAGCAGTTCCCTGCTGTGCCCGTTGACCAGCGGTAGACCTACGGGAGGCGTTTCATATACTGTACATGTAATCCCCGACTTACGAACGAGTTCTGTTCCTGAAGCATGTTCATAAGTCCGACAAAGTGAATCTTTGACACGTATATACAACGTAAAGCATACCAATCCACTTGATCTCATCTGTCCCATTTTCCCACACTGCCATCATGTGGCCAAAAATCATAACCACGCCTAAGGAAATGAATCTCATAGGGAAATGTTGTCTATGCGCGGTTATAATCGCGAGGGGAATCCCGAATGCCATTTTGTCTTTTTTCTTTCCATTTTGAGCTGTTTTCCACTGTAATGGACTTATTCACCATCAGTACAGCAATTTTCCATCATCGTGCTCCCGGACTGATTCATTCAACGACTCATTTCTCCCGCACCCCCCATATACCGGACTTTGGACATTTTATACATTCACTCTTACACGCTAAAAATATTGTATATCATTGGTATAGGAATTGTATTTTATTATTAATGGTATTTTAAATATTGGTATCTGATGCACTGTAGTGTCTATAGCTGAGTCTTTGACAATCTTTAAACAACGACTCAAGACGTATTTGTTTCTTCAGCATTTGGACTAATCAGCATTTTAAAAAAAACAAACAAACAAAAAAAAACCCTTCCCAACTGTGTTTGACTGATGGCACTTAGTTAGTAACGCAGTGTAAGGATCTATCCAGTGCTGGAAACTTCAAAACACTTTTTCTACTTTCTAAATAAAAAAAAATCTAGGCCAAATGCCTAAATGTAATGTAAATGTAAACTACATCCATGATTTAACCGGAAGTAAAACCGCGTTCTGTTCGCATCTGCAGAAATTTGTAACTTGGATGTTCGTAAGTCGGGAACTTGGCTATATCACGAGATCAATTGTGCGATCTCTGTTCACCATCTGCTGTAGGATTTTAGCTAGCAAGCTCACAAGATCCAGATGTTTTTGGCAAGCTAGAGCTAGAGCAAAATAAAAAAAATTTTTTTTTTTGGTCAGGTTTGGTCATCTAGCATGCTAGAGTTCAATCACTCTAAATTTACCCTGTAGTCAAACAATCCTGTAAACTTCAGCGGACTACATACTCCCGGTATACACCCAGTCACACATAACTGAGCGTCCTTGCTGTTACTGTTATTTAGCCGTACAACCCGTCTGAATTATTATAAACTGACACTCCCAGTCAATGCCCACATTACAGAATGTTCTTTCACAATGTACTACTCCTCAAACACCCACGCCTCAACCCCGTTCCCAAGAGAGGGCAAAAGTCTGAAATCTTACATCCTGTAGCTTTACCTGGATTACCTGCGAGTCAAGAGTATCTCTGGAACTGGTATACATGTTATACATTACATCGTCCAAGCATAGAATCTTTTAAATACAAATATCAATATCGATAAGTCAACATGCTGGTACAAAAAAAAAAACTATGTACAATTTGTTGTGTAAAATAAATAAATAAGTCACATTTGTGATGCATTAGGCTTCTTGAAAGTTGTACATTTACAGTGTTCTAGACTGACCGGGTGAGATCTTTTGCTAAGGAGGTGGAGAAGGAGGACAGACGTCAGTGATTAGGATGAGTAAAACGCTTAACTCTGTACGATGAGAAGTACAAAGGAAGGAAAGTAGAAAAGATGGAACGAAACATACATTTCTATACAGCATCTTAATGAGGATGTGCATGCAGTGTGCAAAAGAAAGTCCTTTCTGAAGAGTCGAGGTGTTAATCCAGAGTCCCGTCCGGTTTTATAATCTGATAGGTGATCAAATATTCAGGATAAGCCTACAAAGAAATGGTATTATAAATAAACGAGCTTTGCTATATAGGACAAAAAAACATGACTGGGACTACACTACGGTACCTGCTCTCCCCTGTAGATGACGTACTCGGCGAGGGCGAGGCCGTTGACGCTGGGTCTGCCCGACACCGAGTGGTGTCCTGGTGGAGAGTGGGCCATCTTCATGGCGCTGAACTGGAGGAAGGACTTCCCAAGAGTTACACGACAAAACAGCAGCTGCCTGGAGCCAGAGAGAAAGAGAGAGAGAGGGGGGATGCATTCTTAAGAAAAAACATCAATTGCTTCTGTATGAATTTGACTTTTCTGACAGAAACCTCACCTCTGACACACGTAGCACGACCTGTCCTTGTGAAGCGGACACCCGGTGCCTCCTCCTATACCGTACACGTACTGGTTGCTCTTAGAGGAGTTCTCGGCGAAGTAGATCCCGGCCCCGAACATGCCACCGATGTAGGCGTGTCTCTCGTCGAAGCCTTTGTGGATGATGGCGTTTACGAACGGAGAACCTGCAGCAACCAAAAAGTAAATATTTTATACATAAGCATTATTACAGATAAATAAATAATTAAAACAAATCAAATTATTTATTTATTTAAACATTACATATAAAGCAAACGCTGGATGCTTTGTAAAAAGCTGATCGTCTTAAACAAGAACACGAAGCTTCCTTATATACGGTTTATGAGACAAACAGATGCTTGTAATTGTCCCAGTTCCATGTAATTGACAGGAACGTGAGGAAAGCCAGGAGCGTCCATTATGTTCATCTGGACAAAACCTGACCGCTGAAGGCTATAGCAGCATCATCTGCTTTTGATCTCGCTTTAAAGCCTGATTTAAAATAGACATGATGTTCAGCTCATCTCAGAACAGCCGGGTGAAATAAAAGTGGTGACGGAATTTAGTCCTCCTACGACACAACCGGTCCGAGACCGCGCAAGACGCATCGTGTCTGTCTGCTTCCAACAACAAACCCTAGAACAGTTCAAATGGAGCGAAAGTTGATGAATATACCCTACGTATACAAATTAAAAGTTTATCTGTCACAGTCAATAAGAAGTAAATAATGAAATAAAATAAATATAATAAAAAATATAAAGACTTGTTGCTGTAGAAAATATAGAAAATGAGAACAAAATATAAAATATACAATAAAATACGGACAATGTACAAATATGAAACATATAGAAACAGTTATAGAAATAGATATAGAATTTAAATAGAAATATCAGTATCTACCTTTACAACATGGTACAAAATGGTAGGAGATTACTAACATAAAACAGTGAATTAAAAAACAATGATAATTGTGATTATTTTGTGATTTATTTCAGCTGCAGCATTAACAGACACAGTTGATGTAAAGGACCACTGAGACCCACAAATGTTAACAGCATATTATGGGACCTTTAATTAACCATAATATGCTGTCTATTTGGATTTTAAACTGATGCATGATGAAAAAACTAAAAAAATCTATAATTTCTTGTTTGAAAGCTCATGGACTTCTGAGGGCGTTTTTTTCTTTTCCTTTCTTTTTTGCATTACTGCTCTAGTGAATAAACCAGTTTTGCATGTTTGTTTTTAGTCTTTGCTCTTCCTGCACACTCTTGAATCAAATGTTTATTACTTCATTTGATTATTATTAATCATACTGAAAGTGAATCATGGTAAATTTAAAAATAACCATGACGGTAGTTCCCGTACTTGTTAAAAGGCTTTTAACAGAACACCTAATTAATAAAGATTTGAACTCTTTATAATGATAATAAAGTTTATCTACTAAGAGTGTACAGGGGAATTAATGGGATTCGTTGGCGGATACGCTGGTTGAAACGCTCACCGTGGAAGAGCATGCGATCGTTGGAGTGATTGTGGTTCTCCTCGGACACCTCCTTCCTGCGATGTGTGTATCTCTCCCACAGCTTTTTATTGCACACCTTCTGAATCTGTATAGAGCACGGGCAAAGTTACAAGCCCGACTCAAAACTCCCATAGGATAGAGTAACAAAAAACGATAAGGATACAGGTTTACCTTGACAATGTTGTATCTGTTGAAAACTCCCCCGGCGTGACCGCCGTCTCTGTGCTCTCGAATTGTGCTTTGCATCTATTGAAAGATGACACAGAAAGCGGACATTCGCTCCTGTAAGACGAGACGGGTTATACACGTGCGTGTGCAGTCTGTAAAAATACTTACATGACAGATTCAGATAAAACTAAACCCCAGACATACGCCAGTAAGAATGACTTTATTCCCCCCTCCTCGTATAAAACTGATCTAATCTGAATAGGGCTGAAGTTTAACATATGAAACTAAACCGAACCATGTAGCATTAGAGACGAGTTCTTAAACTTACCTCCTCTTCAACTGACTGAAATTCCTTGTCGTCCGAGGCCAAATCGATCAGTATGGTTCCACTGTTGGCCGTGTTCAGAGTTAAATAGGGATTCAGACCTAAATGAGAGCAAAGAGAAAAAGAGTTCATATCTGTTAATATAATGTGGACAAGCACAATCTATTTTTAAAAAGTTGCCAAAGGATTTCATTAACAGCTTCATATTCATTATGAACAGTTATGAATAAATCTTTTTACTAGTAAAAAAACTACAACAAAAACAACTGACTATAACAACCGTCATCATTACAGCTGCAACCGATTACAAACGTCACTATCCAAGTCTTATCATAGTTTTTGTTAATGGATGGTGCGTGTGTGTGGGTGTATATATACACATCATTTGCAGGTCACTTTTATTATTTGTAGAACATGAAGAATCATATTGTTAAATAAAAAACAGCATTCAATATCTTCGATGTCTAAATAAAAATATGAAGTTTGACTTGAACTTGTGATTACTTTTTTGTTGAATGGTGTAAAACTGATTCTCATTTACAAGACGATACGGCGATGAGACTCTTAGCCGCAGTAAAATATTTGATTGGTGCAAAAAAAAAAAAAGGGGGGGGGGTTTATAGAGAGAGAACTTATCGACAACTTGCATTCCTGAGAACTGGGAATCATTTGTGAATGTGCCACTTGCACATTACAGCAGTCCTGACCTCGCTCCAAGCCATTTCCACATGTCCAGAACATTAAAGGAGTTCCTGGGAGGCCGGCGTTTCAGACATGAAGCAGACAGTCTGATCATGGCTCTGGTGTACTGAGAGAACTTTCTACCCTGACGGTATCTAAGCACTAGTGAAACGCTGGGATAAGTGCATTAGTGTAACAGGAGATTATACAGAGAAACAGAGGGAGTTTTTACTCCTTACTGTGTTCTGTTACTCTGCACAATCAGAAGTCCTGGGAAGCCCCTCACAAAATAATCAATATTTTGTGGTATGAGTCATAATGATTCTTTCTTTCTCTTAGTTTATTTCATGATGTGGATATTGTTAACAGTGAAAACTGGGATACTTTTTATTATCTTAGTAATAAACATTAGGAAAATTTTAGTGAAACAAATTATGTGCATACAGTATGTAACTGGCTACAATATAAATTCTAGTACAAATATTATTTAGACTGGGTTTGATCAGAATGAGCGTGTTTTGTCAGCACCTTCGTCAAAATGATCTGCCAACTCTAACCTGCAAAATGCATAAAATATAACTGCATCTTAGCAAGCTGCACTTGCAAAAAAAAAAAAAAAAAAAACATACCACGTGTAAGTGTTTTCCCACTAAAATACTTGTTAATTATAACAAAATAAAAAAATTATACTTATTAATAATTCTTATTTTATTCCTTCATTTAAAAATATACTCATTCTTTAGCTACTATAAAAAAAACATATGCACAATATACTAGAATGATGAGAAGTTCAGGGTTTTTGTTTTGATTTATTCCAATACCTTTGGTCTGGGACTTCCTTGGATGCCAGGTTACTTCTATCTGTCATCATGAACTATAATCATGGCTATAAACAAACTGCAACATAATTCAAATATTTTATTATATTATTATTAATATTATACTTAAAACGTGATGATGTAACAGTGGAGAAAACCTGAACTTCGAGCTTTTCCTTTAATTCGAGCTGTTCCTTGAAAAACCTGTCCCAAAACATATCCCCACCAAATCCACATTTATTATTCTGACATTCCTGTTTATTCCAATCGATATATTGTCCCAGGATCCGTACCTTTACCTTATCATATTGTAACCATAAAATAACGATAAATTATATGCTCAAAATCTTTTTTTATGTTTGAGATTAGGATATGGTTAAAACCACACGATGTAGAATTCCTCGGGAGGAGAAGCAGCACTTACTCTGAGGCCCGGTAATGAACCTCTCCACTCCCTTGATGATCTTGTGTCTGTGGCCGTAAGCGGTAATGCCGATCTCCTTTAACTCTTTGTGGCCCATTTCCATCAGCACGTCCAGGGTGATCTTAAAACAGACCAGCGAGAGCAAAGGAGGTGAGAAGAAAATGTCCAGGATGGTTTAAGAGGGCATGAAGCCTACAGTAACTCAAAAAAGCATCTCAGCATGCACAACCTTGAGGTGGATAGTAGACAGCAGCAAGTTCTACGACCGTCAGTGACCCACGGAAACCTGAGTCTTTAGCTATATGGTTATACAGGCACATGTATAACTGCTTTCTGTGGATCTTATTACCGATGAGTTTATTACCAGGCTTTGGTTATAAGTTTGAAACAAAGTAGCACTTTATATGGTTTTATGCCGCAAAGATAAAAAAAAAAAAAACAGAAGAAAGGGCGATGGTGCACCTGTTCCCGGTCGAAGATCTCCAGAAGATGTTCCAGTCCAAGTTTGTGAAGAAACTGGATGATAGTGAGTTCCATGGCTGCGCCTGTCCAGAGAGAGAGAGAGAGAGAGAGAGAGAGAGAGAGAGAGAGAAGTCTTAAACCATATTCACTTTAGGTCTCTGACTTTTTATACTCGGCTTAGTTCTGCTAATAAACAAATCAACTAAAAGTTCGAGATGAGAGAGAGAGCATTGTTGCTAAGCAACAAGGAATCAGTCTAGTTACAAAATTAGGCTAACTGAGACAAGAATTAAGTTTCTCATTTCTATTACTCATTTGTTCTTAACTTAGATATGGCCTCAGAGTTACTATGTACTACGGTAATGCACAAGATTGTAAATCATGCTAAAGAAAAATAAGAAGTACAAATACGAGTAAAAAAATTATCCGCTCTCCGGTTATATTAAGTCTTCTGTCGGCTGCAGTGACTTATCAGTGCTCACTTTTCAAGGCTACTATCTCCCCAGTCACCGCCGTACAGGTACATTAGGTTATCTGAAACTGCAGTGCGAGCAGAAACAACAGAGAATGGAACGGAAACCGTCCCAAAAGTCCAAAAGACCAAGAAAACTTTTAAAAGTCGGGAAAATTGTTGCTTATGTCTTTGTGGGATTCTCAAAAGCAAAAGGCTCAACAATCAACAGTGCTCGTTACAGTGAGATGCTTATCGAAGAGCTGAAGCCTAAACTTCGGATTAAACGCATATGACTGCTGTCTAAGGGCTTTGTGATCTTGCATGACGATACACGCCCTGCACACTTCTGCCCACACTGTCGCATCCTCCCTATAGTCCTGATCTCACTCTGTCAGACTTTCACCTGTCTGTTCCCCTGAAAGCAGAACTATGAGGACGACGATCCACTTCTGATAAAGAACTTTAGGCGGCTGCAAATTCGTAGCTTGCAGCTCAGCCTAAAACATTTTTGATGAGGGAATATGAAAGTGTATTGAAAAGGAAATAGATTATGTCGAAAAAGAATGTATTTGTCTTCTGTAAAAGCTAATCGAAATCAATTTGGATCACTTTTAACTCTCAAAGAGAGTTAAAACTACACTATAATTTCAACTCACCCTCCTCGGCTTTCTCCACTCCCACAGCTCCCTCGGCCCCTGACTGCCCTGGCAGCTCGGGCAGGTGGCCGTCCTGTGACTCCGGGTCTAAGGCGGATGGCTGGGTGCCGGAGCCAGAACCAGACGAGAGGTCAGAGGTTGCGGCGCCACCGACGGCGGACACGCTGATGACCTGAGGCTTGTAGCATGCCGGCAGTGCAGACGGAGGCATGGCGGCGGTCAGCAAGGCACGGACATCATCAGCCTGGAAGGAGAGAAGGCGAAAACGAGGAGGAGAATGAGAGAGATGCTGTGCTCCCACACGTCACACCATCCCGTGCCAAATCTTGAAAGCACTCAACCTATAATTAGTTAGGTTTATGAAAATCCGGGCTGTTCTTCTGAAGGAGGGAGTGGCAACATGAGATGGTGGTCATGTGACTACAGTCAGCGCAGACAGCAGACATTTTTAGCACGTCAGTTCCCTCAAGATAAAACCGACCCAAACATTTTTTTCCTGTCTTGAGTTTGCTTATAGATTTGCCCTGGCTCTGGGACGTTATTTAAGAGAAGCAAAAATGCTAATTGTTCATCATGGGTGTTGAATAAATCAAGTTTATTTCCAACCACATGGCTAGTAAAAGTACAAACCCCAGACGGCTTATGTAGTACGATGAGATTTGACACTCTGAAGTGAGAGCATGCAGAAAGGAGGAGACTGATATAACGGCTTAGCGCTGCACATTATTTTGCTTGGTGTTTTCTTGTCAGCGTTTCCACATACAGTACACATGTTCCTGATTCTCGAGTCTGTGTATGTCAGAAAAAACGTTTAGTAAAACTTGGTGTGTGGGTAGCAAGTGATCGCACCATGTGTTATTGTGCACATGTTTTTATCTTCAAATGTTGGGACCACGAAACTACATCTCATAAGTCTCAAAGATCTAAGAACAAATGAAAATACAAAATCACCACTCCTTATGTTTTTAGCTGTTCTGCCCATAAACTGTGTAAAAAGACAGGCTTTGAAGCTCAATTGTGGGAGCACTAGCTGGCGAGTTAAAATAGAAGGATTCCAGTTAACCGGTTAGCTAAAGCGATGAATAGCAGGCATCTAGGTGTTCAACACCTGTAATACAGCTCACTCAAACTGGTCATGTCCTTAATTATGCAAGATTTTCTGCATAAGATTTTCTGCCACAGTGGCAAAAGCGCTCACCCTATCATCCAGAGATCGCTAGTAATGCTGAAGCCTCTCACAGCCGGGGAACTAGAAAAGAGCTGATTGGACGAGCTCTCTCAGCGGGGTGGGGATGGGAGGCACTTAGCGAGAGCTCTCACATAAATTACAGCTCTACAGCCAATCAGGAGCGTCTGTGAGCTCAGGCAAGGCGGATAGCGGTGTCCTCCGAGTAGGTTACGCCGGCCACAACGGTGCATGAGCTGGCACCACATGGCTCAGAGGAAACACGCGAGTCTTCGGCCGAACTGATAGTAGTGGCCTTTATGTGGGAGCCCCCTAGTGACTAAACTAGAGAAAAATATATACATATGGCTAAATGTAATTCTAACTGAGGAGTTACATAAAAATTAACTCCTGCTCTAGCTATGGAGACCAATTGAAAAAGGAATGCTAAAACTTTTAGAGCCAATGATCATTTGAGGAACTGCATGTTCTGTCATTTTCAGAACTGGAGGTTGCGCCTCTATCTGGGATCCTGAGCACCAGCATGCGAGCGCGTGTTGATGAAGACATGCAGTTTGCACATTGCGGTAGCTATAAAGCTTCCCCTACATGTTAGCCTTAAACAAACGCATGAAGCAAACTTCATCAAACACGTCTCAACTACAGTAGAAGTGTATAAAAGCTGAAATGATTACATCGTTCTGCATGGTATTGTTGCACGGATTCTATGGATCGTTTTTGACCAGAACAGAACCCATGTTTCCAACCAAACATGCAACAAGTGCAGGTCTGACATCCACTTTTTTACATGCAGATGAGCAAAAATAAAATATTCGCTGCATCACAGATGGTCAGATCATAAATAACATTCAGGCACAATGGACACACACTGCAAAGTGAGCATGCTTCTTAATGTCTGATGATGTTATTCATGTCCCTTACATGATGTGTGATGTGAGCATGGACCTCAGAGATGCAGGCTCGGTCTCAAACAGCATACTACAACCTTTCACACAGAGATATTTGGATAATCCAGAACATTTATAATATACTATCAAAATCTAGGGCTGCAACAAAATCATGTCACCCAAAAAAGAAAATAAATAAAATAAATTCTTTCGCTATGTTTAGTAATACATAGACAATATTCATCAATCGATTTAAATCTATCTGATTAGAGGTTCCAATTTAACTGTTTACATGGACGTCGTTCTGATGTGTGTTTACGTGCTCAAAACGAAGTGTTTCAACACCTCACTATTTCTTTAATTAACTAATTTATATTATAATCAGTAAAAGAATAAACATGAGAGTAGCCAGTTATATAAATATAATACTGACCATTTCTTTCTGAAGTTACTGTAGTTTGTTGTAGCATGAAAAAAACTAATTTAGACTAATATACACACGTGGACAAAATTGTTGGTACCCTTCAGTCAATGAAAGAAAAACTCACAATGGTCACATAAATAACTTTAATCTGACAAAAGTAATAATTTAAAAGAATTCTATGAATGTTAACCAATGAAAGTCAGACATTGCTTTTCAACCATGCTTCAACAGAATTATTTAAAAAATGAACTCATGGAACAGGCCTGGACAAAAATGATGGTACCCCTAGAAAATACTGAAAATAATGTGACCAAAGGGACATGTTAATTCAAGGTGTGTCCACTAATTAGCATCATAGGTGTCCACAATCTTGTAATCAGTCAGTGGGCCTATATATAGGGCTCCAGGTAGTCACTGTGTTGTTTGGTGACATGGTATGTACCACACTCAACATGGACCAGAGGAAGTGAAGGAAAGAGTTGTCTCAGGAGATTCAAAAGAAAATTATAGACAAGCATGTTAAAGGTAAAGGCTATAAATCTCCAAAGGCTATAAAGATCCAAGGTCAACTTCATGCTCAAGGAACATCAGTGTCAGATCGTACCATCCGTCGTTGTTTGAGCCAAAGTGGACTACATGGGAGACGACCAAGGAGGACACCATTGTTGAAAACAAATCATAAAAAAGCCAGACTGGAATATGCCAAACTACATGTTGACAAGCAACAAAGCTTCTGGGAGAATGTCCTATGGACAGATGAGACAAAAATGGAACTTTTTGCCAAGGCACATCAGCTCTATGTTCACAGACGGAAAAATGAAGCATATCAAGAAAAGAACACTGTCCCTACTGTGAAACATGGAGGAGGCTCTGTTATGTTCTGGGGCTGCTTTGCTGCATCTGGCACAGGGTGTCTTGAATCTGTGCAGGGTACAATGAAATCTCAAGACTATCAAGGGATTCTAGAGAGAAATGTGCTGGCCAGTGTCAGAAAGCTGGGTCTCAGTCGCAGGTCATAGGTCTTGCAACAGAACAATGACCCAAAACACACAGCTAAAAACACCCAAGAATGGCTAAGAGGAAAACATTGGACTATTCTAAAGTGGCCTTCTATGCCCTGACCTCAATCCTATTGAGCATCTTTGGAAGGAGCTGAAACATGCTGTCTGGAAAAGGCACCCTTCAAACTGGAAACAACTGGAGCAGCATGCTCATGAGGAGTGGGCCAAAATACCTGCAGAGAGGTGCAGAAGTCTCATTGACAGTTACAGGAATCGTTTGATTGCAGTGACTGCCTCAAAAGGTTGTGCAACAAACTATTAAGTTAGGGGTACCATCATTCTTGTCCAGGCCTGTTCCATGAGTTAATTTTTTAAAATAATTTCGTTGAAGCATGGTTGAAAAGCAATGTCTGACTTTCATTGGTTAACTTTCATAGAATTCTTATTTATTATGACTTTTGTCAGATTAAAGTTATTTCTGTGACCATTGTGAGTTTTTCTTTCATTGACCGAAGGGTACCAACAATTTTGTCCATGTCCATTTTTGTCCACAAGACGTGTAGTGTTAATTCTCATAGCAACTAATTCTGAGGGGAATTTAAAACCTGCCCTTGTAGTGCTGTTATAAGGGCACCTTGTACAGAAACTGACTAATTATCACAAAATTACCCAATTTAATTAGTATCTTCTCAGCACTGGTTTACCCCTTCTACATATTTTATTCAAAGTTTGCTTCTTCCTCTTTTTCTTCCTCTTCTTTATTTTTCAGTATGCTTTACTGTGCATTATTGCATTTTTAAGCAGTACACCCTGAGCACACTTTGAGGCAGCACATCACAGGATGACAAATGGATGAAGAGGTCGGTATGAAGAAGCCCTTCCCAGGGGAGATGATGCAAAGCAAGCAGAAGGAGGGACTAATGGGATACCGTCACGAGGTCCAGCGGCGACTGGCCTTCCTGGTTGCGTAGCGTGGGATCAGCACCGTGTGCGAGCAGCAGCGCGCACAGCTGCGTCCTCCCTTTCTGAGCAGCCTCATGCAGCGGCGTGAACGCCCACTTATCGGTGGCATTGACGCATGCGTTGTACTTGATGAGCAGAGCAGCCACGTCCACGTGCTGTGAAACACCAAACACATGGCTTGCTCCGGTTTCCTGCCCATGAGGCTTTTGTTGATTTGGTGAACCGCACCCTCCGAAACATCAGACATGTTTACCCTCGTGTGATAAGGCTCACATTATTTAGTCTGATATGAGGCTTTGAAACCTCTAAATCACTCACCAATGAAAGAAATGGCTAATCAAAGAATAACAACAATAATAATGTGTGTTAATTTACAAGTCTATAGTTATACATTTATATACAGAAACTTCCAAGGACCTGAGCATCTCGCAAACTGTTTGGGATCAAAAGAAAAGGCAGCAGTCTGAAAGCATGTCTGAGACTCACCCCATAGGAAGCAGCATTATGTAAAGGAATGAGACCTCCTTTGTCCTGCGAGTTCACCTCTGCACCATGCTGCAGCAAGTACTCGGCCACCTCCAGGTTGTTGTAACCAGCTGTCGAGCCATCAAACCAAAAGTCAAAAAGCATTAAACTGCATTTAGCTAGATTGAAAAAGAAGACTACAGTATAGAGAAGCTATTTCTGCTAAACTGGCTGCTTGCTGCTGACCAGCTAACACACTCGTATGTCCTTGCAGTATAAACTATAGTCTAGATTCAGAGTCAAAACATTTGCCACCATATCTGCAGTGGGAAAGGTTCATACCATACATTTCATATTCAATATTTCATATTTAAGCCAATTTTATTTTCTCCCGATTCAGATTATACAAATGACCTGCATGTATGAGGGCGTTCAAGTCAAACTGGGATTTCTGATCGTCAAGAATATCAGAACACAGTTATGACAGTAAAAAACTACCTTTATCTCTCTCTATATAATCCCGGGCTACACGAATGCACTCATCCCATGGTTTCACTAGTGCTTGGATACCAGCAAGGTAGAAGGTTTTCGTCTGAAACACTGGCCTCTCTGGAACTCCTTTAATGGCCCAAACATGTGGAAATCACATGGAGCAAGTTCAGGACTGTACGGGGGATGTGGCAATGTTCCTGTCAAGTGGCGTTGGTGAATGATTGTGTGCGCAGTTCCCACAGACAGATGTGTCTCTTCCACATGTTGGCTACAAGTTTTCATCACAAGTCCCGGTTTGACTTGAACGCCCCTCTTGGTTTACACATCGTTGCATAGAAAATGCAGACTCAAGATGTAAATTTATTTTTTCCTTTTCTTTCAACTGTAATAGAATATAATTATAAATGAATAAAAATCATCATTAAAAAGACTAACCTGATGATGATTGAGAAGATGGCACGCATAGAAATAAAACTCTTTATGGAAGTAAATCTAGTAAACTGTTAATTTGCTGCTCTCTTACAAATTTGAATTCATTTAAAAACTGCTTCAGCACTAATTATTCAGAAGTACTACATCTTATTATTTTGTACACGGTTCTTTTTTTTTTTTTACGTTATACCCCAATAGTCATCTGCACACACACACACACACACACACACACACACACACACACACACACACACACACACACACACACACACACACACACACACACACACAATGCAGCAGCAAAGCACTGACGAACTCCAGGACATGATATCGTGCATTTAATTTTCCACTTGAGTTGTTGAATGAACAAAATAAAGAATATAGAAGGTTTTTGTTAATTTCATGATCTCTCCCATAAAAAACAAGTCTATGGTTTGAAAGATGAGCCAACTAAGCATTCCCATTCTGCTAATCTCAAAATTACAGGGACACGCCTGATATCTATTCATTAACTAGAACACGTGCTAACCTGCCAGATGGAGGGGTGTAGAGTGGCGTCCCTGTGTGTCCCTGCAGTTGACATTCCCTGGGCTGCAGAGTTTTTTCACGCGGGTCAGACAGCCTTTCTTGGCTGCGTCCAGCAGTGCCGCGTCTCCCCTCAGCAGGTCCTGGATGTCGGTGTCGCCCTCTTTCACCAGGTCGAGAGGTGTGTTCCCGTCACGATTCTTCTTGGTAGGATCTGCGCCATGCTGGGGATACAGACAGAGAAATGATTAGTGAGTGTGGAAACAGTAAAATAATGGAGAGCATTAATGTCTACTCAAGACTGATGGAACTAAACTGGGCCTTGTCATGCTTGAATGACTTTACAGACCAAACCTGAACTTAGTATCTTCACCAAACTCTCATGCTTTTGTTCACCAATTCCAATCATCTTTAATTAACCAATGTATGATAAAAAAAAATAGTAACGCCCCCAAAACTCCATATAAGGCAAAAGATACTAAGAGCTGAGAACAACAAAATGATGAGAAAATGGTAGAAACATTATTTTTACCTACTCTGTCTGACCTCTGTCGCTAACTTTTGGTGGCTAACCAATAGTTATCGACCAAAAATTAGCGACAGAGGTGGGTAGAGTAGCCAAAAAATGAACTCAATTAAGAGTAGCTGTACTTCAAAATAATATTACTCAAGTAAAAGTAAAAAGTAGTCATCTAAAATATTACTCAAGTAAGAGTAAAAACGTATTCGGTGAAAAGATACTCAAGTACTGAGTAATGTCCGAATTTTTATTTATTTATTTATTTATTTATTAGAAATTATGTAAAGCAGTCAGACAAAATTATAATGTACAATTTCTGACATTTACAAATAATAAAATAAATGTAATAGAATAAATAAATTTTAATTAAATATCTTTACAAAATAGTAAATTAAGGAATAAGAAACACAAATTTCCTAATCTCACTTTTTTCACAATATAAAGCTTTTGAAATAAATCCCTGCTGTAGGCAACAAATGTATGTTTGAACAGTGTCGACTATTTCCTGTGTAAGATATACTGTATATTCAGTTGCCCTGCAAATGACTCAGCAGAAAATAACATTAGAACATTTGTACAAGAGTCTCACTTAACCATAAACTGTGCCCAGCAGAACAAATGTAAGAAAATTATCTATATTGTTTAGCCTCTAGTTTATTTGCTAATTATATATGTTAAGATTGCAACATTAAATAAAACGGCTAAACTAACTGCAGCATGTTTGCTTCTCTGTCTACCACTGCTGAAGACAGCCCCTTTCCCCCCTTTTCTGTGTGGTCATGTGACTCCATGCAGTTATTGTTAGTGTGGCTGATTGGTCAAACGGAGTCATGTGACTATTGTTGCTACATCTGATTGGTGAAACACAGTCACATGGTAGATCCACCGGCTGCATTTCTCTGGCAAACACAAAGAATATCTACAGTTTCGAATAAATGGTTATTATTATGGTATTTTACAAATACTACTGCGGTAAAACTACTCATAGAAGTAAATTTTTTTTCCAAAAGTTACTTAAGTAAATATAAATGTACCTCGTTACTACCTTCCTCTGTTTAGCGACTAACTGTTAGCGTAATTAACTGAGGTGAAATTAGCTCCTGAGGCGTGAACCTTTTCCGACCTAACTGTATTTTCACAAACCTGTCAATGATTTAGAAATACTCTTCTTCATATCAGACATAAAATGTGGCCCATTTTTCTTATTACAAAAATATACATGAAAAAAAAAATATATAAATACATATTTGTATGTGTAAGTAACTATATTAAATCACTTTATAAATATTTTATTAAGCTTCCTTTTTGTGATCAACTCAGGTGAGGCAATTATTACCACCAATTATATGGTACAAAATGGCAGGAAGAGATTCTCACCTGAAGCAGCAGCTTGCAGATCTCGTACTTGCCCTTTGCGGCAGCCTCGTGCAACGGTGTGAACTTCCACAGGTCGGCCACGTTAATCACGGCTCCGTGTATCACCAGCAGCTCTGCCACCTCGTAGTGTCCATATGAGCATGCGTTATGCAGCGGAACCAGACCTCTGAAGCAAGATTAAACCAAAAACGTAGCACTTGTAAATCAGGCTGTTCCTACACATGTGATTAACAATACACGTAACCTGAATGATGGGAAACAAGTTCGCACCCTTTATCTTTAGCGTGTACGTCAGCACCGTGCTGCAGCAGGTACTCCACCACGGCCACGCGGTTGTACCCGGCAGCAAAGTGTAACGGTGTGGACTGACGTCCCTCTGCATCCCTGCAGTTCACGTTCTGTAGTGTACACAACTTCTGTAACAGCACACAATCACAATAAAAGACATTATGTCCCGCTTCAAAGCTAAAGAGAGCTTTCCCACATTCCCGGACACTTTGACAGTGCAAGATGAATCGTCCTGAATTGAAATTCTTAATACAAATCACCAGACTGCATGACCAAGAAGCGTCCTGAACTCATGCAGACCTGTAAATAACTGTCCAAGGACTGTCAAGATTTATTCATCAACTCTTACAAAGTACCTACTGTAATACACTTCAGGACACACTGCACACACCAGTGCACATCTAGCACACCATACACACTAAAGTATCTCTTAGAGTGTACTATTTAAAAGTTTAGTGTGTCTGACTGGATGTAGGCATTTTAGAGGATTTACTAATATGAGGGTTTTTATTACTACTTTAGTAATTAAAGACAGTTTAAGAAGTCCATGTCAATACTAAACAGGGAATTTTGCATATGTTTACATACAATGATCCAAAATAACTGAACGGCTACAATCTGCCTTTGAATAAACTGCTATATATTTTTACTTAGGAGAGTGGTGGTTCTAATTTGTTGATTTGGAAATCTAAAAATCCAGGTTCGAGCCCTGCTGTCGGTGGTTGCCATACCCCATGCTACCCAGCCCCTGCATGCAGTGCCAGTCCCAAGCCTGCCTCTGGCGTAAGAAACCTATGCCAAGTTGTGATGTGTGGATCAGGTGGTTCGCTGTGGTGACCCCATAGATGGGAGGAGCTAATAAAAAGTTTTCAATTAGTAATTTTTATTTGAAGACAACATCATTTTTTCCCACACACAGAATATACTTGGGCAGGCCAAGCATACATACAGTGTAAGTAGGTGTGTGTCGGTGGAATCATTTGAAATGTGGAAAAGCCCCCTTAACCAAACAATCAAAATTCGTCCTACCGAGCAAATGATCTTGAGTCTTTACTCAGCGAAACTTTAAAAACACTTCCAGATATGGACACACACTTACAATCAGGAAGACAGTTTGATTGCTGGCTGATTATTCTATCATATACCTGAAACATACGTATATCTCAGAATAGTTTTTTCCATTTATAAATGCAGAACCCAAGTTGACCGCATCGCACATTTTACCTTTACAGTTTCCAGATCTCCTGACTTCGAAGCTTCCAGCAGCAGCCTCTCCGTGTCCAAATTCCCTCCCAGCACTCCTTCTAGTGGACAAAAGACAAGCTGTTCATACAAAACTGCACTATCAGCACTTTACTGTTCCATTTTGGGGCTTAGCGATTTTGATTCAATTGAATAGCACTAGCTCCAAGATAGCAGTTAGCTTAGAGAGATGAAAAACAAGTGTGGATGAGGAATTCCACATGTAGCCTTAAAAATCGACTACACAAGCCAGGTGTCCACAATATAACATTCATTAGTTATACATGACCTGTAGAAGATAGCAACCATTCCGTTATCAAAACGTCTTTTTCTGAACACGCATTCAGTTGGAGTCTATCCCAACAAAAAGGTTTGCCACCTTGTGGCCTTATTTGGTATTGCCATGTAGCCACCTGACCAAAAACTGCTGACAGTCACAGTATATTGGACTGTATATTGGATTAAAAAATAAAATAAAATAAAATAAATAAATAAATAGGCTTGTCGTATAGGCATGGCGGCTGGTCTTGTTTGCAGGGCGGCCAGCCAGTCTGCACTATTACCCTTGAAACACTAAGGAATAAGGGATACTCTTGCAAAACATGAGTATTTGCAGAAGATGCAAACATTGTTTGCTTTCTCAAATAGTTGTGGTATAGTTTTAAGGACTTTACAATTGGAGAGGGGAAAGAAAGAAAGGGGAAAGAGAGTAATCTTGAGGAAGAGAATAGGACGGAAGAAGTAAGAAAGAAATTTCACCCTTATAAACTGCATGACAGGAGTACCCATGGTTTTCTTTCCTGAAGGTCCTTTTCATATTTTTTTGCTGAGCTCTACAGTTAATAAAAAGCTGCTCGTCAGCTCGCTCACCCTGTAGTAAGTCCTGGATGGAGTCGTTGGAGAGCTGGGAGGGGGTGAAGCCCTGCAGTGAAGTGATGAGCGGGTCCGAGCCAGCGCTCATTAGCAGCCTGCAGCTCTGCAGATGTCCGCACTGAGCAGCCCTGTGCAGGGGCGTCTGCCCCTGACTGTCCAGTGCGTTGACCTAAACATACAGGAACGTGTGCTCTAAGCTCAGGTGTCTCGCTTTTTTAATTTAAAGTACAAATGGCAATCTGATAACGGTCCTTACTTTGGCTTCATGCTTGATTAACAGTTCGATGATGTCATTGTGGGACCTCTCAGCAGCGAGATGCAGCGGCGTCAGGAGGCTGGAAATGAAGGGGGAAAAGAAACGTCAGAAGTGTTAATGAGGCAGATGTCTATTTTCTAATTGTTATGGTTTGTACAGTGCCGTGAAAAAGTATTTGCCTCTGGGTTTTTTTGCCCCTGATTTTTTTCTTTTTTTTTACATATTTGTCTCAGTTACATTATTCAATTCATCAAACTAAATTTTTTATATATTATGATTTTTTTTTATATTACACCAAGATAACCCCATAACAATGTGGTTAATCACAGTTAATTATTTAGCAACAGGGAGCAATTACTTTTTCACATAGGGCCAGGTTGGTTTAGACAGCTTTTTCCACTTAATAAATGAAATAATTTTTAAAAACTGCTTTTTGTATTAACTCGGGTTATCTTTATGTATGAAATATATGAAAATAAATAAATGACCTGTATGATGATCAGACAAAGAAAAGTCTATGCAAAAGACATTTCAGCCGTGCCTGAGTGGTGTATGGGTGCTGAACTATTGCAATAATAAGAGAGAATAAGAGCTAAACTATAACAATATGGGTGGCATTTTTGAGATAATAGCTTCACCTGGTGTAAAATTAAAATACCTCGGATAGAAATCAAGACTTTAAGCTCTCTAGTATCAGGGTGTGGAAGGAATAATATAAACAGCAACACTCTCAAACAAAACATCTATTTATTATAACTGCCTGCCTAAAAATATCCTTTGGTGGTAATGAGTGCGGATAACACACAGTAAACCTGCGAGCAGTAACACAAGGTGTGAGACTCACTCTTTGGTCTTGTCGTTTATATTGGCCCCCCTTCTCAGTAGAATTTCACACACTTGCTTCCTCTTAGGATAAAGTGAGGCAGATGCGCAGTGCTGCAAAACAAATCAAAGCATTTTCATTAGTGCCGGCAAACAAACATATCTTAATATGCACACTGTAGTAATCTAGGAATGGGAATAATTAATATCAGATTTTGTTACAATTCTAAACAAACTTGGCAAATAATTCACTCCTGTGATGCTGTGCTGCCTACCAATGTGTGAACAGTTTAGAGCACCACCTATAGACCCACAGCGGAACTGCAACATTTTTTGACGCCTCCAGTATTGTTTTACAGTGTATAATTATTATTATTATTTTTTTATCAGAAAAGACCACGGAATTAGAAAGTGTCTCCAAACCTTTGACTGGGACTGTAACTAATTCGATCCCCCCCCCCATCTCTAGCAGCATCTAGGCAAACAAGGTCACTGGGACAGGCAAGTATATCACGTTTGGGAGATGAGGCCATTTAAGCTTTTCTACCGTACATTTTGCACCAAATTGGGATTGTGGGTCACCATCAGCACAGTGAAGCTCAGTGGTGGTAGGATCATGTTGAGCATTACTCTTGGCCCCCTTGCTGCTTTTCTGACCAAATCCCCCTCTTCACCTGATCAGAATAGCTGCCTCTAGTTGTCCTCAACCCCACTGAATACCTTATGAGCCGGACTGGAATGCTGACATCACACCAGTCCTCCACTCTTAACATCAAAGCCTGACCTCACTAATGCTCTTGCGGCTATATGATCACAATTCCCTACAGCCACACTGCAAAATCTTGTAAATAGCGTTCCTAAATACAACAGTATTATTATAAAAACGAAACAGGGATTAAATCTGGAAAGAGAGGTTTAACAAGTATTAATGACAGGTGTGCACAAACCTTTTGATCATATTTAATCAATTACGATAATATAGTGATGTTCAGCTATAAAAGAAAAAAATAGACAGCTACTGTAATGGCACCCATGAAAGGTCTTTCCGTACCAGGGCCGTCTCGTGGGTTTGCGGATGTTTGAAGTTGATGGTGTCCAGCGAGATGTGTTTTTTAATGCGGAAGAGATCGGCCTCGCGCGCTGCCTGAAGTAGAGCGTAACCCCTGAACTCATCTGGAGGAAACATCAGCACAGACAGAGGGACTTTACATTCAAACCAACAGTTGTTTTTTTTTTATTAATATTTTTTTAATTATAATATCTAATAAGCAAACATAATGTATTAATTCCTTATTCACCATATCTTCTATACGGCCAAAACATGGTATTTGTGCTAAGAAGCGTCTCACCTAGTTGTAGTGTCAGTTATTTTTTAAAATTCAAATCTTTCAACGATCATTCAGATGAAACTTGGCCAATTTAAAGACATAAACCTGAAAAAGTGTATTGTTCTAAAACACAAAATTATTAAGATATTACAAGATGAATTTGACATGGTTACAGACACTACACATTTTTTGCTTTTTCAACTTTCACCCAAAATTTTATAGGTCATATGCTTCTAGAAGCTTACACTAATTTTATCATCAATACTCATGAAGAATTTTGCATTTTAAATAATTATTGTTTAAAGTGAGACAGTATAACGCTGGAGATTTTAGGCACAGAGCAGGGTACACCCTAAACAATCCATTGCAGGGCGCACAAACACTACAGGCGATCTGGGAACGCCAGTTACCTTAATGTGCATGTCTTTGGACTGTGGGACGAAACCAGAGTACCTGCAGGAAAACCATGCACACAGACCTGACGCAGGAATCGAAACCTCGACCCTAGAGATGCGAGGCGACAGTGCTAACCACTACACCACCATACTGTAGCACCTAAGTCCAAAATAACATGACTTAATATATTTGTACAAAGAAATACATCAGGACATGATACCGATTTCTTTTGCACAAGCTCAATTTCGTGTGCACGAGCTCGCTGATGTCCATGAATGACTAGTGTCGCTTCAATTGACATCAGAGAGCATGAACGACACTCGTGTTTCCCGGAGAACATGGCCAGTTATCAGGGAATCGAATTCACCGGTTATCAGAATTCGAATTCACTATCTCCAGATTATGACAAACTTTGCGAACGAGATACAAATGCTGACAGCCAGATGAGTCATGATGGTGTTTCCTAGCACAAAAGGTAGCTCTTACAGGCCAGGCGGTCTTTCAGTAGTGCTGTGGGCGCCAGGTCGATGGCGCTCTTGTTGTGGCAGTTGAGGAAGGTGGCGTCGGCGCCGTGGCTCAGCAGGAGGGAGCACACCTCCACGCGGTTCTTGGACGCGGCCTCGTGTAGCGGCGTGAACTGCCACAGATCCGTCGCGTTCACGCAGGCACCATGCTGTAGGAAGTGCACGAGCGAGAAGATGAGTGGACTGATAGGAACTCCGTATAACAGATAATGAATTATACAAGATCATCACAACACTAGGTTGACAACTTTCTTAAAAGCAATGATTTGATCTTTCAAAGCAATGCAGAAATGCAGTTTTTGGTTCTCACAGTGAAAGGTTTACACAGATTTAAGGGATTTGGCTATAAAACATTCGAGACACACTGATATAATGAGTACTAGATAACTGTTTCAGGATAACAACTGAATGGACATGTTGGTGCGTCCCTAACTGGACCACACAGCACCGGGGACGAGTGATGGAATAACTTATGGACTTGCAACGATTTCCTATACATGTGACCTATAAGTGATAAGTGAAAGCAGTACCTTTAGGAGCAGTTCAGTCACCTCATAATGGCCGTATGAACAGGCGTTATGGAGAGGCACCAGATCACTGGAAAAACACAAGAGCAAATAAAACACTGGTTTTGTTCATGTGCTCTTTTTACTTCATTGGACAAGTTGCACTAGGTGTGAGAGAGACACATTACGGTACCCTTTGTCTTTAGCGTGGACGTCAGCGCCGTGCTGCAGCAACAGCTGCACCGTCTTCACCCGGTTATAGCCTGCGGCCAGATGCAGGGGGGTCGACTGTTATAAAGAAGAAAATAATAAAAACTGAAATAGTGAGGTCTTATATTTCATTATTCTAAATGATAATATACAAGGGTGAATAAAAAAAATGGTCCGCAACTTGGCTGTAGAATTGATTTTAATGAACCTTTAAAGAAGATAAATGCATAATTTTTCGACATAATCTCCTTGTCCTGCTTTCAGAGAACCAACCAGGCGAAAGGTCTATAGAGTGAAATCAGTACTATAAGGAGGACGCTTTAACACCTTAAAGTGAAGTTTTTGCAGAATATCAAGTGTTTCATACGAGATCTCAGCGCCCGTGAATAGCAGTCATCCGTGTTTAATCGGAAGTGTAGTCTCCAGCTCTTCAACAAGCGTCTCAGTGTAACGCCTATTGTTTATTGTTGAACCTTTTTCCTGATAATGTTCCAATGCTGACCCATGAAAATCCCAGAAAACTGTAAGCATGGATGAATTTTCCAGCAGATGTTTGACTTTTAAACTTTTTCTCTTGCACTTGAGGATGTTTCCGTTCCGTACTCTGCCGTTTACCCTCAGGCTCGTAGTGATGAATCCACGTCTCATCACCAGCAGTGATGACGTTACTTTTTAAAGTAACTAATTACATTACAGAATAACTGTCATTAAAAAGTAATCAGTTACATCACAGCATTACTTTCTGATAAAAGTAACTAGTTAGAGTACTTTTCCATTGCACAAAATGAAAACTCCTTTGTGATTCCGCAGGCATGTTGTTTTAGTCAAGACCTTTATAATTATTCTACCATCATCACTCAGCGAAGTTTGGCCCATAATCTCACTGACTCATCATCTATACCGCTTTATCCTGTATTCAGGGTCACGGGGAGCCTGGAGCCTATCCTAGGAGGTTTAGGGCACAAGGTGGGGTACACCATGGATGGGGTGCCAATCCATCACAGGGCACACACACATACACACACTCATACTGGGAGAACAGAAGCCCTGAACAGAAAGCGCCGATAAGATTATCCCCAATGGGATCATTTTTATCTCACCCTTGTATTTGTACTTAAACTTGGAATATTATGGTACATTTTGATAACTATAATTTACACACCTCTGGTGCACTAATTTGACATATCAGTGACGGTATATTTGTTAAAGAGCAGCATGGTTTTGTAACGCATTTGTTATAATCATAAGATTACATAAGAATTCCCACGAGTCCCTGTGGATGAGGCAATAATACATTAGAACGAGAGCATTAATATAAACCTGGGTTTTAAGTTGCAGTCTGCATTACGCTCTGCACGCAAATATCTGAATCTGATACTTTATGACATCATACCTAATTTGCATACAATTAGGAAAATCTAGATTCAAATGTTCCCTGTCGCCGTGTTGCTGGAATTATGATTCAGTGTAGTGCAATTGTACAGAAAATTATCCGCTGCCGGTCACTTTGTGTCTAGCGCAAAAGCCAAAATGAGGAGAAAATCCTTGTTCAGTAAGCAGACAGGTTTGAAGTACCTTTCTTCCATCACTGGCGTGACAGTTCACATTCAAAGGAGTGAGCAGGCTCATCAGCTTCTCCTCGTTTCCACTCCTGCAAAAAAAAACCCCACAAAACTCTGGTCAAATACATTACCATCAGGAGAGACAGTAATTCATGCTCTTGGCATTCGAGATTATTGATCGTGTAGGAAGCTTTCGAGCCGAGGCCAACGTACCTCGCACTCTCGAGAAGTTCATCCTTCCTGTACTCCCCTGTGTGAGGAAATGGCCATGGCTTAGTTTCAGAATGAGAAGTCCTATGACTTGTCTAAACAATTACCTCAGGAACACGCCCTTATCGCTAACAGAACATGCTGAAGTGTGAGTGTGTGTGCGTAAAAGTGAAGATCATCTCACCAGTCAGGACAGCCTTAGCGGAGGCCTCGGCTAGGTCCAGGGCCGTCCTCCCGTCTGTGTTTCGGATGCTCGGCTGAGCTCCGTGCTGCAGCAGAACTGTCATAATAACAACGAGGATGTTAGAAACACTGCCATGAGCAAGCAGGATGTTTCCAAACACTGGGCAAAATAATTCCTATTAAGTACCTTCAAAGAAGAAGTTTACCTTAAATATGAAGGCTAAAACAACCAAAATAATAATAATACTAACAATAGTAACAATAACAATACTAACAATAATAATAATAATATCAGGGATGGGAATCACCAGGGACCACCTTATATGATATTATCGTAATACCTAGAGGCCAATTTCTTATGTATCACAATTATATATTATCAGGATTTTATATATATTATAAAGGGAACACTTTATCCTAGATCTGAATGAATGAAATATTCTTCTTAAATACTTTGTTGTTTTATAGTTGAATGTGCTGTCAACAACAACAACAAAAAAAATGACACAAAAAATGATAAATGGAAATCAAATTTGTTAGCCCATGGAGGTCTGGATTTGGAGTCACACTCAAAAGTGAAGTGGAAAAACAGACTACAGGCTGATCCAACTTTGATGTAAATTCCTTAAAACAAGTCAAAATGAGGCTCAGTAGTGTGTGTGTCTGTTGCCTCCACATTCTTGTATGACCTCCCTACAACGCCTGGGCATGCTCCTGATGAGGTGGCGGATGGTCTCCTGAGGGATCTCCTCCCAGACCTGGACTAAAGCATCCGCCAACTCCTGGACAGTGCGTGGCGCAATGTGGCGTCGGTGCATGGAGCGAAACATAACGTCCCAGATGTGCTCAATTGGGTTCAGGTCTGGGGAAAGGGCGAGCCAGTCCATAGCATCAATGCCTTCGTCTTGCAGGAACTGCTGACACTCTACAGCCAAATGAGGTCTAGCATTGTGTTACATTAGGAGGAACCCAAGGCCAACCGCACCGGCATATGGTCTCACAAGGGGTTTGAGGATCTCATCTCGGTACCTAATAGTCATGCTACCTCTGGCGAGCACATGGAGGGCTGTGCGGCCCTCCAAAGAAATGCCACCCCACACCATTACTGACCCACTGCCAAACCGGTCATGCTGGAGGATGTTGCAGCAGAACGTTCTCCACGGCGTCTCCAGACTCTGTCACGTCTGTCACATGTGCTCAGTGTGAACCTGCTTTCATCTGTGAAGAGAACAGGGTGCCAGTGGTCAAATTTGCCAATCTTGGTGTTCTCTGGCAAAAGCACAACCCCAACCTGTGGACGTCGGCCCTCATACCACCCTCATGGAGTCTGTTTCTGACCATTTGAGCAGACACATGCACATTTGTGGCCTGCTGGAGGTCATTCTGGCAGTGCTCCTCCTGTTCCTCCTTGCACAAAGGCAGCGGTAGCGGTCCTGCTGCTGGGTTGTTGCCCTCCTACGGCCTCCTCCACGTCTCCTGATGTACTGGCCTGTCTCCTGGTAGCGCCTCCATGCTCTGGACACTACGCTGACAGACGCAGCAAACCTTCTTGCCACAGCTCGCATTGATGTGCCATCCTGGATGAGCTGCACTACCTGAGCCACTTGTGTGAGTTGTAGACTCCATCTCATGCTACCACTAGAGTGAAAGCACCGCCAGCATTCAAAAGTGACCAAAACATCAGAGGATAATCAGAGTTTTGGTTATTTCTTCACTGAACAGGAAAGTCATTTATGTCTTCTCTTACTTCCTCCCTGTCTCCTTTTTATTTATCTGAATTATTTATACTCTCTCTTTGTTGTAGAATCAGGTCTTAAACATGGAACCAGTCACAAACAAATGGAATCAGTCATGACTCCAGTCAGATTTTACCGATGCAGACGTCGATCTTGCCCTTGATGGCTGCCTCATGGAGAGGCGTGTAGTTCCAGTTGTCTCTGGAGTTCGGGTCTGCTCCATGCTCCAGCAGCAGGTTGACCACCTCGGCGTGGCCAAACGAGCAGGCGTTGTGGAGCGAGATGAGGCCGCCGTCATCCCGCGCGTGAACGTTAGCTCCGTGTTGCAGCAGGTAGCTCACCACATCTCTACGGCCAAATCCTAATGTCAAACGAGAGCGGCACATCAGGCACAGCATACACACAATTATCACTATATAGTATATAGCAATAAATTTAGTATTAAAATATTTTAGTTTTTCTTTTCCTGAACTGTGTCTACACTGATATGCTGATATCGTGCCTACAGTTGCATCACAGCTGTGAGCATCTCACCATTTTTTATCAACAGAGTATGACTTAGGTTTGTTTATTTAACCAGTTATCTTGCTCCGCCATATATGCTTCTGTGACTGGCGGAACTAACTAACTGTGACTGGCGGAGTCGGAGATCGACAGTTAGCGTAGTTAACAGTGGAGAAAGCTGTTTTTAATTCTTTCTGGTTCTGCGTAACCAAAAGTTGAGGAACATGGACAACAAACATGGAGGTGGTGGATTCCGCTCATAGAATATCAGCTTCATTAACATTTGAGTTCCAGGGTTAAATCCCAAATAGCGTTAAATGGAAAGCTAGTGGTACAAGCCCTTGTTCCAGCCACCAAGTAGAGCTTTTGATTAAGGATTAGAGAGGAACTAGGGATGCAGGGAATAATTTGTGTTAGAAGCTAGATAGCTTTGCAGGTCAAATTAATATGACTCATAAATTAAACAACACGGAGGCAATTCGGGGCGACTGAGAATCAATTATTAAGCAGACAAAGACATGACATAACGTTAACAGATGTGTTTTCTTGCTGAAAGTGCTTCTGTGGCTGGTTTTAAATGTGGGTTTTGGCAGGCCGATGCTCTCTCCTCCATACTGCGGACCATACAGACCTACTCTCACCCACGCTGGCGACCGACAGTAAGTGTAATTACCTACTGATTGTAGAACACCTGTGACATGGAGTGATAGATAAAGTTAAAAGTCCCAGTGCTGTTATGCGCTATTATAACCACTTGTGCAATGCCTCACGTCCAATCAGAATACTCGATCGAAACTAACTTTGGTATAATTCTATACTGTATATAATATGGTGTTCACACAAGATTCAAATCAGATAAAGTCCTATTTACAAAATGTTAAGCTGGCGCATGAGTGTATAGTCATGCACTGCAGAACATCCATTTGAACAACGTCTGACCAACCAAGCTGTTTCATGCTGGTGCAGAATACGTTTCGACTGAAGAATATTGTAAAAAAAAAATATATATATATATATATAATAAAATCATATTTTTAATCGCACACATCTAAAAATTTTGTGCAAAGCACAGCACAAAAGCGTGTGCATCTGGGACGGGTCCCTTTCCCATTGTTTAGATTTTTTATTTTTTTTTTAAGTCTGCTAAAAAGCACAGACTAAGCAAAAATTCTGCCTGTCTCCCAAATCTTTCTCTCTCACACCCTTAGGGGCTGTTACACTGAGCCACGTTCCCACTACGTTCCTCGAAACACTGGGTGAACTTGTCAGGAACACAGTAAGAACCGGTAAGTAATACATACTTATTAAAAATAATAACAATTATTATTATTATTATAATTGTTCCACACATCAAGTAGTATCATTAATCAGGGTTTACATATGGATTTGGGATTCAACCTAGACCAAGTGTTGCTTAAAATTACAAAACGTTATCGGGTGTGATTATTGGCTAAAATGTCTCCGTGCCTGGTTTTGAATGCGGGTTTTGGCAGGTAGGGTTTGGCTCTGTCCTCGGTGCTGTTTTTCATACCAACCTACTTTCACCCAGACTGTAATTGATGTTTGTAGAACAACACCTATGACACGGAGTGACACATCCAGTTAAACGTCCTCTGCTGTAAATCATCACTGCTAGTGGAATGCCTCTAGTCCAATCAGACTGCGCGCTTGGAACAAACTGTTGTATATAGTTTATAATTGTAATATAATTGTAGTTGATTTAAAGTATACAAGAATGTTAAAATGGAAATGTTAAATGGAAATACTAGACTAATTTATTTAAGGGCCTTTATTATCTTTGGTGTTTGGGAGCGGGGCTCGTGTCAATCAATCCCCTGTGGATAAGAATGAGCTCATTAGTGATTCTGACCAATCAGAATCAAGTATTTAACAGCACTTTAAAAGTAGAGTAAATCTCGCTTACACAATCGCACAACCAGATACACAGACAGATAAACAGATACATAGATATATAGCCACAGATAGATAAACAGGTAAAGAGAGAGAGAGAGAGAAATAATGTATGGCTTTATCTCTGAATAAAGGTGTACCAATGCGCACATTTCTGTATGACATTATCTGTACTGACCGGCGGCGAAGTGCAGCGGGGTGGACTTGCGGCCCGCGGTGTCTCTGCTGTTGACGGTCTCGGCTGTGAGCAGCTTCTTGACCCGCTCCAGCTCTCCGCTCCGGCAGGCCTCGAACAGCTCCCTGCCCGCTACAGGCTCGAGCACCGCCGGAGAGCCCGCGCGAGCCACGCAGCGCCGTAGTGACATCCGCTACGTGACTCAGCACGAGAAACAAACCCCTGGATCCTCCGAGCCCGTGAAGCTACCTCCGCCTCAGCTCGCTCATTACGGAGCTACAGGGCTAAAGCTAACGTCCATCCCGTGGTTATGCAATGCACTGTCTCACCTCACTCCGGTGTAAAGAAATAAAAATACAGAGGCACGGCACTGCTACAGCACTCCTGCTAAACACACACACACCTGAGAGGTTATTACTGAGACTTAATGACTGACTGAAGAGATTTAAAGCCAAACTGCCCTGCTGCCCCTCTCATCACCCAGTCTTCCTGTTTTTCCTCCCTCACACACACACAGACACGTGATGTGAAGCTGGTGCCTCCTACCTACTATTACTGTACCTTACCTAGCATAAACACACACACACACTCTCCAACAATATTACACAGTATACTAGCGTTAGTACCTATCGTTGACGGGTCAAGAGAGTGAAAAAAGAGTTAAAAGGTTAAAGCTAAAAATAATCTGGTCAGCTTTAATGTTATCAGTTATATTATTATCATTTCAGGTTGAAGCCCATGTGCATGTCTGTCTGCAACAAAGATGAACCCCTTGTTACTTTTTTAACTGTAATTTTATTTCTATAGCGCTTTTAACAATTGTCACTGTCGCAATGCAGCTTTACATTAATTAGTGTGTCCACTAATTAGCATCACAGGTGTCTACAGTCTTGTAATCAGTCAGTGGGCCTATATATAGGGCTCCAGGTAGTCACTGTGTTGTTTGGTGACATGGTGTGTGCCACACTCAACATGGACCAGAGGAAGCGAAGGAAAGACTTGTCTCAGGAGATTCGAAAGAAAATTATAGACAAGTAAAGGTAAAGGCTATAAGACCATCTCCAAGCAGCTAGATGTTCCTGTGACTACAGTTGCACATATAATTCAGAAAGTTAAGATCCATGGGACTGTAACCAACCTCCCTCGACGTGGCTG
This sequence comes from Clarias magur, assembly GCA_013621035.1. Classification (NCBI taxonomy): domain Eukaryota; kingdom Metazoa; phylum Chordata; class Actinopteri; order Siluriformes; family Clariidae; genus Clarias; species Clarias magur. The sequence continues at coordinate 853,009 of QNUK01000164.1, forward strand.
CCCCGTAACAAAATGGTAACAAAAGAGCCCAGAAAGACTTCTAAAGAGATTCAAGGTGAACTTCATGCTCAAAGAACATCAGTGTCGGATCGCACCATCCGTCGTTGTTTGAGCCAAAGTGGACTACATGGGAGACGACCAAGGAGGACACCATTGTTGAAAACAAATCATAAAAAAGCCAGACTGGAATATGCCAAACTACAGGTTGACAAGCCACGAAGCTTCTGGGAGAATGTCCTATGGACAGATGAGACAAAAATGGAACTTTTTGCCAAGGCACATCAGCTCTATGCTCACAGACCGAGAAATGAATAACACTATCAAGAAAAGAACACTGTCCTTACTGTGAAACATGGAGGAGGCTCTGTTATGTTCTGGGGCTGCTTTGCTGCATCTGGCACAGGGTGTCTTGAATCTGTGCAGGATACAATGAAATCTCAAGACTATCAAGGGATTCTAGAGAGAAATGTGCTGTCCAGTGTCAGAAAGCTGGGTTTCAGTCGCAGGTCATGGGTCTTGCAAAAGGACAATGATCCAAAACACACAGCTAAAAACACCCAAGAATGGCTATGAGGAAAACATTGGACTATTCTAAAGTGGCCTTCTATGAGGCCTGACCTCAATCCTATTGAGCATCTTTGGAAGGAGCTGAAACCTGCTGTCTGGAAAAGGCACCCTTCAAACCGGAAACAACTGGAGCAGCTTGCTCATGAGGAGTGGGCCAAAATACCTGCAGAGAGGTGCAGAAGTCTCATTGACAGTTACAGGAATCGTTTGATTGCAGTGATTGCCTCAAAAGGTTGTGCAACAAACTATTAAGTTAGGGGTACCATCATTTTTGTCAAGGCCTGTTCCATAAGTTCATTTTTTAAAATAATTCTGTTGAAGCATGGTTGAAAAGCAATGTCTGACTTTCATTGGTTAACATTCATAGAATTCTTATTTATTATAACTTTTGTCAGATTAAAGTTATTTATGTGACTATTGTGAGTTTTTCTTTCATTGACCGAAGGTACCAACAATTTTGTCTACGTGTCTGAAAATGACTCCAGCGCGTTAAAATTCACTTATTTTACTTCAGCTGTGAAAATAGGAACTAATCCCAGTTACAATATTCAGTTTAGTTTTTCTAATTAATATCTATTGATGCTGGTGTTTGTTTACATTAAGCAAGCTGCACTGTAAACCCGAATAAGTTGGCGAAACTCAAAAAATTTGACGTAAAAATTTTTACGTCAAATTTTTTAACTAATGATATTTCCAATTTTAAGTAAACCGTATCAGTCTTTGAGTTTGTTGTACTCATTCATATTAATCGTTCTTTACTTGCATTATTGAGTAGCCTAACTCATACTATTTTTAATAGCAATTATAATTTTTTTTTTAGTTGTTGCAAATCAAATGAATTGTTGTTGGTCTTTCGGCTGCTCCCGGCAATGGGTCACCGCAGCAGACAGTCCGGTCCGCTCACAAGCTTAGCACAGGTTTTACACCAGATGCCCTTTCTGATGCAATCATCCCATTTTATCTGGGCTTGGGACAGGCACCTCATCCAGTTGTTTGGAATCAAACACGGGCCTTTCGCACTGCAGATGAAACACTGAGCCACCAGTGCCCTATTGCCCTGATGATGTCAGAAACAAAATAACTAGGCTGAAAGATTTTAAGTTGGTGGAACTTTAAGGTGAAAGTTACTGATACTTAAGTACTTACAGTTACTTAAAATATCAAATTTGTTCAGCTAACTTGAAAATGGTCATTTCTACAAACTCATAAATACCAAAATGTTCTAAATACTCATCAAGGTCTATTAATTTGAACTAATTGTAATTATTTAAGTTAACAGTACTCAATGTGTTTAATTACTTTGAGCATTAGGGTTTACCGTGATCTTATTAGTAGCTTATTTTAAAGTAGATTATTTAATCCGGAACATAACTGTTCATAACTTCACCTTTAAATTCTGTCCAGCAGTCAATTTAAGATGCGCCAACAGTTTGATGCATGCATAGTACGTTGTCAAAACTTGCGGTTTATAATATGGCACATAACTGCTCCTAACGTCACTTCTACTCAATATTTTGATTTCATTTATAGCACAGGTTTAGCTTCAGGCAAATACCCAAGGACTGCCAAAATGTTATTATATTCTGTCCAGTTTGTTTTGCGTGATGCTGTGACAAAATCTGCCTGGACAGACATACAGACATACGGAAAAATACAAACAGAAAGGTTTCTGAGACTAGTTTCTGGACCTCCAATATATGAAAAGCAAAGATATAATTAGAATTAGATATATGTACACATAATATATACATATACTACTATATATGTTTATTTAAATTCAACCCAATTAAAAGAAAAAAAGGGGGTTATTAGGGAAATAGAAATAAATATGAGTCATATGTAAAGTCTCTTCACCTTGCAGTATATTGAAAAACTCTACAACAACTCGCTATTTGAAGATTTACCATGTGAATTTAATTGTTTGTTAAATATGGACTCATTTCAAATCTGGTTGCTACAACATTCTCCGAAAAAGTTGGGATGCTGCTAAACTGAAGAACCAATTATGTTCCACTATACAAGGAGTTTCAGAGAAAGTCCTTCTAGAGCAAGGATCAGATGAGGCTGGTGGATTTGCCAACAGATGCACCACCAAAGTACTTTCAGGATAACATTTCCCATATCATCAAGAAATCTAAAGAAACGCATCAAATCTCAACGTGTAAAAGGCACGGCCAACAACCACTTCTAAATACGCATGATCTCTGATAGCTCAGAAATCACTGTCTTTACAACCTGTAATGCTTCTGTAGTGAATGTCATTATGTGAGTTTTGGAACCACTTTGGTAAACCTTTGTCCATTAACACATTTTTATGGGACATTCCTTAAGGCTTAAGGAAGCCATACATCCTTACTGTCCAGAGGCGTCAAAGACCCTGGGCTCTGTCTCATCTGAGATGGCACACTTGAAACGTGTTTTGAGTCAACATTTTAGTTTTTGGTAACAACAGCTGTCATCCTACCATCCAAACTGTTATCAGCATCAGTCATGGTATTGGGGTGTGCCAATGCCAATGCTTGTGACATGTGTAAACTGCATATCTATGAGGACACCATTAATTCAGAACAATATATTCATTTTCCATGCTGCCATCAAGAAAAAAAAGCTGTCTGTTTTACAGTGACAGCTTTTTTTTCCCAGCAGGACAATGTCAAACCTTATTCTGCTCATTCTGGATGCATGTATGGCTGCTAAGCACAGAGGACAGATGCAAGACTGGCCTGCCTGCTCACATCTGGTGCGATCCGCCATCCTGACACAACCCTCCCATTTTATCCGGGCTCGGGACCGGCACTGCCTCCAGTGACTGGGGTTTGGACACTGGGGGGGAATTAAATCTGGCCTTCTACAAGATCGATGAGAAACCTACAGCAAGAACACCACCACATGGTGGCCCAGGGCCCATCTACACCATCAGGGACCAGAGTCCAGCGCACCAGGCCAAATTCTACAGAAGTCATCTGGCCATGACAGAAAGGTGTCCACACATCACGTCCTACCACTCACAGGGTGTAATAGACAAAGAGCACATGGTTGCTGACCCAAACCCCAAATTCCACAGATGCCAATCCATTCAAGCATTCATAGGATGTGCTGGACAAACAATCCCAATCCACGGTGGCCTTCTGGTGCCAGACACCACAGCACACCCCAGAGGTCCTATGGAGCCACACACCAAGGGGAACCCAAAACCTATGCGGTTTTAATGTCCTGGCCGATCAGTGTATATTCATTTAACTTCTTATCAGGGCATCATGCACGGTGCACACACTCATTTACGAACTCATTCAAAGTATTGTTTTTTGAAAGTTGGGAGGAAACTGAAGAGAACCCAGAAGAAACCTGTACGGATGATAACCCGAGGTTTTGATCAAAAAACAAATGACTAACTGTAACGAAACTTATTAAATAACAGCTTTATTGTGTAAACCCTCATATAGCTTTATTTTAAACATCATCTTCTATTCACAGTGTCAATCACTCCATCCACCAAAGATATTTACATCACACTAAGTACAACAGTGACCCTTATATAGCAGTGGAATCATAGTGTGTGATACTTGTATAAGCATTTTGGACACGTTAGTGTTGGAGTTCTGGTTTTACCGACTACATTATAGCACACTTGTTATACTACAGCTGATCCTTGATGATGCCGTGCATCGTATCTGGTAGACATCTCGTCATCCTTCATCAGCGGTCAGTGTCGGAGCACGGGAATGCCCTGGGCTGCAGGTTTAAAATCGGTGGACTTTTTTTAGTTGCCTCTATGTCAGTGAGACAGTTATAATCCAACACCGTAATAATACACATAGTTAAAAGTAAACAGGACACTTGTGTATTAAATCTGTGTAGATATACTGTATATATTAACTCATGTAGGATGGTGTAAAAAGTGCTCATAATACCCTGAACATTAAACATTAAATCACTTTTACCTCGGATAATAACAGTTAAAAAAAAAAAACATTATTATATACATGAGGGGTTTCGCCGCAAAATGAGATAAAATCATTTTGGCAGTTTTGACGGAAATTACTTCCCATGCACATACTGTACTTATAGATCTGCCTTGAATAGTAGCTTTCTCTTACTGGAATTTCGGATAATCCCAAGTCTCATCCATTATTTCAAAACACATCTGGTGGGAGGAGCCAGATGAAGCACATCGTCGAAGCTCCTAGCTTTTCATTCTGTGTAGTACGGAAAAGCCCGCTTCCATTTTTTTTTCACATCATCTGACTGCTGCTGGTTTTTCATCTCTCTTTTGAAGCCCTGGCTCGTTTAACACACATCAGCAGGATGCCCAAATCCCAGGTTGAAATCAGACTTGAATACTGAGTAATACAGGCTGTATGAAATCTGGCAGTGGTGTTGCTCTTTAAATAGCGAATACATTTTTGCAACGGTCAAATCACTCGGCAAATATCCACATCCCGGACTGTCCTTCCGACCGTAGTGAGAGGCCTGACACTGGAATTGCGAGATGTGTTGGCGAATGCTGTCGCGCTTGGCTTTGTTCTGCTCGACGTTTCTGGGTCCTCCGCGTAGCTCTGGTCTTGGCGAGCAATGTGCTGCGAAGTACTGACACACTCTTGCCACCCTGTCTTTAGAAATACCTGTCAAATTTAACAAAAAAAAGGTCCTTAGGGAATAAGGGTATACATTTAAAAAAAAACTCTATTCAACTTTATTCATTTGTGCTTCAAATTTAATAGCTTGACTAAACAGCATCAAATCCTAGTATTTGCCAGAATTAGTGTTCCCTCACTTTTAATCATAAAAACAAGAAATATCTGAAAGGCTGAAAAAAAAGAAAAAAGAATGAGATAATGCAGAATTATTTTTATTATTACTTACCTAGAACGCTGATGAAAGTTGCTTTGCAGACGGGAACCCTTTCTATGGAGCCTTCACGCAGTAGAAAGTACGTAATCGAGAGGTTCCTTGGCCTTTTTCCCGCATTAGGACTCACACGTATTCTTTTCGGAAGAGAGATATTCACCAGCCTAAGAATGCCTTCGTCTTGTTTTTCTTTGTTTGCTGTCTCGTAGAAAAGGCTGAAATTCTGCAACAGATCGTCTGTACGGAGGAACAAAAAGAATGCATTGCAAGTTTTTACATTGTTGACAAAATGTCATGAAAAATGAGATGGAATCCATTGTGCATTGCTTATAGAAAAACTGGTTTGTAATTGCTTTTATATTGCACATTAAGGTTGGTTAGATCTAAATGTCTGGAATCGATGAAATAATATTTGTGGCATTTGAACTAAACAGCCAATCAAATCCATCGCTCTTTTCAAAAGCACCCGCACCCCCACCAAAGTCACAGACATTGCCAAGGTAGGCACACAAAGAACTATGATAACTGACTGACGTTTATAGAAATTGCCAGGGTGTATACACACACACAGTGATGTTGTGTGGCATGGTTCAGGGTTTCAGGGTTCATGAACCTTTCAATCAACAAATTGAGGCGAAATGAGTTTTGCATGATTTTTCCAAGGCTTCAGATGAATTTTCTGTGACTCTACTTTCCCTCCGAAAGCGAAAGTGTGTACCAGTTCTTATGATCTCGCGGTCATCCTTCAGACACGGATGTATCCTCCATTGCATATCATTTCAGAGAGATTTATATTGCTTTCCCTTTTGTTCAGACACAACCTATATAAAACGTTGCATGGTTTCTCTCAATCTGGTCTAATAATCGTGATCTGGACAACCAGTTAACTAGACTGGATTACCCATTCTTTACTTTAGTTCACCTTCATTGTGAACACTCATGCATGTGGGTTTGGGACCGGAAACGTACTTATTATTTTACAAGTGCAATAAATCTAAATGTTGGAGGCTTCCTAATAATAATTCTTTAAAAAGGTTTGTCAATTTAAATTATATTTATTTATTATTTTTATTAACATAATTATATTATTATACTTCTCAATTTTTCTAATGTTTAATATAAACCAAGCTTAGTTTTTATACTCAGACATGTGCTTGTTTTATAACTTATTACTTATTTATATTACTGTTATTATATATATATATATATTTTTTTTTTTGTGTTGTATCTGTTTTGTTACTTCAAGCTACAGTTATAGCTCGACTATGCCATTTAAGAGATCTACTGTTCTTGTCCGATTATACACAAGCACGCCACTGGGATCGATTTATTGACCAACGTATGTGCAATTCCACAACGATAGGTGGCGTAATATACCTCCTTTCAGCTTGTTGAGTCACAGACCAAAGCAATCAATAAACAAGTTAGTTAGTAGCGAACCGGTAACATGTCGAGAGGTGAAAACATGGACAACTTCACAGCGCTGCCCATTTCATACTTGCTATACGTTTAATTCTTTGTGCAAAGACAGTGGTTTTGTTCGTGGTTTCTTCAGCTGTTCTTCAACTTCCAGGTTGGGAACTGTACAGCATGCGCAGAGTGTGTAGGCTGATTTCTGTGTCTGAGTTATAAATACAAGAGTAGCCCGACTCCCACCAGCATTATCCAAGTGTGCTAGTCTGACTTTAAGAATTTCAGTTGTACATTTATTTTAAAAGTCTGGTTTTACTCGGACTATGTGAACTTACTGACTAAACACACGAGATTACCAGATACACGCAAGTCCACATTGTACATGCAATATCCAGAGATCTAACTTAACAGGTTACACAGAACCATCAGGGTTGGAGGCGTTAGTTATCTGATGTGGTGGAGTTGTATGGAGGCTTGCCAAAGAAGAAATTCCCCCAGAGTGTATCTTAATATTTTTACATGCTGTGGTGTCAGTTTCTGGACCATTTTCATATGATATATATTTATGGAATCCTTACAACCCCACCTTCATGGATAGATTTTTTTTTTTTTGTAACGAATGCTTATCAACCAGATAACTGCTTAAAAGTGCAATAAATAACAAAATATAATGAAAATAATTGTTTTTCCCGTTTAAATGTTTTGTTCTAAATACAGAGAAGGGACAAATGTCAACCTTACACATATCAATGAAAAAAAAAAAAAGGTAAAAAATACTTTAGAACAGAACAAAATTTATTTTGTCCATTAGTCTGTTTCATTGTTCATTAGGCAAGACAGGGTGTTCGGCACATTTGCTAATGAACAAATAAACACAGAACAAAACAACTGCAAAATGAAATGCTGAAATAAAAATAATTTGGTGTCAAAATATTGTTATTAAATAAATGTCCATTATAATGCTTAGATTAAGAGTAAAGCAAGACACATGAACAAAGGTAAGCCTAGCTGTGAAAGGACTTCTGACAGTTCCTGTTCATTTTGACGCACGTGGCACGCCTCGTACTTAAATGGAGTGCACTTCCATGTACCACTTTCTGCACTTTCTCCGTGATGAACAGCAGCAAGTCAGCTGGTCTGACAGAGCAACACAGGCTCCAAACCTCAGGTCGGGAAGGTGCCGGAAGAGTACCGGGCTGGTACAGAAATTATCACAATAAATTTGATATCCAGATCCCAGTAAGTCCTTCGAGGCAAGCGGCCCGGATCCTTGGAGGCTCGGAGTGTCTCCAATGTCTCGCCAACATCTTCAACACTACAACAAAGAATGTAAGTAAAACATTAAGTTAGTTCGTTTTTTTCTCCGCAAAAGTGATGAAAAGAGCAGAAAGATCATCATGCACTCAGATTTATATCATGCTTGCAGATAAAGTAAGGATGTGAGGAACACATCAAGCTACAGTAGTGTAAGACTAGGAGAAGCAAAACTAGAACGGAAAACAAAGTTGGTACAAAAATATACTCATTTATTACCCAAAAAGATTTCATGTTTCGTTATCCATCTCAAAAACAAACCATATTTCACGAATATATACTTACACGTCCTGGGCAGGATCTATTCCTTTAAGAAAATCAGCTTTGTCCCCACTAGAGGCTGAATCTGGAGCAGACGAGGAGCTGGAGAAAACGTCCTACCCCTCCTCGGCGAATGCCACCTCCAAAGCATTCTCGACCGTGCACTTTTTCATTTGTAAGCATCCGTGCGTCAGTTCGTCACCTTTTAGGTTTCGTTTTATTTATGCATGCAGCAGTGTTAGTGTGGGTGCGAGAGAGAGAGAGAGAGAGATATGAGCATATCAATGAGCATACCAATGAGAACAAAGACTAAAACGCAATGGAGTAGCAGGTAACACAGCACCAGAGAAAGCATCTGTATCGTTTTCGAGGCCACCTTTTAAAACATTTTTATATAAACTCCCGGGATTGTTTTCCGAAAACACAGTGTCTCTTTCATTTTGATCACTGAGAACACAAAAGGCAACTGTTCCAGAGTCGCACGACATTGACATTCATCCACAAATTATCAGTAATATTAGGTGTAACGCAGAAGTTACCCTTCTTGTTGTCTTCTTCTCAAGTTTAATGGCATCTCACAACTGATCAAAGTGTACCAGACTTTGGGTCAAGTGTATTCCAAAACCATATCGTGAAGCGGAACTCAGGTTCTCATAACTCCATCTACGTCCATTTTGGATGTAGTTCAGCATGGTTTCCGCGAGGGAAACTAAACTGTAATGTGGTCCATTTTTTCCACAGAGGCAACAACTAATGTTAGTGATCTATAATCATCAGACCAACATACTCGCTAACAAGGAAAAGCCTAGTTTGATCACCTGCAGAGATACAGCGAACTTCTGTCATTTAATACAACCATGCAGCTCAAAGCTACTTTGCTCATTCTAACTACAAGGTGGTATCAAAAAGTTGCAACACACCAAATGATGGAAGCACAAGGCTGCAAGCACAGAAAAAGGGGGGGGGGGGGGGTTTGTCAAAAGACATCGTCCTGTGTACATCAGGAGCTGTGCAACTGGTGCTATCCTGACCATTCATCCCGGACAACAAGTTAGATCAAAGAGCGAACATGAAATTCGATGCTGCAAGGAGTCATTCGAGGTCTTTTGAATGTCACGCATGCTTCAAGAGCGGAAGAACGTCCCTGAAGAGAAGAATCAGGAAGACTTTCAACAAGCTAAACCGCCGGAAATGTCCGAAGTATTCGGAAACTTGTGCATAACGATCGTCGGAGAACAATCCACAACACTGCTGCCACTGTCGGTGTGTCATGCGGAACAGTCCGGAGATCCTCAAGTGTGATTTGAACATGGGCAAAGTCGAAGTCTGCCAAGAACTCCATCATCGTGCCGTGGACGTCTTGCCCTTCATGTCGATGATCATTACTTGGGTGTATGGATATGACTCTGAGGCGAAGCAACAGTATTCACAGTGGAAGAGCTCATCATCTCCATGAACGTCAAGGGCGAGGCAGGTCCTCAGCTCGACCAAGTGGATGCTCGGTGTCTTTTTCAACATTCGTCCCCAGGGCCAGACCGTCCATAGCGAATTCCCCTGCCAGGTTTTACGGCGCCTGAGGGAGGAGGTACGGCGAAACGTTTTGACACCACCAAGCTGTATACACATAACTACCTAACATTTAAAGCTTGTATATAGTTTTCCCCCTGGATCACAGGATCATGCGCGTGCGCGTGTTTACCTTTTGACAGACTGGAAGCTCTGCAGAACTTCTCTCCTACGTGGTTACACGCTATAGTCGGCTCTTTCCCACTGCCGTCGTGTCGTTTTTGTTTCATTACTTCTCGTTCTTTCGTAGGAACCGATCGTTTTCGCTTCCTTCCACTAAATAACGGCTCAACGTGCTCCAACAGTCTGACGGACGCATTTAGTTTTAAGTTGCCTGGCGACGCGTTTAGTTCTTCATCCTCCTCCTCCTCCTCCTCTTCTTCTTCTTCGTCTTTCAGGTTGATCATCGGCGCATTGAGTTCATCATATTCCTCGTCTTTTAAGTTGACTGACAGCGCATTTAGTTCATCATTAAAATGTTCTTCCTTTAACTGTACTGTCTGCGCATTTAGTTCGCATTCTTCTTCCTCTTCTTTTAAGTTTATTCGCGGCGCGTTTTGTTCGTGCACGGCGGCCGCCATTTTGCCCAGTGCGTGGGCGGGCTTTGCTAATCCACGTGACCGAAAGACGCCTTGCGTTTGGATCACTTTCTTCTTCGTGATGTTTTTCTGGTTCGCGGTTGGCGTCTAATAACCGGTAATGGTGCGTTACCGCCAACATCTGGACTGGAGTATGGATCTGGCGTCTAATTAAACTTGTGCAATTCAGACCCATTTACCAATAAATAAATAAATAAATAAAAATGCAAGATATCACTCACTCACTTATTTTCTGTACCGGCTATACCACGTGTACAGACTCGCCCATACAGTATATGTACACACACATTCACACAGTTCAGGCAATTTGGGAATGCTAATTAGCCTAATTTGCATGTCTTTGGAGTGTGGGAGGAAACCGTAGTACCTGGAGGAAACCCACCAAGCACGGGGAGAACATGCAAACTCCATTACGCACAGGCCCAGAGCTGGGGATCGAACCCGGACCCTGGAGGTGCAGATATACACTATCAACTTGTTTTTGAAAATATATTAAAAGATACAGCATTTATCTCTTTGCAACAGATCATATACATCACCTTTATTCCTCTGAAAGCTTTGTCTCTCTCTCAGCATCATATTAATTCATTCAGTCATTCATTAATTTTCTACACCGCTTATCCTTTACAGCAGGGGTGGCCAAGTTCGGTCCCAGAGAGCCGCAATCCTGCAGAGTTCAGCTCCAGCCCTGAAAAAAAACTCTCCTGCCAGTAGCCTTAGTAGTCCTCAAGACCTTGATTAGCTTGTTCAGCTGTGTTTGATTAGAGTTGGAGCTGAACTCTGCAGGATTGCGGCTCTCTAGGACCGAACTTGGCCACCCCTGCTTTACAGGGTTGCGTGGGGCCTGAATGGGAAGAACATGAAACATGGGGAGAACATGAAAATTCCATGCACATAAACCAATCACAGACATGAGACATGAATCAAACCCTCGACCCTTGAGGCCACAGTACGAGGCCACATGGCTAACCACTATGCTGTACTGTGGTTTTGCATTTTAAATAATGTACTATTTATGTCCCACACTGTAGTGTGGGTATTATCATCTCCTCTCTGTTGCTTTTCTTCTTGTTATTCTAATCTTCCTTTGAACGACCATTTTTCTGACTCTTTCTTGTTCCCACTGTCCCCACTTTTTCAACTTGGGCTCAATCATGACCTTCAGTTTTGTTTCACTGAAGCATTCTGTAAAGTCTATGTACCCTTTTTTCTACTTCCTTTACTAGCATTTGTCAGCTAACTCCTTTCCTCTGACCCCTAAATACTGTACAGCATTTGTTTTATGTCTATTAATCTGGCTAAAGATTTTATCTGGCTAATGATTAACAGGAATCAGAGCATATCACTTGTTTTAAAGGTCTCACTTCTTCAATTTATTATACGGCTAACTGCTATATCTTCTGGGTATACTGTATACCAACAACTGCTCACTGAGTCCTTCTTTGACTTAAGCCTATGTTCTGGTATATAGAAAATTATTTCTATCTTAATGTTTGAACCCATTGAGCACCATATAAATCTGAACACTGTAATAATGATTTTCTACATGGGTCCAAAGTGTTTCTGAAGTCTGTGCTGCTCCGTTGTTTCCAATAACATTAAGTCTAATGTTATGTCTGGAAGTATCCATGAGCGTTTGGTTGGTAACAGGAAAGTTTGACGTGCATCCACTCATTCTCTCAGTCATTTGCTATACCACATACCATGTACAGGGTTGAGGGAGGTCTCTTCCATGGTACTTGGGATACTAGGACACTAGGCAGGGGTACAACCTGGATGTGGTGCCAGTCCATCACTAAGCACAGAAGTACACACTCACACGCTCACTCACACAGTGCCTTTATTTATTCCCATTCCTTTCATTTAATCTCACTCACTCATTGTCTATACCGGTTTATCCTGTATACAGGCTTGGAGCCTATCACAGGAGACTTAGAGCATGAGGTGGGTAACACCCTGGATGAGTGCTAATCAATCGCATGGGACATACTCACACACACACACTGACACACTACTGGCAATTTGGGAAAAACACCAATTAGTCTAATCTGCATGTTTTTGGAAGGGACTGTGGGAGGAAACTGGAGCAACTCCAAAACTACAGGTCTTGGAATGTTCCTGGTCTGCAGTGGTCAGGACTTACAATACACGTCCACATGAAATAGTCATGAGCTTCATTCATTTGATTCATGAAAATAGTCATGTCATGGTATAGTTTATCCCACGTAAACACATAACGCTTTACAGTGTGATATACCTCTTTATTAATTAACCATTTAAAATATAAATCTTTTATATCTCTGTTATATAATACAACACTTCAGAAATGTCAATATTAGTAAAGCTCAACGAAATCCCAGATATTTTTACCATAATGAGTGGAATATATATTTAATAATCATGGTCCTACAAATATCTCCATTGTAAGAATTTACAAAAGCTAACTTATTTAGACTGAGTATTGACTGGTTAGAGGTTTTACATTTTATTATGGCTTCGTTTGTAAGAAATCTAAAAGAATCAGTGCAATATTTACTGCAGCTATTACTTAGGTTGTTGCTTATTTCTTATATATTTAGATAAACTATATTTTTAAAGTACATGAACATCTAACCATCACATCCATATTTGGTTCTTCCCCAAACGGTTTCTACAAAATCAGAAGAACAAAACTGTATACACTGTCTTTGCTGTATCGTTGACCTCAACATCATGAACATCTTTAGGGTGAGCTACAGCTCCAACACGTTTAATATTACTAACGCTCGTGACTGAATGGACTTCACAGCCATGCTTCAAAAGCCTTCCCAGAGGAAGGGAAAAGGTACAAGCTGTGACAGCACCAAAGGGGGGCTAACTGTGAAGTTATGATCAAAAACCACGTATGTTTGCAATGATCCTGTGTCCATATACTTTTGGCTGTATTAGTATAGTTTTCAATTAAAAGGTATTTCTAATGTTGCAGTGCTTCTTCAGCAGATGTAATAGTTTGTTCCTTTTACCACAACCCTGTTACTTTAGCAGCTATTGCAAGATACTGTACAATTAAGCCTGGTATTTTAATGTAACATATAACAGTACAATCTTATATTGACATTTAGCAACTCTTAAGTGATTTGTATACAGATATTGTCTGGAGAATATGGTAGAAGCTTTGATATAAATGGTGAAGAAGTATGTTCTGGTGTTCAAAATGGTGGTGGTGGTGGAGGAGGTGGTGGTAGAGCATTACTCTGTCCAGAAAATGGAGGAGGAGGAGGAGGTGGTGGTGCAGCATTACTCTTTCCAGAAAATGGAGGAGGAGGTGGTGGTGGTGCAGCATTACTCTTTCCAGAAAATGGAGGAGGAGGTGGTGGTGGTGGTGGAGCATTACACTGTCCAGGAAAAGGAGGTGGAGGAGGAGGTGGTGGTGGTGGAGCATTACTCTGTCCAGAAAATGGTGGAGGAGGAGGAGGTGGTGGTAGAGCATTACACTGTCCAGGAAAAGGAGGTGGAGGAGGAGGTGGTGGTGGTGGAGCATTACTCTGTCCATAAAGAGGAGGAGGTAAAGGAGGTGGAGAAGCATTTCCCGCACCAGGAGGTGGCAAATGACCCTTTCCTGTACTAGGAGGAGGAAATGGAGAAGGTGGTGTAGCCATGGAGACATACTGTGGAGGCGTGGGTGGTGGAGGTGGCAAAGAACCTCCCAGAGAAGGACTTGGTATTGAATTGATGGAAGGAGGGGATGGAGGTGGAGGACGCATGAACTCGGTTTCGGGAGGTGGAGGTGGTGGTAAAAATAAGTCTGTAAAAGCTGAACTAAATGGAGAAGAAGATGGTGTAGGTTCAGTTATTGGAGTACTTTGAGGGAAAAGTGGTGGTGGAGGTGGAATGCCAACAGTATCATTAGAAGCTGGAAGAGATGGCGGTGGTGGAGTATCTTCATAGAAACTCAGGGGCTCTGACATGGCGGAGACTGGTGTGGCTGAAGGAGTTGTGGTTTTCATACCAACCAATTTGGGAACCGAAGGTGGAGGAACGGCAATACCAAGGCCAGGTCTATAAAAAGATAATGGCAAGACAAGGAAAAACTGTGTATCGTGCCGTTTGTTCTTTTTTCTTTAAACACCAAACCTTTCACCTTACAGCACATTCTCAAATAACAGTAAAATTGCTACATGAAAAAGAAAATCCTTAACTTACCCGAAATGATGGCCTCCTTCTTGTGAGATTTGGACAGGAGTCTGAGCTTCAGGCTGTTTCTTTGGTGGCTAAAGATGATTTTAAATATGCATTGTTTTTTCAGGTAAAACACTGAATGAAAATTTAACCACTCACTTTGCGACATGCACACAATTACTCTACAGACACCTACGGGTTTGGTATTGTCCCAGATTCCATGTCCAACTGAGTCTAGACTGGCGTAAGATATTGGGACACGCTCATATTCAGCCTTGGGTTCTCCAGATCTTGCAGGAGGAACAATCTTCGGAACACATGGGATTTTGGAAGGAGCAGTCAGGACACCGATCTCCTGCCGCGCTACTTTCTCCTTGTACATGTCCACCGTCTGAGAAATAACATTAACAACAGGTTTTGCATTTATAAAATAGCATACACTAAAAATACACTATATGGCCAAAAGCAAAATAACAAAATAACCATGTGTTTTTTTTAAATAACCCATTTAACTTTTTTTTTTTCAATATTCATTTATCAACTCAAATTTAGTTTAAATAATAAACAAATCCTTAAATTATTGAGAAATACTACATGAATTCCTAACTATAAGTATATTAACCATAATAAATTCAGCCTTTTGCAATTAAGTGCCGCCAAATGTTTTAACGTGAATAACATGAAAATCTCCTATTAGTTTAATAAGTATAACAGAGATTTCCTCAAGGAAAAACACCAATGGAAAACATAAAGAGCTACGTATAATAATAAAAAAATAATAGAACAAACAGTATTGTGTAGATACAGTAATATATGGTGTATTCTAGCCAAGCAAGAGGGTCAACCAAAGCATGATTCATTTGATCAGGACACCGGAATGTAATCTCCATCAACACACCTTCTGTATTAAAGCTTACCATGCTTAGATTGTTGACTGATGATTCCACGTGCTTAAGCTGAACGGCCTGCGCATCCAGCAGTTTTACCACACTTGCTGCCAGCGTGTTGATTTGGTAAGCGACGCTGGCCAGGGCCTGGGTGGTGAGAGCTTTGGATTCTTCCACGGCTTTGGCTGTGTCTCCTGCCTAAAGTTTAGAAACGGCACAAACCCAGATTTTAAAGTGGAAGTGAAAGCTTCATTCTAGTAAGATTGTACGCAATATTAGAATAAAAATATTTATAATTCTGTTAAATTAATAATAAAAGTAAGCAGTTTAGCAGTTCTTTTTTGATTTTGGTGAAATCACAAAATTCTGCATATATCATCAGTTATATATACACAATATAATAAGTATATAATTGTATATATGTATACAATTATACATATGTATGTTATGTATATGTATAAGTATATAATTGTAAATACGTTTTATTACAGCAGTAATAGCTCCCAAAGGACTCTATGAAAAGCTATCTCGCAAGCAGAGGTGGAAGGTAACTTCATACATTTAGTTTGTTACTATACTTAACTACTAGTTAAACTTTACTTGATTAGTTTTATTAGAGGATAGTTTTTACTTTTGCTCCACTACATCTACACCTATCACAAATATATGTAGTTTTTAATTTGAGTTTTACTGTGTAAGACAAGATGAGGGAAGGGGCAAATTCCACACACACACACACACACACACACACACACACACACACATCACGCACACGCCGCCACAAGACACACACACACCACACACACACACACACACACACACAAATGGAAACACTTATCTGTCGGGCTTTATTTTTACTATTTTTAAGATAAAGTGCAGGTTAATTTGTATTATTTTTACTTTATATATTGTATTAATTATTTTTATGTATTAATTTTTTTGGGCTGTGGAACGAATAATTTGAGTTTTCATGATTTCTTATGGGAAATTTCGATTTGGTTTACGAGTGTGTTTGGAATACGAGGCCGCTTCCATAACGAATTATGCCCGTAATCCAAGGTTCCATTGTACTTGATAAATAAGTAATTGTGAAGATTATTGCTTTTTATTTTAATCAGGTAGAAATGTAATCACTTCTACTTTTATTTGAGTAATATTTTCTCTACAGTATGTGGTATCTTTACTCTTTTTTTTTTAAGGATTTGTGTACTTTGTACTTTGTACAGGCTTGGTCATTTGTACATTCCTTTTTAAAGGCTGTTCTCCCATGAAATTAGTTACCAGAAATTATATTCATAAACAAATGTCATTGTGATAATTGGAATTTTACCATGTAAACATCACAGATGAGCAAACAACAACAACAACAAACAAGTGATGCAAACAGCAAAAGGTCCCAGTGGATTTATACTAAACACATCTAATCAATCAAAGCTAAATGTACAACATGAATTGTAAGACTTTCAAACAAATTTACAGTACTTTGCGAAAGTCTTGAGCCCCCTCAATACTTCATATTTTACTTCCAAATATCCAGACTTTCTTCACCTTATCCTAGACCTCATGAAGGACTTTTTGTCTCTCATTGTCTCATGAAGGACTTTTTGTCTCTCAAAAAAAAAAACAGGTGCAGATTATGGCAGATGATCAGGCCGGTGATTAGTGTACTGGTGATGCTGAATGCTGAGTGGTTGGAACAGATGAAAGGGGAAATGAGGTTGCATAAACAATCAAATTTAAAATAGGATCTTTAGACACTTTGCAGTTTGTCAAAAGATACAATAAAAAAATGTGGACTACTTTCTTTCATTTAACTTCATTCACCCTCATTGTCTGTACTGATTTATTCTGTGTAGGGGGGGTACGTACACTCACTATTGGGGACGCCAGTTAGCCTAACCTGCATATCTTTGGACTGTGGGAGAAAACCAAAGAACCTGGAGGAAACCCACCAAGCTTGGAGAGAACATGCAAACTCCATGCACACATACCCAAGGTGGGAATCGAACCTGGACCCTGGGGGTGCAAGGCGACACTGCTAAGCACTCAGCCACCATGCTGTCTCCCATAAAACCGTTTAAACTAAGTAATTTAATTCAGTTTACTTGAATTTAGTTAAATTAAGTTAATATGAAGAAATAATATTGGGCTGGCTCAAGACTTTTGCACATTGCTGTATATATTCACTGTATTTTTTGTGGTGGCAAAATAGGGCTGAAAATCATGCAACAAAGATTTTTTTAATTTAAATTCAATAGAAAGCATGCAAATACAACTGTCTAAGAAGATCAAGCACAAGCTGGTCATGTAACTGAGAAACGTCACAACATTAACTATAAAGCTCATGCTCATCCGTGCTTATAAACTTGTTGCGTAGCTGCATGAGGAACTCTGAAGACATAGAAATGGTGCAACTAAAGAACGGGAAAACTTAAGAGATTGCAGATCAAAAAATGAGACAACAAGGCGTGTGCAAACATGCAACGTTAAGCAGAGTATGTGAAGAAGAAGAACAGTAGGAGCTCTGGAGGGCAGAGCCCAGGGCTGGCCTCCTACACATCTCAGCTCTGTTTGGGCGTGTACAGATTTCCATTTTGGGAAAATGTTAAGATGAGAAAGCATGTCTGCAGGCAAATTTTTTTTTTTTTTTACATTTAAAGAACCCTGATCGTTTATTTCCCAGGTACAAACATGGTCAACACAGACGTACAATATCTACATTCACACTTTTTTCTCAAAACGTGAAATTCTTGGAACTCTGCGAGCACTTTAATAACTACAGGGTTAAAAGAGAGACGAACGAACACACCTCCGTGTCAAACTGATCGAGTACTTACGCTTGAGTACTTGTTTTCGCAGTAGTCGGCCACCTTGTAGAGATTGCTGTGGTTGTCCAGCAGCGCTTTCCTGGCGGCCGGGGCCTCTTCCAAAGTCTTCACGATTTCATCCGTGTTACTGTACTTCATTCTTAATCCTGTGTGTCGTAGAAAGCTGAGGTAGTGCTTGTTTTGGAGATACAGGTAGCTTCAAGGAAGGCGCGGGTAAATGGGAGACGAGTAGGCTTATATTCGGGGCAGAAAGCAGGGCGGCGTGTATGGACATGTTGGCAGGAAATTGCATCCTCACACACAGGAGAATGCTGCTTACAGGAAGATGAAGTAAAAAATTGCACATCCTTGCGAACTGTTACATTTATGTGAGACAGCAGAACAAGAAAGAACTACAGATACTGTTTTTTTAAAAATTTGGATTAAATCTGATACCAAAATATAGTGTGCTCTTTTAAAATAAGGTGCATGTAGAACTAGGGTGTACTTCTGCCATGTGGCCACAAGAGGGAGGCCACGAGCCACAGTGATTTTACTTGATTGATTAATTATTATTATTTTTATTTTTGTCAAATCTTCTTTCAAGTCTATGCTGTGAAGGATTGACACCCCATCTAAAGTGTTACCCACCTCATGCCCTAAGTCTCCTGGGATAAGCTCCCCCCCCCCCATGACCCTGTACACAGGATAAAGTGGTATAGACGATGTGTAAGTGAGTGAGTGATTATTTTGTAATCATGTTCCAGTAACATATGGTCCAGTTATATAGATCCAGTTAGCCTGCTTTGGTGTGTTGATGAATAATTTCTTCATCCCTGTAAGGTTTGCAGTGGATCCAGATTTCAGATTACATGTTGAAAAACTGTTCAACATTTGCCCATTTCAGACCATTTCAAACTGACCTGAGAGAGATGACAACCAACACAAGATCACCTGAAGCAAAGCATCAGTGTTATAAACATCCTTATTAATGATTTTTTAAAATCAATTGCATAAATTTTAATCTATTGCTGGGTGCGAAGCTGGAACACAGCATGGATTTATACCCTAATTCCTCACTGGAAAACATGCATGCACTCATCTACACACCTGGGGCAACTTAGCATAGCCAGTCTATCTACTAAGCATGGTAAGCCAGTCTGCATGTGTTTGGGAGGTGGGAGGAAACTGGAAACCCCCTAGGAAAACCTTGTGGACATGTGAAGCATATGCATTAAAATTCAGCACAGTTACTCAAGCTCAGGATAGGACTGGTGAGCCTGGAAACAGTGTGGCAGCAACACTACCTGCTGTATACTGTGAGTGGCACGGAGGCTTAGAGGTTAGCACTGTCACATTCCATCTCTAGGGTTGGAGGTTTAAATTTCACCTCTAGTCTGTGTGCTGAGCCCTCTTGTTTCTGCTGGGTTGGTTTCACCTGAGATCTCTAGTTTGCAAGACATGATGTCTAAGAATGTGTTTGTGTTTTTATTCCCTGTGACAGGTTGTCACCTCAACCTACAAGGTGTGTACCATACCTTGTGCCTAGAGTTCAGGATAAACAGAATACATCATGTAAAAGCAAAGGACTCACCAAACATTTTAAAGCATTTTACTATCATGGCCACAGACTCCAGACTAAAACTGGACAGCTACAGACAGGAAGGAAAAAGGCCAGGTACTTTTTTTTTTTGTTCAGTTTGGGTAAACCTGTACCAATGATTGACTCCTATTCCTGCTGTGATGCTTTTCTGATCATCACGCTTATAAAGAGTAATTATATGATTTATTATATTCTTTCTGGAAGCATGAGCCATTCTGGGCATTTTCCCCTGATCATACACTTATCACTCACTCTGTGTGTGTGTGTGTGTGTGTGTGTGTGTGTGTGTGTGTGTGTGTGTGTGTGTGTGTGTGTGTGTGTGTGTGTGTGTGTGTGTGTGTGTGTGTGTGTGTGTGTGTGAGTGTGTGTGTGTGAGTGTGTGTGACTGAGTGTGTGTGACTGAGTGTGTGTGAGTGTGTGTGTGTGAGTGTGTGTGAGTGTGTGTGAGTGTGTGTGTGTGTTTATAGCATCCTTAATAAAATCTAGAGTGAAATTTCCAGGAGATCAGTAGTTTCTGGAATACACAAAGCAGCTCTTCTCTAACCAACGCTCACACCATGGTTAAAGTCACAAAGATCACACTTTTCCTTTACTATTCCGCTGTTTGATGTAAACTGATCTGTGTCTGCATGATTCTATGAATTGTGCTAACACATGATTAACAGATTAGATAGCTACAGGAATGTCCAAGAGCAAATCCATTCGCAAAGTGGATGGTGATTACCTATCTGTCTACCCAGCGTTAAGTGATTCCTTAATGTCTTTTGAGCAGTATATATATATATAAATATCAATCTTAGATTTGTCTATGTCTACAAACTTCAACTTAAGGCACAAAAATGGTTTCTGATTATTAAATGAGCTGATGCTGATCTCAAATCAGTGCTCTCTAAATTCCTAAGTGCAGTAGACGCTCCTGATCCCACTACTACTGTATGTCTAAGGACAGCTTCGATGCCGTCGTCAATCTGCGTGCATTAGTTTGGGGGCGGAGCTTCTGATAAGTGCTGAATGTGGGGGTGGGTTTGTGGGTCTTGGGTTGTATTTTTTCGGCTGTTGAGATCAAATATGATCATTATCAATATTAAAATATTATAGATTCTCCAGGATCAATTACGGCACCTTTAACATTCAGAGCAACATTCAGATTCTTCAAATAGATCAACTGTTTTTGTTAATATGTCTCCTTAAATAATTTAGCTGTGCACAAGATTTTACTTGCTGCAATTCTTATTCCTGGATGTTAGGATCAAGCTTGGATGGTTTATAGATGTACTTGTTTATGAGTTATTGAGGTTTGATAATGATGAGTTAATTATTCATTTCAATCAGTGTTTCTTCTTTGAAAAGGGCCGTTAATTCCCTACCAGAACTAACTTTATCTCCTAAAGCTTTTAATGATAATGGCTTGTGGGTAATTTGCCCTTGGTGCATGGGGCTGATGGACAAATTCTTATCATTGCGATGTATTTAGTGTAATTAGATCTGTGTAGTAATCGACTAGTGGGTGTGTCATCGAGCGGAACACATGGGCATGCCCTTTGAATGTTTTTTGCACTTGTTGATTATCAAACAGAAATATACAGTTATGTTAGAAAGATTTTGAACATCAACGTTTTGAACATGAACATACATTGACAGTTAAAGTACAGGGATAAAAACAACAACAACAACAACAACAACAACAACAACAACAACGAAGATATATGTATCTGTGTCAATGAGTTTCTGTTCCTACTTAAAGAACTGAAAAAGAAAAAAGATTACAAAGAATGTGAGGTGACCAGAAAGAACAACCACAAATTTCATCGCCATAAATCTTTATTGCCTTTTTTCTTCTCAGATATAATTATATTCAGCTTAGTTTTATTAATTCTCCCACTGTCGGCTGCTGACAAAGAGCGTTGTGTCTCATCTTGGACGGGCAGCTGTGTGATGTTATTTTGACCCATGCTGAGTCTAGACTCTTTGTGATCTGAAGCTTGAAATAGCAGACATAAATGAGAAAACAGATAAACCCACCCAGTGCAATAAAGTTTTTAATAAACTGACACATACATATTTTGATGTAGTAGCATTTAGTAACTGCAGGAGAATAGCAATCCAAAAAAAAAAAAAAAAAACACTGTCATGTGAACTTGCTCAAACACTTAGTCTGGTACAATCTCTGCATTTGCTTTAAAGGTCAAGTATTTTACTATTTTCAAACTATTTTATCTATTTTTGCTATTAAGTTAACAGAAGTCTCAAATGGTCCCCAAGTGTGTCTGTTAATGTCTAGGTTATGATTCGCTATTTCACTCTTTTTCCAAATGAGCCTTTTAAGTGTATATGTAAATGAGCTCCTCCTGAGCCACGCCCCTCCCCCCCTCGTCTCATATGAGGTCACAGAAGGAGTGAATTGGTACAACCACATGGAAGACTCATGTGAATGTCTAGAAATGAATGGATTTTGTTTAAAATCAAAATGAAATCAAAGGTGAATGAATTTTGCATACTAATTCTCCTTTAATAGTATTAAATAAAACTCTGATTTTGGATAGAAAAGCTCAAGCTCAGTCTATCATCTTTAATCTAAATGAATGAAATCTTATCTTTCTTTACACAATCCTGCGGCGTGCTCTGATATGCCAAGGCCACAAGGCAGACAGACCTGCTGAGTCATGCTAAGTAGGCTATTTAATGTAATAAATACTGTTTAATATGTAATACACCTCACAAGTGTCTTAAGATAGTAAGATAGTGTCAGGTTTTAAGATGACTTAAAAGAAGAAGAATTATTGCTTGATGTATCCACCACACATTGAAACAACTAACCGGCCGGACCTTCGAACCTTTAGAGATTAACAAGCATACATGCATGTGTGAAATCTCTGTTTATTATCAGCAGAGAGAGCATATTTAAGCTTTTGGCTAGGTGCCCTGAGTCACGTACAGTACATCCCATACATCAAAAGAACCAGTTATTAAACATAGAGAGACCCGGAGATAGACGATAAGAAATTCATCAACATTTCCCGCTTAAACAAAAGAGTTCCAGCGGACACAAGCTGTTTGGATGGATATTTGTCTGCAGGAAATGTACGGAATCAGGTTTCAGTTATCCACGGGAAAAATCAGGAAGCGCAATGAGGGGGTTGTTTTATGGACATAGAGACATGGGAAAGTTCACATCCTATTACAAAATTTTACAAAAGGGAAAATTTATTGTAAATTATGGCTAAAGAATCAAACAGTCCTGTCATGCACACTCATAACACGACCGGCACTAGGACCCGGAAGTAATACGGTCGGGTTTCAGGAAGCATAAAAGGAAACAAGATGACGCCTCACATTGCTCAGTCATTGAGTTATGCCCATGCTATCGCCGACGCCTCGCTCGTCCAAACGTGAGTACTCACTTTCTTGGGTTATCGCTTCTGATTGGGTGTGTGTATTTAGAACGCGGGTTTATTTGTGTAAACTCTTGCTCTCGCTTCGGGAGAGTTCTAAGAATAACTAGCGTGGTTATCCTGCCTGCTCGCGCTACTTCCGCGTTTGGGTTTACCATCCACGCTACAGGGCTAACTGCTAGTCTTCTGCTTCATCTCCGGTTAGTCCGTGACAGAATGACTGAGCCACCGGCAGTAAACCCAGCGGAGTTTGCTCACCTCTGCGATATGGTTGACCGGCATGCTAAGCGTGATCGATCAGCTCCGTGGTGGTCGCGCTTCATCGCGCGAATCTCCAGAAGCGTCGACGCCGCTGCGCCCTTGAGGATGGCGAGCTGCGACAGGAGAATCGCGATTCCTCAGCGGTGACGCTCAACCCGGCTGTATACGCATGCTCCGCCTGGCCGTGCTGTAGCCAACTCCCTCTCCACCTTCTGATGTTTTCTATCTGCGGATAAATGGAATGACGCGCGGTTCTACAGTTTACCGTTGCTATCCGGGCAGGCAGCTGAGTGGGCCACGGCGGTTCTTCGTTCAGACTCAGATGTCGCCTACTCCTACACAAAATTCACCCGCCAGCTTAAACTCACCTTTGAGCATCCGGCTGCTGAGGTGGAGACCGACTCTAAACTATACCATCTAAAGCAGGGAGGGTCGTCCGTGAGCCGCTACACCGCGGAGTTTCGCACTCTCGCCGTACAGACCGACTGGGGAGACTCAGCACTCCGGACGGCCTACTACGAGGGACTGGCTTCACGGATAAAAGACGAGCTCGCCGGACGAGAGCTCCCAGCGACGGAGGTTAATTCAGCTGCCACCGGATAGACCAGCGTCTGCTCGTTAAGCTTCAACCAGCTCCCGTGCCCTGCCCATCTTCAGCGGCACTACCTCTTTCCGGCGCTGCCTTCTCCACGCCACCGTTCCGGAAGTCGCTTTTCGTTAAGCACCCCACAGAACCGTCGGTCTCCTCGCCGTGGTTGACACGGGGCAGGGAGACAGCCACAGTGGGAGTAACACCAACCGCTGCAGAACGGGAACGCCGCTTCAGAGAGGGGCTCTGCGCGCATTGTGGATCCTCTGCACATCATCGGGCCATCTGTCCTCTGCGGCCGGGAAACGCGCAGCCCCGGTGAGAAATGGGAGGAACTCACCGGGTCCCATGTCCCTCTCCACCACCCTGACCAGTGATTCCCGTCTCACGGTAAAAGTACATCTCCTGTTTGGCCACAAACGGGTCGGAAGTACCGCGTTCGTCGACTCCGGGGCAGCAGGTAACTTCATTGACTCTTCCTATGCCAAAAAATTGGGGATAAAGATCGAGGCGTTATCCCAGCCCGTAACCTTTACATCAGTCGACGGTCGGCCTCTTTCCTCCAGCCCCATCTCCTTTCAAACCCAACCTATCACCCTCATCATCAACCAGCATCGAGAACAGATCCAGTTTCACACCACCACCATTTCATCACCACCCATCATCCTCGGACACCCTTGGCTGCTGCAACATGACCCGCTCATATCCTGGACCCAAAGCCGGATCCTACAATGGGGGCCGACCTGCACCGAGCTCTGCCTACGGGCCGAGGCTGGGACGCGCTCTAGGGAGTCCGAGGCCCCCGATGTCGACACAGACAAAATCCCGCTAGACTACCGGGACCTGGCTGAAGTCTTTTGTAAGAGACGCGCTACCCACCTACCTCCTCATCGCTCATACGACCTGGCATCGATCTTCAGCCAGGTGCGACACCACCCCGCGGCCACCTCTATTCATTATCCAACACCGAGATGCAGGCGATGGAGGAGTATGTTTCCAGCGGACTTCGCCATGGTACCATCCGGCCCTCCTCCTCACCTGCCGCTGCGGGGTTCTTTTTCGTGAAAAAACGCGATGGTAGTCTACGTCCCTGTGTCGATTACCGGGGGCTCAATAATATCACCATAAAAAACCGACATCCACTGCCTCTTACCAGCTCTGCCCTGGACGCCCTCTCTGGTGCCACCATCTTCACTAAGTTGGACCTCCGGAGCGCCTACAACTTGGTGCGCATCAGAGAGGGCGATGAGTGGAAGACGGCCTTCATCACCCCTACAGGACACTACGAAAGTCTGGTCATCCCGTTTGGTCTCTGCAACGCACCTGCCGCTTTCCAACAATTCATCAATGACGTTCTCAGAGACATGTTAGGCCGTTGGGTGTTCGTCTACCTTGACGACATCCTCATCTACTCCCGAACTGTCAACGAGCATATCCAGCATGTCAGAGCGGTTCTAAAGAGATTGCTCGCCCACCAGCTGTACTGTAAGTTGGAGAAGTGCGCTTTCCACGAGCGCTCCACCACGTTCCTGGGTTTTGTCATCTCGCCCCAGGGTGTGGCCATGGACCCGCAGAAACTGGAAGTTGTGAGTCATTGGCCCCTACCCAAGACTCTTAAACAGCTCCAGAGATTTCTCGGGTTTGCCAATTTCTATCGCCGCTTTATCCGGGACTACAGTACCGTTGCAGCGCCACTAACCGCTCTGACCCGCCCATCATCTCACCCCTTCAACCTCACCCCAACTGCCGTCTCTGCCTTCCATGAGCTCTGTCGCCGCTTCACCACTGCTCCCATCCTCCTTCACCCGGATGCTGACAAACCATTCGTTGTGGAGGTGGACGCTTCGGATGTGGGCGCCGGGGCTGTTCTCTCCCAGCGAGGTCCAGACCAAAAACTGCACCCCTGCACTCAGCAGCGATACGGAGTAGGGGACCGCAAGCTGCTGGCCATAAAGTGGGCCTTGGAGGAATGGCGACACTGGCTCCAGGGCGCCAGAGAGCCGTTCATCGTCTGGACCGACCACCAAAACCTCATCACAATCCGCACCTTAAAACAGCTGAACCCCAGACAGGCGCGGTGGGCACTATTCTTCGAGAATTATAATTTCCACCTGTCATACCGCCCGGGGTCCAAGAACACCAAAGCCGACGCCCTCTCCCGACAACACGAGGAAGACGTCCCCCGGGCGGACCCCGCGCCTGTACTGCCACCCACCAAGATCCTCGCACCGCTCAGGTGGAACCTGGAAACGAGGGTCGCCAGGCACAAGCTACGGAGACCGAACCAGCAGGTGTGCCGCCTGGCCGACTCTATGTCCCCAATGCCATCAGGGCCGAAGTACTCCAGTGGGGACACTCCTCCCCCCTTTCAGGACACCCCGGGAAACGGCGGACCCTACTGTTTGTACAACGTGCTTTCTGGTGGCCCAGTATGAAAAAAGACGTAGACGAGTTCGTCCAGGCGTGCCCAGTGTGTGCCAGGTCCAAGGACAGCAACAGACCATCGCCCGGGGAACTTCAACCACTCCCGGTTCCCCGCCGACCCTGGACACACATTGCCGTTGATTTCATCACGGGCCTGCCGGTTTCTGAAGGAAGGGACACCATCCTCACCATCGTCGACCGGTTCTCCAAAGCTGTTCACCTGGTGGCCCTCTCCGGTCTCCCGTCAGCTAAAAGGACAGCCGAGCTGATATTAGAGCACGTAGTCCGCCTGCATGGGTTCCCAAAGGACATCGTCTCGGACAGGGGGCCCCAGTTCACGTCCCGGTTCTGGAAGGCCTTCTGCCGCCTGATCAATTCCACCTGCAGTCTGTCCTCCGGTTACCATCCACAGACTAACGGTCAGACGGAGCGAACCAACCAACAACTGGAGCGCTACCTGAGATGCTTCATTGCTGATCGCCAGTGCTCCTGGGCCCGCTACCTCATTTGGGCTGAACTGTCCCACAACCTCCACCTATCTTCTGCCACCAACCTAAGCCCATTTGAGGTATGCTACGGCTTCCAACCTCCGATGTTCGACCATCAAGAACCGGAGGTGGAGGTGCCGTCGGCCCAACAGTTGGTTCGCCGGTGTCGACGGCTTTGGAGACAAGCAAACCACGCGATTCAAAAGGCCAACCGCCGTTACACTCTGCAACATCGCCGTCGACACCCACCGGGACGAATGTACCAAGTAGGTGATAAGGTATGGCTATCGACAAAAAACCTACACCTGCAGACTGAGTCAAGAAAACTGTCACCTAGATTCATCGGACCATACCGCATCAACCTCCGGATTAACCCTGTCACCTACCGGCTCCAGCTGCCTGCGGCGCTCCGGATCCATCCGGTATTCCACACCTCCCAGCTCAAACCCTTCATCACCTCACCAATGGTTCCACCCACCCACCCTGCTCCTCCTCCCCGTATGATTGAGGGTGGTCCCGCCTACACCGTTCGCCGGATCCTTGACTCACGTCCTCGGGGCAGAGGGCTCCAGTACCTGGTGGATTGGGAAGGTTACGGTCCCGAGGAGCGATCTTGGATTCCGGCTCGGTTTGTCTTAGACCCCGAACTACCGTCGTCGGGTATCCTCCACCCCAGGACCGTCAAGAGTCGGTCCTGGACGGGGGGGTACTGTCATGCACACTCATAACACGACTGGCACTAGGACCCGGAAGTAATACGGTCGGGTTTCAGGAAGCATAAAAGGAAACAAGATGACGCCTCACATTGCTCAGTCATTGAGTTATGCCCATGCTATCGCCGACGCCTCGCTCGTCCAAACGTGAGTACTCACTTTCTTGGGTTATCGCTTCTGATTGGGTGTGTGTATTTAGAACGCGGGTTTATTTGTGTAAACTCTTGCTCTCGCTTCGGGAGAGTTCTAAGAATAACTAGCGTGGTTATCCTGCCTGCTCGCGCTACTTCCGCGTTTGGGTTTACCATCCACGCTACAGGGCTAACTGCTAGTCTTCTGCTTCATCTCCGGTTAGTCCGTGACAAGTCCGAAAAAAGAAAATCAATTATTATTCGATTATTTTCAAATCATGTCCAAATTCCTGGGATTGTAGACTGATCATACATTTTCTTCCTAATCCTCTGTCCTGCGTTCTATTCGAAATTCCATGGTAAACAGTACCATTGTATTTATGACATGTATATATGATTAGTGTGGTACTTTATTTGCTGATGTAATACATCTACCACACTATGGTAAATGGTTCTCTACCATGTGCTATGAAATGCATACCAAGATACATTATACATCATTATGTAAGAAAGTGGTAATGCTTATATAGTAACATCTGCAGTGACATTTTACCTGCTATAGTTGGGAAATACCATGGTACTTATTACTGTAGGTTCCATAGTGGGTTTCAAACTTCAACATGTATCTTATATGGTATTACCAGTACTATACCCTAATAATAGTATGTACTGTATTAACATATCTAATATGGTACAGTGTGTACAAACATGCCATATTAGATATCAGTAATGAAGTGCCGCAGTACCTACGCTGGTACTCTATAAAGTCCTACTGTATTTTGCCTACAGTAGTAATGTCTGTGGAAATACTATGGTATATCATGGTACATACTATAGTATACAACAGTAAACTGTAGTACATACAGTATCATAGTAAAATGTCTTAAGGGCTGTGTGTTTCACATAAAGACCTCCCCTTTTCTTCTGCAAATATGTGACACCTGGTTGGTTGGGTGATCTTTATTCACCATCTGGGCACCATTAGAGATTCTGGGCACCTTGAATGTCTACTATATCTTGGCCCCTAACCTTCCACAAAACCAAGCCTTTTTAAGTGCCTAAGCACTTTTAAGGAGTCACTGGAATCATCCTTACTGTCATTCCCCATGACATTATGACACCTCTGCTCACCATACACTTTCCAAACTCAGCTAATATGCATACTCGGTTTCCTGACTAGCAGGGCTAAGTATGGCTAATACTAAGAGTTTCTGCCTTGCTATAACCTGCTGTCTGCTGTTGAGCTTACAGCATGTTAGTCAAACTTCTAATTCCGAACACTAGTGCCTCTGCTCAATTCTACCATATGAAACATTGTCAAGCTGACTAGCAAGAGTTGCTAGCCTATTAAGGCACTGCTTATAGCTAGCTTGCTAAATTTGCCAGACTGGCAATACACCACTCTGAGACTGGACCAGTTTCTCTTTGCTAACTGTTCAGGATTCTCTCTTCCAGGCTGGTTTTCCTCTCTCTGTAGCTCCTTTTCCAGTTTTCATATCCTCTGTGGTTTAAAGATTAACAGGTCTCTAGTTTCACAGTGACACTATATCATAAATCCCCCACTGTAGAATTTCCCTTGATTGGCAGCCGCCTAGGTGTCAGCTCTGGATAACGGAATTACTCAGGACTTGTACTAGTGAAGCAAGTACTGCAGTACTTGTAGGGGTTTAAATGCAATCTAAAACCCTACAATACTATGGACAAAGATACTATGTGTCTGCTGCCATCCTAGTGGGGTACCATCCATCCTAGGGAAGTTAACTAGATGTCCCCTGACTAGAGACTCAGATATCAACATGCTGCACCTGGCTGTCAGATTCTAATAGGCTTTTAATTACCGTTTGATAAACAGAGGTGGAAAAAGGAATCCAAGTCTCTCCACAATGTATAGTCAGACATGACTTCAGCTGGAATCATTGATCTCAGAAAAGATGTTGGAAGCACTAGAAGTTTGTGGCCTTCAACAGAATCCTCCTTGAAACTCATAACTTGATTTATTATAGCTGTGGCTGCATCTGGGAGATATTAACATGCTGACAGTGAACCAACAATTGAATCGCGATGTTCTACTCCAGCTTCAGCACCATCTGGAAACAAATTTCAACAACACATGGCACTGTACTCTTCTGTTTACAAATGAGTTCACTGTGCCAAAGTGTAAAGATTTCATGGAGAGCATTAGAGGAAGCTTTGGATGCTGTGCTATACTATGCTTAGGCTCTGTTGTGTGCCTTTGCTAACATGATGAATTACAAGCAGATTGACTTAGGCTGCATCTGCCATTAAGGTTTCTATCGCAAAAACTTTCTCCAGATGTTTTCTAAAATATACAGTACAGTAGTACAATACTACAAATATACCTACTGACGGTATTTGGGTAAGGTCTTATAACATAGTTTAAAGAATTTACATTAAAGTTGTTAGGTATTACACAAACCTACAGCATTGTGAGAGACCTGAATGAATACAGGACATGGGGCAGCTCTTGCCAATCTCAATAGTTTAGCTCCTGTATAGGATCTAAGGAGTTCTGCCTTGTCCAAGCCCTCAATATACTCTGGCCTGCATCAGGGGGCTTAGTCAATATCGGACACCCATTTGCTCAAGAAATTAATTATTTCTTAAAAATGTAATCCCATAGAACTAAGGTTCTACTCAGCCTATCTCTTACATCAGAATTGTCATTTACATCCAATTCTGCATTCGGTCAGTGTTCAGGATGCTGCCTTGTATGTTGTCGGTAGAAATTGATCATGAATGGTGTGCGTATATTATTTGGATCACATCTGAGGATTCATAGACCTGTCACAAGCTCTCTGAAGATAGGGGCTTCATTTGCTATGATGTCCCAGGAGCCAGGTGGGATCTCATCCTTGTGTTAGAGTCTCATATGAGTCCATAAGGAATGGAGAATATTTTTGCCATTGATCATTTTAACAAAATGAGTGGGAGAAGTGGATGCTTTCCCGTGGTGGTAACCATCCTATGAGTTCTGAGTAATTTTCTGGTTTCATCTAAACCTTCTCCCCAAAGTCGTATAACCTACTTGTTGATGATCTTGCAAATTTCAGTGTGGTTAAATTTGCTAAGCCATCTATTTTTACATCCAGTACAAAGGCATACTATTTGGACCGAATGATGGGAAAGTGATCGTCAGATCAATTATTCATCTGTCACAAACAAAAGGCCTGTGTGGGTGCCAGATTTCATTCCAACCTGATTGCTCCTGTTTAATGATTTGTTTTTGGCTTGCAATGGATTAGCAGGTGTGGCTTCTACTTGGTTAGAATAAAAACCTGCACACACCCAGGACCTTTCTGGAGAAGGAGCAGATAGCACTGTCCTCCGAGTGTGTTACGCCGCCCCCAACTGTGAGTGAGTGAGCAGTTCAAAAAGATGCGGCCGATTGGCGTCGCGTGGTTCCGAGGAAACACGCGATAGTCATCGGCTCTCCCGACTGAGTGGTAGTAGTAGCCTTAATGTGGGAGCCCCCTAGTGAAGTGGGGGAATTGAACACGACTAAATTAGGGAGAAAATCTGAGAAAAATCCAAAAGAATAACAATAAAAATAATAATAATAATAAAAAAAAAAAAAATAATAATAAAAAAAAAAAAAATAATAAAAAAAAAAAAAAAAAAAAAAAAATAATAATAATAAAAAAAAAAAAAAAACAAAAAAAAAAAAAAAAAAAAAAATAATAATAATAATAATAATTAAAAAAAAAAAAAAAAAAAAAAAAAAAAAAAAAAAAAATAATAATAATAATAATAAAAAAAAATAATAAAAAAGTAACCCGTGTGGTGGTTTGCAGTGCTGCACTGGCATTTGGTAGACCGGCATCGGCTCCTTTCAAATAAAGGAGAAACCTAAAATAAAACTTTTTTACGTGTTTTATGGTACTGCATGGTCTGGTAATGGTTATGTTCATGTTTAAAATGACCTGAGGGTAATATGTAACTGAGCAACATTTTCTGATTTCATGCCAGAGCACTAAGGAACCTCCCAGTGATAGCCCATATGTTCGCTCCTTTTTAGATTACTTCATATTTTAGGAGTTCCCACAGTGTGCACAATGGATCTGGGACTGTTCCAATAACTCGTTTGGTGCAACTAAATACTGAGTCTGCAACTCATGATGCCTGGAGGCAAACCTAGCCAAGCTGTTCTGCTGAGCTGCAATCCCGTGCCTCCTTTACTACACCTGACCTGTAAAGAAAAGAATAGCCTGTCATGATTTGGAACAGATTTTTCAACTCCCTCGCCCATGCCACTGTTCTTAATGGGGTCTATCCGCTCGAGAAAAGTAAACATAATTAGCAATCCAGTCCCTTCCTCCATGATCTGCAGCAGACATTTTCTTTTTCTAAAAAAAAACAAATCAGCATGAAAAAGGGTCACAATTGTTAAAGCAAACATTTACTGTAATGGATAAGGATATACAGGATTAACCAGTGTGCTAATTTATCAATTGTACTAGGAGGGAAATGGATAGAACCATGAACATTTTAAAACAGTTAATTATGTTATGTAATAAGTAATAATATAACGGTCCCTGGACTATAGACGTTCCTAGATAGATGGGATGGAATAGTAAATAATACACTGTACTGATGGGTCGTTCATGAACGATTCGTTCTTTTTTTTTAACGAATCTTTAACATGACTCAGAAGAACTCGGAGAGTGATTCATTTATTTTCTACTACTGAGCGCGCCTGTGCAAAGCATCGCAAAACCTCCGTAGGGTATGTACAGCAAACAGAAATGAGTAGTTACTTTGAGTCTTTGGTCCGAGTTGTTCGTTCTTTTGTCATGTGACTCCCATAGACGCTATGCAGTGCAGTACACAGGAAACAGAATTAAGCTGTTCCTTTCAATGAGTCTTCTAGTCCCGAGTTGTTCATTCTTTTGTCATGTGACTCCCATAGACGCTGTAAAGTGCAATAGATTCAAAAGGCAGAACGACTTGGACCAGAAGATATGTGAGGTGAGCTGCTCATTCTGTTTATCATAACAAGTCCTTAGCTGCATTGTAATATTTTCATTACTGGTACTATAGCCAAAATTTGTATATGTAGACGTGTTGGGGGTCTGTTCATTAAAAATGTAACATTTAATTTTATTTCTGAACAAAAGAACGAAATTAACTTAAATGACTCAAAAAAAGATTCGTTCAAAGAACCGAGTCAGTAAAGTGATTCAAACTTCAAACCACTAATTCACTTCCCGGCTAAAAAAAAAAAGAAAAGAAAAAAAAACTTGCAGATGCTAAAATTTTATTCAATACCATTTGCTCTGGAATGGGCTCAATCTGGCCTGAAGATTCAAAATTCAAAGAATTTTATTTGTCGCAAACATGTTTGTACAAGTACAACAGTAGTGAAATGCAATGCAATAAACTCCAGACTGTGCAAAAAAAAAAAAAAATAAATAAATAATTTGGTTTTTATGTACAAAATAAAAATAGACTAAGGAGAAAATGAAATACATTATATACAATATGTTATAAATATAAAATGATAAAGAATTTTGTTGTACAAAAAGTGAAACCAGTGCAATGATATTAAATAAAGATAAAGTGACTGTGTGTAACGACGCGGGTCGCGCGAGGGCCAGAGCCGTGCTTCAACTGTTCAGAACGGGCAGATCTGCAGGCTGTTACCACGCGGAGTTCTGAACAGGCAAAAGCACGGCCATTTATACACACGGTTGCTAGGCAACGCCGCCGTCAGGCAATCAGCCTGAACGAGCCGCACCTGACGGCGTGTTTATTTAAGGGTCCTGATACCGGCGCACTTCGTGCGATCATTTAGGTAGCACCGGTGAAGGTATCAGGGCCAAAGAAAGAAAGAAAGAAAGAAAGAAAGAGAAAGAAAGAAAATAAAATAAAAGACAGACAGACAGCTGTTTAGGGACAGAGGCAAAGCCCCAGCCTCTGTCTATTTAAGACGCCGACGAGAGCGAGTGTGAGAGAGAGACAAATAGAGACAGCGGCACGCAGCAGTTCAGCGTGCACGCTCAGTAGTTTGTTAGTGCACGAAGCACAAACTCTCTCTCTCCCAAAATCCTCGGTAGGGTGAACGCCCCGAGAGGACAAGTTTTGTTTTGAATTTCCAGAGCCCCGTCCGTTCTCGCGTAGACGGCGGAGCTCTGTTTATTTTCTGTTTAATAATCGCACGCTATCTCCAAACGGGAAGGTCTTCCCGTGTGTATCACAAGCACTCTCACTATCTCCTATTTCACTGACCCACTCTAACGCCCAGCATAAGGGCTCTTATAATTAAAAACATCGCGTGGTGCAGCTCTCCATACCGCACCACGTAACACTGTGTAAAAGTGATTATGTACTGAATTTGTCAGTCATTGGTGGGGTTGAGTATTTGTTGCCCTTATAGCCTGGTGGAAAAAGCTACTGTTCAGTCTTTCAGTTCGTCCCTGACTGACAGGAGTCTCTTCCCAGATGGCAGCCACTGAAACAGATTATGATCAGGGTGGTGAAAGTCTTTAATAACGCGCTGTCCCCTGGACCTGCACCGCCTGATGTAAATGTGGACCACATGACCTTTTCTCATTGTCCCAAAGTCCAATCTCAATAGCAAACTGATGAGTCTCACTAGCACGTGTTTTTCTTACAGCCACACAGTTGTTTTGTCCCATTCCCGTTCTTGTCCCATTCTTATCACATTGTGTGTGTATGGAAATGCTCACGCTCACTTTCACTATTAAACACAGCTATGGTTTTCACTGATGATTTTTTTTCAATGCAACTTCATCAAGCGTTTACATTACATGGTCTCAGTTTGATTTATTTTTATTTTTTATCTGACCACATTTTTATTTCGCACAAAGTGAACGGTTCAGCACTATCCTTCCAGGTTTTCATAAAGGGTTCTGACCCAGTTCCAGCAATTATGTGTTTATATTATAATTATCCTTAGTTGTTTTCTTTGCTTTCCTTCTAAAATTTGAAAAATCTTGTATTTTTCTTTCATGATGGTGTATAGACTGCTTCACCTTTTCTTGATCTCACGGTGATGCTGTTTTCATTCTGAAAATATGTTGACACAATTAATAGCACTCCAGGGCATACGAACTCTAAGCAAATTATTAAAAATGTGCACAATACAACTGTATGATTCAGCTAAACCTTTCTCTATTTGTCAGAACATATTTACATTTTAGCAGGATCTGGTAACCCATTGAATAAAGCTTCAAATGTACAGTAATAGTACCCAGTACTGCTGTATTCTTTTATTACCCAATGTTGTTCAAAAGGGATGGGTGGAACACACTACCAGCCCTGACCCCTGTTTCTGCTTGTACCTTCTCTCGTCCTCTTGTATCTGCACCAACAGATATGTAAAGCGCATCTTTAAAATGTCATTCTGTGCTACAAGGCGGATGCTAGCCAAAAGAAATATTAAATCACCTCACCACCATGGGCACCGAATAGGTCAGGGCTGTGTTGTTGTTCCTAATGAGTTGAAAATAACAGGAAGTGTTATCTTTTTCTAGCTAGGAAAACAAAGGAAACGTCCAGGAAATGTGGTGCACTTTTGCACGTGTAAACACGCAAAGATCTACTGTACAGTATAATGTTCTCTTTGATGCAACAGACTGATTGAGTCGCGATAGGCTGTGTCTTCAGTTTAGCTCTGGAGACACGTTGCTCGCAAATGCACACAGTTCTCGCTGCGTGAGGATATTGATCAATAAACGATTTAATCTCAGCTTAAGGTAATTGGCTGCCGAGGCTCACGCCATGAAGGAGATAACAGCGGTTCTTTGAAAATCTTTCTAGGATGAAATCCAAACATCACATTCTTGTGCAGTATATTGTCCGTCACAACCTTTTTTCAGATAATGATTCAGACTTTATAAACACAAACATGTTTTTCTTTGGTATCAACATGTTGGTCATCCTAAAATAGGTGAAAGCACAAGGGGTGTTTAAGTCAAAATGGGACTTTTGATCGTACAGAATAACAGAACACAGTTATGAGAGTAAAAAACTCCCTTTATTTCTCTATATAACCCTCTGCTATACTAATGCACTTATGCCAGTGTTTCACTAGTGCTTGGATACCATCAAGATAAAAAGTTTTCTCAGTGCACTACAGCCAGGATCGGACTGCCTGCTATATGTCTGAAACCCTGGCCTCTCAGGAACTCCTTTAATGAAACAAGCAAGTGGAAATGGCCTGGAGCTAAGTCGAAACTGTACGGAGATGTGGCAGAAACTCCCAGTTGAGTTCCTGGAGAATGACGTACTCACCACAAGTCCCGGTTTGACTTGAACACCCCATGTACATTGAAATGAGTTTCCTTTTGATGCTGTTTTTCCTTACAATGCATGTCAACAATGGCAAGCTGTATCATATTAACAAAAGCATGCTACCATTATCTTATTCTCATTATTATGTAGCGAAACCTCTGTTACGCTACATTTCTTGATCTGTTCCAATGCTTCAAAGCTCTTACTTTTCAATGTAGCTTTAAAACGTTCTGTAAATGAACAACTTCCTTGTTCACCATTAGTGGATCAAATATAAATAAAGAGTTATAAACTAGATTACTAGGTTTTTGTTTGTTTTAGATGTGTTTACCGACCCTAACTAATCAGGTGCTGTTATGACACAAAAGTCCTTCATGGTGTTGTGGGAAAAAATCACAGTGAGAATGAAACATGGAACAACAGAAGATTGTTGTAGGGCAAAGAATATGTTGTAGGGCAAAAATATATCTGCTTTAAATGCTTTCTGATGCTGGTTTTACACACACACACACACACACACACACACACACACACACACACACACACACACACACACATATCAGTGACTATAGATGGAGCAATTTGGTATACTGCTGGAATTCCATTTCCTTTAAAAAGCTAGACCATATCGACTAGAGTATATCTTTAAATCTTATAACATCACCCAGATTGTAACGGTACATTTCATAAGAGACGATAGCCCTGAGCGATAAAGTACAGAGAATGAACACGAACCGCTTCCAATGACCCCGCAGTGATCCTTTATCACTGCTGATGTAGGTACACGCTAATTCGTTTATTAACCAATTGTAAAATGTATCAATCAATCATCAGCATTCGATCAGATACCATGTAGACAGTTCGAAGAAGTTGTAAAGGTAAGACATGTGACGTTATCAGCCCGCTATCGGCTACTAATCATGTACAGCAGTACATTAGCTACAGGCAAAACGTGATAACAGACGCACGTGTTTTGTAAAGGGTTATATTATTAAAATCTTGTCAGCAGTTTTAACCGTTAATAGATCATTCTTATCTGGGTTTACACATGTAAAATGTGCGTACTCTCCAAAACAGAACATCTGGTGTAGTGTGAAACCTTTGTGTTCTCTTTAAATCAAGGCACAAATTTAAAACAGTATAACACAATGAAAAGTCATTGGTCAGATACACAACATACATAACACACAATAGCGTAGTTTAATTTAGCAGAGAAGATGTTTTTGTTCAGGTGAGTAGCAGATCAGTGTCCTGCTAAAGGTTACCTAGGCAGGTACATGAAATACTGTACCTGGATGTCATAGGATGCTATGCTATGCTAGTTAAGACACATAATCACTCTTAACAACTTTGCGGAGCAAAAAAGTCACGCCATGACAAATCAATCCTTGAGGGCAGATGAGCCACAATCTCTTAAGCCCAACCACAAACAGGAATCTGAGGATATAGTAAGCATAGGTTTACTGAAACTGAACACAAGATAAGATGAAAATCCTATAGTAGGGTCAGAATTTGGCATTAATCCATTGACCCAACCTGCGTTGTGGCACCAGATCAGGCTGATTGTGGTGGTGTAATAGTGTGGCTTTCTTGCCTTAATGCTAAACACATAAAAGCGAGATAAGATCACAAAATACAGCATCTTGCATCAATTCTATGAACACTGAACTCTATGAATGTTAAATTTATTCATATAGCGTAGGGGTCAAACCGCGGCCCTGGAGAGGCATGTGGCTCTGGCATCCCCCTGCTGCGGCTTCCTGTGGCTTTGCAAAACAAATAATAAGGATTTAAATAGATTTAAAAAATTAATTCTAGAAAAAAAAAAGTGCGACAAAATATGTGCCACAACTGCCGATGTGCGACACCCACATGCAAACAATTTATTTAGCTTTTCAAGCGCCCAGTTTTACTAATTTACATTTACATTTTACATTTAGGCATATGGCAGACGCTCTTATCCAGAGTGACTTACAAAAAGTGCTTTAAAGTTTACATCACTGGATATATACTTACACTGGGTTAACTAGGTCAATAACTAAGTGCCATTAGTCTAACACAACTGGGGAGAGGGTTTATTTATTTATTTATCTATCTATCTATTGGTGGGGGGGGTAGTCCTGGAGAAATAGATAAGTTTTGAGTCGTCATTTAAAGATCGTCAAAGTCTCTGCTGTACGGACATCTAGAGGAAGTTCGTTCCACCACCTAGGTGCCAGAACAGAAAAGAGTCTGGAGGATGACTGCCGCCCTCGATCCAGGAGAGATGGTGGGATGAGGCGAGCAGTGCTGGAGGACCGGAGGGAACGCGGCGCAGTGCGTGGTGTGATTAGAGCAGAGAGGTAAGTGGGTGCTGGCCCATTTTTAGCTTGGTAGGCAAGCATCAGTGTTTTGAATTTGATGCGGGCAGCTACAGGAAGCCAGTGAAGGGAGTGGAGGAGTGGGGTGGTGTGGGAGAACTTGGGAAGGTTGAAAACGAGACGTGCTGCTGCATTCTGGATCAGTTGCAGAGGACGAGTCGTGGACAGAGGCAGGCCAGCCAGGAGTGAGTTGCAGTAGTCCAGTCTTGAAATAACAAGGGACTGAACAAGCACCTGAGTAGCCTGTGAAGAAAGAAATGGGCGAATTCTTCTGATATTGTAAAGAAGAAATCTACAAGAGCGAGTAAGGTTAGCGATGTGTGGGGAAAATGACAGATGATTGTCCACAGTTACTTTGTCCTCAGGTTGATTGCTTACTGCACGCTCCAGCACACACAATAAAATGACGGCGCACAGAAGCAGACGGCAGTTTTGGTTTTAGTGGATATTAATTTAAGTTTTAATTTTTAATTTCACAAATACGAGGAGGACTCAAATAGACCAAACCCAGCATCTTTTTTTCAAAGTTCAAAATGTTTTTGTAGCAGATTTCCGAAGTGCAACACACTATGATTTTTTTTTATACATAGCATAAAGGTAAAAAAAAAACATCTTACCTTTACGCTACCGAGCTATCTTCAGTTTGGAAGTCAAAAGGGTTTTGTGGCTCCCAGGGCTTTTCTTTTCGTTGGGAAATGGGTCCAAATTGCTCTTTGAGTGTTTAAGGTGGCCGACCCCTGGTATAGAGCATATGGCAATGGTGGCATTGCTTAAAATTAGCAAAGAAGACTTCAAGCACATTATGGTGATGAGACTCTTAGCAGAAGTAATAATAAAAAAATAGACAGAAATGAGAAAAATGACAATGAGGTCAATGGTATGGACTTGGGAGGGTTTAACATCTTCTCAAGTCACCAAATGACAATTTATAGCTGAAAGTGGTTCCCTGTAAATCCCAGATTTTTAGTGTAACTTGACTGTAACATTTGAACATTTTATCATCGGAAACACATCATAGGGCTGCACGGTGGTGTAGTGGTGACTGACTATAAATCCTAAATGGTTAATCCCTCACTTTTGTCAGTCCCCATGAATTAAAGCTTGTATTAAATCTGAAAGGCTTGCCTTCACTCATGGCATTCTCTCATCAGATTCACAAGGTGGTCACCTGGAATGGTTTTCAATTCACAGCAATGTATTGTCAAGAGTAATTTTTGTGACAATTCTTGCATTCTTAATGTGCTGTAGACCATCACTTGTCATGTGCAGAGGAAGGGTAGGTACAGTACAGAGTCAGTAGTCCTATTAGTGCTACTACAACTGCTGTACAAATTATTAGGGCAAGAAACACTCAGTTCAGTAAAGAGAAAAGACAAGTCTATAATTATTTAACATTAGAAATGAAGGCCAATCTTATCTGAAAAATCTTTGCATGTATCCCCAAGTGCAGCCGCCAAAACCATTACATGGCTCTCATGAGGATCGTCCCAGGAAATAAAGACCAAGTGCTACCTCTGCTTTATAAGTGAATTAGAATGACCAGCCTCAAAAACTGCAGATTCACAGAACCTCAAATCAGAGCCCATGTAAATGCTTCTTGGGGTTCAAGTGTCATACAGTACATATTTCAACATCCAGTGTTCTGAATTGCCATGGTTGGATGGCAGCAAAAAAAAAAACAAAAAAACATTAACAACAAGCAGAAGAGACTTGCTTGGGCCAAGAAACACAAGGAATGGACTTCATTTTTGGAGATTTTTGGTTCTAACCATTATGCCTTTTTTAGACGTAGAGAGGGCAAACAGACAGTTCCTGAACGTATGGTTCCCACTGTGAAGCTTGTTGGGGTGCTTTTACTGGGGACACTGTTGGTGACTAGCTTGGCTATCAAAGGAAATTCGCTGCAACATGCCATCCCATCTGGTTTGCACTTAGTGGGACCATCTAAGATAGTTTTGAGATGAGTTGGGCAGGAGAGTGAAGGAGAAGCAGCCAACAAGTACTCAGTACCTCTGGGAACTCCTACCAATCAACTCTGTATCTTGGTTAGCACTGAGATAAGTCTATGGGGTTACAAAGTCAGCTATAACAATGACAATAGTAAATAATACATAATTGTCGCATTAAGTATCGGGTCTGTAGAGTAGCCA
Organism: Clarias magur; assembly: GCA_013621035.1. Taxonomy (NCBI): domain Eukaryota; kingdom Metazoa; phylum Chordata; class Actinopteri; order Siluriformes; family Clariidae; genus Clarias; species Clarias magur. The sequence goes on from QNUK01000164.1 coordinate 893,814, forward strand.
AGATTTTTTGGAAAGATATCTAATTTGTTCCAAATGTTGGAAATCATTTCTTAACTTGAGTGTAGGAAGAATAGTATGGCTGTAGCTAACAGTTTGTGTTGTGCTCTTGAATGTTCAGAAAGTCCCTGATAATAATAAGTAATCTGTCTAGATCTAGATGTATTTGTGTCATTAATATTTCTTCTAAGAATCCAATGCCTATGTTTGATAATCCAGCAGATCAAGTTTCAGCTCCTAGTTTGCAATTTTAACTAGTGCAGTTTCTGTACTACCTGAAACTGTCCATTAAGATGGATATCCTAGTTCTTTCTCTGCAAGAAGGTAGAAGGAGAATCAAAGGATTGTAGGAGATCATAGATTATTGACAACGCCTTTTTACTTCCTTTACAACGATCAAGACACTTATCAATAACAGATGGTGATATATTATCTGATGAGGCTGAATGAGCACGAATATAGTTTCTAATTTGCAGAAATCTAAAGAAATGATTCTGGGGGAGTTCAAATTTCTGTTGGATCTGACTAAATGACATCAAAATACCGTCCATGAAAAGGTCCCCAATGTAACGTATACCCATTTCTTTCCATTGAACAAAAGTCCCATCCAAATTTGATGGTATGAATGATGGATTCTTAGAAATTGGAGTTAAAAACAACAGTGACTTTATCTTGAAGTATTCTTTTATCTGTTTCCAGATACGGAGTATACTCCGAAATATAATACTACTACTGTAAGTAGACTGATCAAGAGATACAGGGGAAAGAATCATTGCTCCCGGATTGTACGGATAACATTGATCACAAACTATTTGAAGCCAATTTGGAGGAGCATCATGATCATCCAACCACACTGAAATTAATCTAATGTAAGAAGCCCAGTAATAAAAGGTGAAAATCAGGATGTGCCAGACCACCCTCTTGTTTAGATTTACACAGATGTGCTTTCTTTATTCTATGAGTTTTATACCCCCACAAAAAGGGAAGAATAATAGAATCTAAATGCTTAAAGAAGGATTTAGGTAAAAAGACTGGAACATTCTGGAATAAGTAAAGTATCTGTGGTAAGAATATCATTTTAATTGCATTTATTCTGCCGAACAGAGAAATCGGTAGAGTTTTCCAGAACTGTATATTAACTTGCAATTTGGAAATTAAAGGGGTAAAGTTGGCTTTTAAAAGTGAAGAGTATTTATTGGTTACTACAATTCCTAGATAAGTGAATTGTTCTAGTGAGAGTTTAAATGGAGAAGATTGTATTGAAGACAGATATTTTAATCCTACAGGCATTAATTTACTTTTACTTAAATTAACCTTGAATTCTGAGAATGTCCCAAAAACGTCAATAGTGTCTAGAATAATCGGCAGACTTACATGGGGCTTGGTGATATATAACAGGATATCGTCTGCATATAAAGATATTTTATTAACTGTATTTAAGGTATTAAAGCCATGAATAGAAGGATCATAACGAATGGACTGAGCAAGGGGTTCCATCGTTAGCGCAAATAAAAGAGGAGAGAGGGGGCAACCTTGCCTAGTCCCTCTTCGAAGATTGAAGGGGGCAGACAGAGTATTATTAGTTAAGATATTTAACACATTTCTGTTGGATACACTATTCCACTGTCTTCAGTATTCATATGCAACGTTAAAAACAATGAAAATAAAGAAAAAAGAAATTAAATAAGAAGGTGTCCAAACTTCAGATTGATACTGTATATATTAAAAAAGTTACCACGTGAATTTAACTATGCAAAAAGATAAGAGTTTTCTATTGGGTAATTAATGAGGTGATTAATGTGAATCAGCTGCAACAAGTTATTTAACCCGAACTGATAGCCTTACATTTGATTAAAAAATAATAAAAAAAAGATATGTTAGACTGATGCACAAGGGCCAAATTAATAGCCTGCACCAAGCAAAGAAAACAACTAAGGAGATTGCTGAAACTGCTCAAATTGGGTTAAGAACTGAAAAGCGCATTATTAAAAGAAGGAAGTGGAGATAGTGGAGAACATCATCTTCGAGGAAGAAATGTGGTCAGAAAAATATCCCGAATGAGTGTGATGGCAGATCACTATGTTTAATAATGAAAGTAAATCATTTCCACACACAATGCAAAGAGAATTCAAAGGATTAAGACTAAACAGCTGTGTAGCCTTAAGAAAACACATCAGTAAGGCTTTTTGGAAAAAAAGGGATTCAATTTGCTATGGTGCATAAGGAAAGGAGATGAGTTGAGATTTACCCTGTTCCAGAGTGAGGTGCGCATCAGGGTAAGAAGAGAAGCGGATGAGGTGATACACGCATTGTGCCTAGTGCCTACCGTACAAGCCTGTGGGTGAAGTGTTATGATCTGGGGGTGCTTCAGTTGGTTAGGTCTAGGTTCAGCAACATTATGTGCCTAAAAGAAATGAAGTCAGCTGACTACCTTAATATACTGATGACCAGGTTCTTCCATCAATAATTTTTTTTCTTTCCTAATGGCACGGACATATTCCAAGATGAGAACACCAAGATGATTCTTCAGGCTCAAATTGTGGAAGACTGGTTCACGGTGCATGAGACATAATTTTTCTGGATTGGAGTCTAAACTTTAACCTTACTGAGAATCTTTCGGATGTTTTTTTTGGCCGAGCTGTGTGTGTGTGTGTGCGTGTGCGTGTGCGTATATGTGTGTGTGTGTGTGTGTGTATGTGTGTGTGTATGGGGAGAATAAGCCAGAGTTCTTCTAGTAACTTTATAAAACTTGCTTCTTTCTATTTTCATGCAAAACCCAGGAGGGTTTTTTTGTTTCCATCTGAAAACTGGTCTGTTATGTAATATGTAATATGAAAAATTCTTTACAGCCATGCAAATATTCTTCTGTTTTGTATAAAAACATAAGATGGAACCTTAAGAGAGCTGTGCACAAATGAATGCCCAAAAACCTCAATAAATTGAAACAATGTTGTAAAGAACTTTGGCCCAGAATTCCTCCATTATGATGTTACGGGCTGATAAAGTATTTAAGAAAACGATTACTTCAAGTTAATGCTGCTAAACATACATGTACAAGCTATTCAATCCTGGGTTACTTAGTATTGGCCATTTGATTTTTTCTTTGTTGTTTTTTTGTTAAATAAACAGAGACAAGGTGAATAAAATTGTATATTGGTATTCGTATGAGGTTTTATTTTCCTAATACTAAACCTGCTTAATGATTTTCATTATATTACACAAAAACATTTAATAACTAAACATTTTAATAACTAGAAACTAAAAAAGAGGGGGTACTAACTAATGTCTGTACAATATATGTATATAGTGGCAGAAAAAAGTATGTGAACCTTTTGGAATTTCATGGTTTTCCGCATTAATTTCTCATAAAATGTGACCAGATCTTCATCCAAGTCAAGAGTTTTGACAACTCATTCAAGAACGGTAGTGGAAAAAGTAGTTGGAATAATAACGTTTTATTACTTGAAGTCGGTATTATTACTGTATATTGCTATCTCCAAATATCCAGTAACTGCATTTTCTCTAATTACGTGAAGATAATCAAATGAGTCCTGTATGTCATTGCTTTTTTTTTCTCCTGATTTATGTACAGTATAAGCTGCCTGTCTGTCTTTCCTGGCACAGACACAAGGCTTTGCGATGCATATTCCCAAACCGGACTTCCTCATGCAGATCATGTTGTTAATTATGATTTTAGTCTTAAGCTTGCCCCATGGAGTGCAGCTCTTTTAGCTCAGTAAACGAACTTGGACTTGGCTTTGACACTGCTCCTCTGTGTCCAAAGAAAACCTGCAGGGATAACGTGATTTCCTTGATGATTGAGACAGATTTCTCACGGATCTAGTCAACTGGAAATTCCCTATACACAGCATATGGACTGAGCTCCAAAAACTCCCACATCAAGATGGCTCCGGTTGCGAGTGGTGTTCAGGGATCAGGGGTTTTTGGTTTTGGCCCACCTGCCATGATTGTGTAACACTATTTTTTTCTTCGATAACATGACTGAGCGCTGGGAAGAAATTGCCTTCAGACTACCGGTGTTGCAAGAATTGAAATCTCTGTCATCACGATGCGAATTTGGACCAATACAATGAAGCTCGTTTCCATTGTCGTGGTTCATTCTCCGCTGTAATTGATTTTGCTCTTTTGCCCGCGAGCTCACGCCAGCCTGTTGCCGAGAGACAGACAGATCCCTGTAAGTGACAGCAAGAAGATGATGTGCTTCATATGGTTTTGCAATTACAGATTGAAAAAGCATCGCTGTGAACTGAATCAGACTATCGGGCTTTTCGACAGTTTATTTATTTATTTTTTTAATCTCAAAATGAACATTTTTGCCTCCTGATGAGTGGAGAGAATGATTAACAACAAATCCTAAACAGATCCTAAGCATAGCAGAAAGACTTGACTGATATAATTTTACAAGGGACTAAGAGACAATAATGTCATTGTTTTTAAGAACTAATTTCTCGCAACACTACATACCGTACCTCTGGGTGAGGGCACGGATCATACCGTAAATGTGTCAAGAGAAAGACCTTTGGATTGTTACCGCCTGTTTTAGTTCACTGGAACCTTCACCATGAATAATTTAGTTGCTCTTTCTCATCTATTTCTTGCCAACAAGTGTGAAAAAAAAGAAAAAGAAAAAGGAGGCACTCTGTGTTTGTAAGAGATAGATCACAGGAGTCCTAACACACGTAGAAAGCTGTTTAAATCTCTCTTTCCAAATGCCATTAAGGGAGAAAATTGCCCCTGGACTGCGCACTCCTAGCTCTCATCCTTATTGCTTTCACATTGCTTTTTTTCCCCCCCCCTTAAAAAAATAATAAAAACAACCCCTCATCCGTACTCTCCGCTCTTCCACTTTAAGCTGCGAGAGAATGAGGCGTTTGACAGCTCCTGAGTGCTGTGATTGAAGAGTGAGAGCACAGAAAGCACAGCTCATCTTCTGCCTGTGACACCATTATCAGCTAGAGCAGCTGCAGCGCTGAGGGCTTTTAGGCTCAGAAGCTTTGCAAGCTCCCATTATCGCGTTCTAACCAATACGGACAGAAAGGGGCAGACAGGTAGGCAGGGAGGGAAATAGAGAGAGAGAGAGAGAGAGCGAGAGAGAGAAAGAGCTTTGATAGTAGGTACTGTAGGAAGGTGGGCATTTGAGAGAGATGGAGAAAAAGACAGAAGGGAGAGCAAGGAGGGGGCGTGAAAGGAGGGATTGAACCCTTTTCGCATCAGCTTGTGTGGGGAGGACTGTGGGCTGGGTTAAACGGCACTTAAAAGCAGCCGGTTGCAAGCATCCCAAGCCTGAATAACGGACAGATAGGAAGGGGGAAGGGGGGAAGAGGAAGACATAGAGAGGGGGAGAGAGACATAAAAAGGAGAACCACTGGCAAGGACCATCCAGAGGTGTGGGCACCTAGACACACTTCTGCATCAGAACTATTTATTCTAAGCTTAGCTTGCACTCTTACTTGGAGTTTCTGGTCACTTTTTTTCCACTCCACCGAACCCACGATGCACTGGGCAGTGCTGCTGCTGTCCGTAGTCGGAGCCAGGGTGGCCCTGAGACCTGATTGGGAGCCTGGGACGTACCCGTCCACAGAGGCTGGGGCGGTTCAGTTTGTGAATGCTTACAACTCGACTGCTGAGGAAGTGTTCTCCTACAGCACAGAGGCAAGCTGGGCGTATAAAACCAACCTGACAGGCGAGAATTCCCAGCAAGAGGTATGAGTCATGATGCATGTCAGATGTTCTGTCATTGTGGTCGCGGTTATAATCTTTAAGTGATGTATGTCACATGTGTCTGGGTTTAAAACGCTGCCCAAGTCCTTAAAGCTTATATTATGAGATACAGACTGCTGATGACTGCTGCTTTTGTGAAACTCTTGCCACCTCTATAGCCATAGCCCTGCACATGGTAAGGTTCCAGTCTGTTTTCTAAAACCGTCCTGATGTAATTGCTGGCCATAAAATGACGCACGTCTTTCGGTTCCTTGTGTTATTTTTATCATAACACTTTGAAAGGACCTACGATTAACTTAACCAGAACCCTGGAAATTTAGAGCGAGCTAAATGTCAGCTGCAGGTTGTCATTTATTTATTTTAGCAAACAAAACGATCATGAGATTTCGCAATGCCATAATCAGCGTACAGTACGGTGGAATAAAAATGTCAATCATTTGCGTATTTGTAAAGCAGTCGCTTCGAGGGTATCACCTACACGATATATGAAACTGAACGTCAACGGCTGAACGTGAGCTATAGAGATTTATAGAGCGCAGCAAAAATCATCAGGACGCTGATGCTGAGGCAGAGGCTCAGCATTCCTACTCTACTAAAAAAGCACACACACACACACACACACACACACACACACACACACACACTCTCCCACCAGGCATCTCCTCGCAAAATCTCTCACTTTCCACACAGCTGTCCCAACACTGCTTAACACTGTCAGCTGGGCACTTGGGCAGCGGCCCAACCCCGTTACACCCAACAGGTGTGACCGCACTCTGACCTCAGACCGTCATCCTAGACCTCGACAGGACACACCCGAAAGCTGAAGCTTAAAGAGCCAAAGCGACGAGGAGCATGCGGTGCGCTGAGCCTAACCTGGAGCTCGCCTGGTGTGATGTCTATTTTTCTGGACAGATCAAATGAGGCGATCAAAGCACCTCTGTCCTGGGCTAAGGTGTGGGACTGAATCTGTACTGAACAAACACAGCCATGAAGAAGGAACAAACCAAAGCGCCTACATACCACAGCAATCGACACGGCTTGTAGTGTTAGTCACAAAATCTGATCAGTGGTAGCCCTGATTGGACAAATCATAGATACATAAACTGCCTAGTGTTTTAATTGTCTAAAAACCTGACGGACCATGAAACATAACATACTGCACAGGATATTCATATGCTCAATTTTTCCATTCGTTCAACGTGACTTTGAATTCCTGATCATCCATCTGATCTGCACACAACTTGGCACAGGTTTTACACCAGATACCATCCCTGACCCGACCCTACCATTCCATCCAGACTTGAAACCGGCACTGGGTTTGGGCATTGGGTTTGAACTGAATCCAGTCCTTCCACTTGGCACCAATACATCCCATATAAATTAATCCACCTAGTAAATAGCACTCATGTGTGTAATGCAGCAGGTGGTGCAATTTGAAACAAGTAACTCATGTTATAGAGAATCATACAGTACAATCAAACATACATAGCTACAGTCGGTTATTTTCCCAATCGCTTATCCCTGAATTTAGGGCTTAATGCACAAAAGGGGACACTCTGGATGGGGCTAAGTGCAAGGCACAGGCACACAAACATGCACCCAATCGTACACTACTGACACCCCGATGGCGGAAACCGGTGAAGCCGGAGGAACCCTACAAAGCAGAATGAATAAGGTGTCTTTTTGCAGTGTTTTTAAATGCATTGTGCTACTGAGTTGAATATCGTTTATGACTTGCATCCATCAGGCGCGGATCAGATACAGTAGAAGCTGCTTCCCCCTGTGAATGTACACGCACAAAAAAAATATTCTGTTCAGGCTGACTATAATTTCATCCGTGTAAGTGAGCAGGGTAAACCAGTGGCTTAGATCAAAGAGCAGTGCCTGCTGGTCTCAGTCAAGATGATTTTTAATTAGGCTTTTAAAAACTTTACCACCCTTTAAAGTGTTGATGCTGTGAAACCGAGTAAAAATGGCACAAGCTGAATATCACATAACGGACCAACAGGTGCCGGCTATCAGTACAAAACGGACAAACTGCTGCACTGGTCTAACATTGTGATCATTTTGGGCAAAAGGAGTAAAAAAGTAAATGTGAAAATGATGTCTTTCTTGTTTCTTTAATGCTAAAAATAAAGTATACAACATGGATTAAACCTTATTAGTGAAAAAGGCTGAAGTGATTTCTTTTCCTTTACTGGTTGTTTTGAGAATCTGCTCAGTTTTTTAAAAAAATTTTTATGCATACCAGAATGGTCAAGGTCATGAGATAAAAATAAGATAATATTCACACGCTCATCATTCTCAAACGTTTATGTCAAAGGAAATACATGGAGTTAACTTCTGACAGTCCTGCTGAAGAACCTGGGCGTGAATGTGGAAATTTGATCTCCAGAACAAGACAACGTGAGGCCAAAGTTAATGTTTATCGACTGTTATTTACTTTCCTCTTGTTAATGAGTGGTGAAGGGAACTGAGATAACACAAGCATGGGTTGAAGTGTACTCTTTAAAGATCTAAAGTCTTGCCTTGTCGAAGATGACGGCACAAGAGTGACTTATGGAAGCTTCCTTCTCTATTAAAATAACAAAGGAAGGAACTGTGGGCTCTCAGTGCCACACAGTTTGGATGCATGCAATCAAGTTCTGAACTCACTCACTCACTCGTCGTCTATACTACTTTATCCTGTATAGAGGGTCACGAGGGGCCTACCCCAGGAAACTGTCTAAAACTTGACGAGGGGTACACCCTGGACAGAATGTTAAATCCATCATAAGGCACACAAACTCACATCCTCGTTCATGCACTATGGGCAATTTGGGAATGGCACGTCTTTAGACTGTGGGAGGAAACCTGAGTACCCAAAGGAAACCCACCAAGCACACGGAGAACATGCACACAAACCCAAGCTGGGAATTGAACCGCAACCCTGGAGGTGCAAGGCGACAGTGCTGACCATGAAGCTACCGTGCTGCCAAGTTCTGAATTATTCAAATATGTTTTCTGTTCATTTTGCTTAGCGTTTTTGTGTACTTAATGTGGGAGAATACTGTAAAGCTTTATCTTTCACTATAGACTCTTAGGAACAAGACTATTTTTGGCACAGGGATTCGTCCATTAAAAAAAAAGTATCTTGGCTAATTAACTTGGCTCTAATTCATTTACCATTCATTTCTATTGAGCTCATGTGATGTGAGAGACGTCAGACTGTTTACTCGTCCAGTGCAAGAATGTAAATGTTGTGTCTGGTTTGCTTTGTTATGGTGAACTACACTGAGAAATAGAATTCAGTTCTTAATATACACAGACGTGTAGCGAATCTTACGCATGGTCGGACAAATTCAAATCAAGCACAAGCATAGGATTAAAAATGGACCCACAACTCACAACACACCAGAAAGCTAAACAGACAGCTATTATAGTAATCATAGTCATTTTGCACGATGTTTTAAACAGATCTCTGCAAATCTGGAGAAGCAAGCTTTCACAGAAGTATGGGGAAATCTGGCGAAGCAATTATTTAATGATGCACTCATGGACACTTTTACTGATCCAGAGCTGAAGGCCCTTATCAAAAAGATCAATGTGCTGGGGCCCGCCAACCTCCCGGCCACGGAACGAGAGAAGGTTAGTCCTAACCTGTATGCTGTGTATATTCATATTGATCTGAATAAGATGCATCAGTGCATCAGTCTAGCAGTTTATGAACACTATGAATTTGTTTTTTTAGTACAATGTCATTCAGAGTCAGATGGACAACATCTATTCCACCGCAAAGGTGTGTCCCAAACCAACAGAATGTTGGTCTTTAGAGCCTGGTAAGTCAATGTTTGCTTTCTATAAGCAATCACATTTCATCCATCCCATATTGGTTATCTGGAATTATCCCTTTGGGATTATGCCTTTAGATTGGGTATGGGCATCTTTCTAAAACCTGGATATGGGCATCTTAAAAAGACGCCCATGTCACACCTTGTTGTGAAAGAATAAATGAATGAAAGTCTGGTAACTAACTTGAACTTGTATTTCAGCTTTCACTCACACATTCTTTATGTGTACTTCCAGAGTTGACAAAGATCATGGCCACATCCCGCAGCTACAAGCAGCTACTGTATGCCTGGGAAGGTTGGCACAACAACTCTGGAGGACCACTCATACCCCTTTACCCTCAATTTGTCGAACTCAGCAACAAAGCTTCTATTGCGGATGGTCAGCATATTATGTTATATACAGCGAGAGCATGAAGTATAAAAGAATGTTAGAAGAACCAGGATGAGACGAGATGTTTGTGTCCTCTCCAGGTTTTGATGACACCGGTGCTTATTGGCGTTCTTGGTACGAGTCTTCAACCTTCGAGCGGGACCTGGAACAACTGTCTTTGCAGCTGCAGCCTCTCTACCTGAACCTGCATGCTTTTGTCCGTCGCAAGCTGTATGACTTCTATGGCCCCAAGTACATCAATCTCAAAGGCCCCATTCCTGCTCATCTGCTTGGTCAGTTCCTACAATGCACTACAGCTTGCTCCATACTGAAAGGAAAATCCTGATATCACTAGTTGTATTTTTTTTTTTCTATAGGAAACATGTGGGCACAAAGCTGGAACAACATCTATGACTTGATGATCCCTTTTCCTAATAAGCCTAATGTAGATGTGACTAACACCATGGTTGCTCAAGTAAGTTAATAAACCCAATCTAATTTTCCAGAGGACACCGATCCTTTAATCCAGGAGATCAAATGATTAGTTAGATCAAATACATAGATTAGATTAAAATAGAATTTTGACTGAGCCAAACTCCTAGGGAGGGCATGGTATACGCAAAAAGCATTCAGATTACTGGAGAACAAATAAAAGACGATGACAAATGAATCGAATTTTCACAGGGATACAATGCCAACCGTATGTTTCGGGTAGCTGAAGAATTCTTCACCTCTCTTGGGCTGAAAGAGATGCCTCCCAAGTTCTGGGAAAAGTCTATGCTCGAGAAGCCCGCTGATGGCCGAGAGGTGGTCTGCCATGCCTCTGCGTGGGACTTTTATAACCGGGAAGACTTTAGGTGACCAGTGAGATGATTTATGCGCTGCAATTCACGCATTAAGCAATTCTACGATCATAATGTGGTGCTAACTTTATCCATGACAGGATTAAGCAGTGTACCACAGTGACTATGGAGCAGCTCTTTACTGTGCACCATGAGATGGGTCATGTAGAGTATTACCTGCAATACAAAGACCAACCAGTCAGCTTCAGGAGAGGAGCCAACCCTGGCTTTCATGAGGCCATTGGAGACGTGCTGTCTCTTTCGGTATCGACACCCAAACACCTGAACACTATTGGCCTCCTTGACACACTAACCGATGACTCTGGTAATTATAAGGACTTAAAATAAACAAATAATCAATGAAACTTAGTCAATCATTCGTCTAAAAGGACTGATTTAACCAGTGACTGCTTTGGTGTTCTCAGAAACCGATACAAATTACCTGTTAAAGATGGCATTGGAGAAGATTGCCTTCCTTCCTTTTGGATACCTGATTGATCAATGGCGCTGGGGAGTGTTCAGTGGACGGACACCACCTGAGCGCTACAATTCCGAATGGTGGTACCTCAGGTGTGTTGTGGTGATCTGCAAAAAAGAGCCATTTATATGATATAGTATAGCAACTCCTGAAAAAAACGTGATGATAAATCTTATTTCTGTACTTCGCAGAACAAAATACCAAGGTATCTGTCCACCAGTGAGACGAACAGAGGAGAATTTTGATCCTGGGGCAAAATATCATATTCCAGGAAACACTCCATATATCAGGTGAGATAATAGACTACTGTAGCATTGCTGTAATGAAGATTTCAAAACCAGAGTTTTGTTCTTTTAGCTAGTTAGCCTACTAGGACCTTAGATCTGCCTTGCACGAACGGCAGAGTAACGTCCCATAAAAAAGCTATTTATTCTATTTATTATTCCTATTTATTTAATTACCTCTCTACTATCAGCCTCAAATCTATGCTCGGCACCGAGGGAAGTGAGTAAACTCAAAACAGACCTCCCTCCCGTTACTACTCCACATGAACCAATGCATGAACCAGCTTCCCTAATAACCAGGCGCATGCAAAATAACTCCTTATATTACTACAGTACATTTTCAGTATGAGGGTTCCTGCAACCTTGGTGCTCTAAATGCTGTTATTAGTATGTAGGCACTCAGGGTACTTACCACATCGTGCATAATAGTGGTTTCAATGTGTATTGACTTGCTTTCTGAATAAATCACAGGGTTCAGAAGGTAAAAACCTCCCACAGGCAACTCTCAAGAGCATTTTTTTTTTCCTGCCTGAGAGGGTGAAATTCCTAAATTTGAAATTCACCAACTGTAACGTCTGACTGCCGTGCAATATAAAACCAAACCTTTTCGGTCAAATGCATCTCAAACTAGAGCCAATCTGTTCATCATTGCTGTTACAGGATAGTCAGCCAACTCGCAATACACTCTTACTTGGTGCATTTTAGGTACTTTGTGAGCTACATCCTGCAGTTCCAGTTTCACAAGAAGCTTTGCCAGGAAGCTGGACACACTGGACCACTGCATAAGTGTGACATCTATCGGTCCACCAAAGCCGGGGCTGTTTTAGAGTACGTACCAATCGAGAATGCCTGATAACACTATAGGTACAAAAATATTTGGCCAAGGCTGTTAATCGTTGAATTCAGGCCCAGTGAAAGGCAATCTTAATGCATGACCTCATAAATGCTGTACAGAATGAATGGGCCCGATTTCCTACAGAAACACTCTAAAATCTTGTGGACAGCCTTATGGAAGCTGCAAAAGGGAGATCAACTCCATATTGAAGTACTGCATATGTATACTGTATGTATTTGGATACAATATCATGGCAGGTTTGGCCAAATACGTTTGTCCGTATAGAAAAAAGACCATTATTATTATTATTATCATTATTATTATTATTACACTGTGGTACTGAAGTAAAGTATTTCTTACATCAGAAATTAAGGATTTTTTAGTTGGAGGACCAAAGGCAGCAAGAAGGACTAATCCTTGCATTAGGACGTTCTGTGAGCATGTGTTTTTTGAGCTGACAGTTTTTTTTTTGGCTTTGCTTAAAAGGAAAATCATGCAGTTCGGTTCGTCAAAGACCTGGATGGACGTGCTGCAGGAGACTTTGGGCACAAACAAAATGGACGCCAGTGCTCTAATGGAATACTTTCAGCCCATCACCACCTGGTTACAGGAAAAAAACAAGCAGTCTGGTGAAATACTCGGCTGGCCTGACTTTGATTGGATGCCTCCTGTTCCTGAAGGTTACCCAGAAGACATCGGTAAGATCTGATTGTAACTATTAGGTGTTTTACAATAGACAAAACTGAAATTCCATACAACAATACAATACAAAACATTCAATACCATTCTCAATACTGCAAATAATACTATAATCTTCCAGTTAAAACTTGGGATATGTAAAATCACCTAAAACAGACGCAGTAATATCATTATGCTTCAGCATATCATATCCTTAATATACACATAATTATCTACATTAAGAAATTAAGTAGGTTTATAAACGTTTTCTCGATGATTCACTTTCTATTTCTTATTACTTTCCTTCCGTAACTTTCTTCATCAGTCTATTTAAATATTCACCCCCAACTAAGTTTGACAGTATGCACAAAAACATCTCAAATTACCATAAAATGATAAGAAATTAGAAAATATAGATACATTCCTACATTCCTCCCATTGGCAACGTCAATCCTTATCACTTATCCATATCACTTACAATTTTTTCCCCACCCGTAATCTTGTTTTCAACCTCTTCCAGTATGGGGTAAAAGTACCAATCTGGCAGCCCAGTTGTGATTCACAGGTGTGTCTGATGTCATGCAGGTACACGTTGTAACTTGACTTTGTTTGTAAATCCTGCTTCCTCCTCCAAACCCGGTCGTCTCATATCTGCAGCTATGGATTTCCCAATCGTCATGCTGATTTCTTTAACCTGGATTGAATCAGCCAGGATACTTAATGCAGCAGAGAGTGTGTTATTTTTTATGTTATTATTATTTTTTTAAATCTACACTGTAGTAGCCTATGGTAGCATATAAACTCACAAACACTGTGTGCTTGGGAGAGGCCTGTGTTAAAGAGAAAGCTGTTTTAACAAATGATTCAGTGTGTCATGGTACAGTATACTGTATAAATGGTATTTCATGGCACATCGCCTACTTTTTATGCAGTCTATGTAACGGCATACCGGTGATACATGGTGGTTTAGTGGTTAGCACTGTTACCTTCCACCTCCAGGGTCTGGGTTCGATTCCTGCCAGGGGTCTGTTTGCGTGGAGTTTGCATTTTTTCCTTGTGATTAGTGGGTTTCCTCTGGGCACTCCGGTTTCCTTCCACAGTCCAAAGACATGCAGACTAGGATAATTGGTTTTCCCAACTTGCATGTATAGAAGTAGTATGTGAATGTTGACTGAAGGTACTGTAATAATTCCCATGAAAATGCAAATAAATACAATGGTCACCATTGGCCTCCACAGTCCCTAGTTGAACTGCAGAGGTTCCTAGATAGAGAGATGGATGGATATATTGAGAGTGTCTTATTTAACAATGCAATACAGCATATCACTCCCCTCTTTTTTGGAAGGTAAAGAGTTTTGTGTTTTATTTATTGTGATTTTGCCTGTTTCAGTGGTAACACTGATATGATTTATTGTTCCATATAGTTTACATCTGTTTATTATTGTAATTTAGAGATAAGTGAATGTTTTGTGCAAGAAGTCAGTGCTGGTTTTAATTACATCATCAAACTAAAAGAAACAGCAGAATCGCTGTCTGAGATAAGACACGTCTTTCAGTTGGGCATCTGGGTACTTCTTATCCTCAGGCATGTGGGGCATGGAAACTTTGCCCAGACAGAAAAACAGCTAGTACTGTATGAGATGTATAATTTTAGAGAGAGAGAGAGAAAAAAAAAAATCTCTAATAAGATGGAGTAAAATGCTATGTAGAACGTTCAACAAAAGTGCAAGGTGACATACTGTACATTTTCCTGTTGTAAGCATCCTGGTATCCTGGGCTTGTAACCAATTCAAGGTGATATAGTCTATTATATGATAAAGATAAAAAAAAAAAAATGTGTGTTAAGCTGTGGCCGTAGCAAAAGTGTGTAAAGTTGCAGAGGAAAACTGATTAGGCATTTGGATACGCTTCCTGTCAGGCACTACATAGAAGCTTTAGTCTATGAGCCAATGTAGATCCTGGAAGTGAGCTTCATGAACATGGATGGGAAGCGTTCAAATATCTACTGCCAACTGCAAAACATCCCCACACGTTTTACCTAATGTACCATTAAGGGTAATAAAAATACTATCGGCCCAAACATGGTATTGGTGCTCATCTAGGTTAAAAAGTGTCATCTAGGTTAAAAAGTTAATTTTCAGATAGAAAACATATTTTTTTCATAATACTTAATGCTTCTTATCTCCCAATCCATGCTTGTTTTTTTGTAAATAAGCATACACATATTGTTACCAGATAAAAATAACTAATTTTTATATAGTGTCCGTAACCTTTTTAAAAAAAAAAATTAAATCTTTCTATGATCTTAATTGTTTTTCAGATGAAACTTGGCTAATTTACTGTAGATTTTACATAAAAAGACATAAACCTGAAAAAGTGTATTATTCTATAATGTGAAATTAAGAAAAATGAATGTCAATGTGGTTACGGACACTACATACTTTTTTAAAATAAAATTTTTATGCTTTTCCCAGAAACTGAAATGCTTTAATTATGCTTTTTAAGCATAAGGTCATATGGTTCTAGAAGCTTGCATCAATTTTATCTTATTAATTTTAAATAATTTGCATTTTAAAGTATTATAGTTGAAGCGTGAAAGTATATTGCTGAAAAATGAGGCAAATATAGAATGATCTCTCCAAAATGGGCAAAGTTCGCAGCTTGACATAACACCAATACTGTGTTACGGCCATATATATATATACTTGAGCACCCGTAATAATGAAATGTTTTACTTTTTTTTATTAACGTAGACAACACAATCATTAAATGTTGGCACTTGAATGTAATTTAGGATCACGTTATACCATGTTCCTCATTCCCAGCTGAGAAAATAACCGATGAGGCACAGGCGAAAGTCTTCCTGACTGATTACAACTCCACAGCAGAGGACGTCTGGAACGCTTACACTGAGGCGTCGTGGGCTTACAACACTGACATCAATGAAGCAAACAAGCAGATTATGGTATGGCTTGAGTTTCCTTTTGGAATACAATGCATTAGAATCAAGTTCATATTTTTATACACAGATCTATTTTATTCTAAACAGCTGCAGAAAAACCTTGACATGGCCAACCACACAAAGACCTACGGACTGGAGGCACGCAAGTATGACACTACTGATTTCCAGGACGCGTCAGTGAAACGGATCCTAAAAAAACTCAGTGATCTGGAGAGGGCTGCGCTTCCTGATGCAGAACTGAGAGAGGTATACAGTATATATATGTAATACGTCCTAAATGCTTGGAATGAACCTATAACACTAATGCACCGTGCAAAAGTCTTGAGACACTCGTTATGTCTTTATATTTTGCTTCCAAACAGCCAGATTTTCTTGTATTTTTTTAATGTTGTCCTAAGAACTTAAGGACGGTTTTTTTTTTTTTTTTTTGGCTCTCATTTTTTGGAAAGATTTTAGCTCCCATTTCCAGTCCAGTCTCTGTATGTGACCAGTTTCTGAGGAATGTTTGTGTTTATTAAGGCACACAATGACACATGAATCATTCATGAAGCATTAAAATTGATCTAAGTTAAGCAAGAAATGGTGCAAATGATGAAATGAAATTTAATTTAATATGAAGAAATGAGGGGTGGCTCAAGACTTTTGTACATTACTGTATGTGTGGTAAGGACATAAAAAAAATGTGTATTATAACATTGCTCACAAACGTCCATACATTAAAAAACAAAACAAAAAAACATTAAGGTGATGTCGAAAGAATCGAATTTTGTTTTATTTGAAACATTTTACAGTAGGACAAAAGTAGAACATTAACATCACATCAGCTGTGGGAGGCTTTTCTGGTCCTGACACTATCGCTGAATTATGGCGACAGCATTATAATTCACTGTTCATCAGAAGTAACAGTTAAGCCTTTAAAGCAGGGAGAAGAGCTAGTGATGACTCAATTACGATGCATTGACATGAAATGAATCGCGCTATTTAAAAGCTGTCAGATAAAAAAAGCAAGTGACTTTTACCAGCATATTCCTGCTGAAATATATCAAACATGCCAGCCTGAGGATTGTTCCTCGTCTGGCTATCGGTTTTATTGGCTTCATGACTCATGTATTATCAGACTAAACGTTGTCTGTTTTATTAGTACGAGTCAATAAAGATAAAGCTGGCAAACGTTGCGGCTTAGATAACTACAGGCTCATAGTGACAACCAGTATAGTATCTAAAGTCCTGGAAAATATCCTGCTTGACCAATTTACTGACTTCATTAACTCCACTGAGAGGTGAAGTCAACAGCATTGATTATCACGTTGCAAATGCAGCTGCAAGTCAGTGGGATATATAAGGCTGCAAGTCAACATTTTGCCCCAGAGGTTGATATGTTGGAAGCTGGAAAATGGTTAAACGTAAGAACTTGAGCGACTTGAGTGATAAGGGCCAAGCTGTGATGGCTAAACAACTGGGTCAGAGCGAGTCCAAAACTGCAGGCCTTGTGGTATGTTCCTGATCTGCACTGGTCAGAACATTTCAAAGATGAACAATTTTCTTGTTTCAGTGAGGCTTTTAAAGCTTTCATTCATGTTAATCACAAAAAGCTGTTTTGTAAAATGGTTGAAATGGGAGTACCTGAACATTGACCTACTGGTCAATAATGCTGACCACACAACGCTGGTAAAATGGGGTAAAGGTGTATCATCCCTGTTTTGGTAGCGGTCGCTCAGTGTGTTAAAGCTATGAGTTACGGATCAGAAGATCTGTTCGGATCTGTTCGGCCCCTGAGCAAGGCCCTTAACCCAGTCTGCTCTAGGGACGCCTACAAATGGCTGCGGTTTTACCCCAGTCGACAAACAAAGCAGGGATGTGTGAAGAATAAAGAATTTCACTGTCCAGTAATGTATTTGTGATGAATAGAGGCTAAACTTTAACAAATGTGGATCATCTCAAATATGCAGATGACCTGCTTGTTTTCTGTTTCAGTAGTGCTGGTCTCCAGAAGCTACTGTTTGTTCTGTTTACGGGTCTGAGCTTTTTTAAAGGACCAATTAATCTATTACAAAAGTGGTCTGTGCATAAAGGCTACTTATTCTAACTACGAGAGAGAGAGCGTTTTAGTCTGAGGTAGGAGTGAAAAGTGCATCATGAGAAATGATGAAAATGGACATGGGTGTTTAGAGGTCAGAAAGAGGGTTGAATTTCTTTTTGTGTTATGTCATGCATTCTTCCCTCTCTCTCTCTCTCTCTCTCTCTCTCTCTCTCTCTCTTTTTTTTTACAGTACAATGACTTGTTGGCCTCTATGGAGACCACATACAGTGTAGCTAAAGTCTGTGAAAAAGACGGGTCCTGTCTTCCTCTTGACCCAGGTAAGTTTGCTTGCAAGTTATGTATCTCGAATCTCATGACCATCTACGTGAACAGGATTTCAATTTCTCTACGTCTTTTTGAAGAATACAAACACTGGGACTCATTTTTCAAGATGGATATGAACGATTTATTTAGTATTCATGAGAACGATGGACATGATGGAAAATGTTCGTGTCCCTGAGTGTGTGTAAATTCACACATAAGACGACAGTCTTGCATTAAATCTCTTTTTTTGTACAATTTTTGTTACATTTCTTTGATGCCCTTATTCTAGAAGCGCTTTGGAGCTGTGATCAAAGTAGGTCACTTGATCAATGAGCATCGAGAAAAAACAAAGTAAAGCCAGTCAAAACAAACACTAAATCAGGACAAATAAAACTATCATCAACAAGAGTTGATGGAAGATTTAACATCGCATGCTGTGTTCATGTGGGAAAGGATATTTAAAGAACACTATAATTGTATTTTGGAGGATGAAAGCTGGTCTATAAATCAGTACATTGCCTTTTAATGCTGTGTCACAGTTCCAGTACATCTGTCACAAAATCTAAGCAACTTTAAAGTAGCGCTTTCTCCGTGCGATCTTCTCACCTGAATACAGTGTAGATTTATTTCGTCTCCTTTTTTTTTTTTTTTCATCTTTTCTGTAACGTGGCTTTAGATTTTGATCTTTTAATCTGCTGCTATATTGCTGCAAAGGATGTTCAGGTCAAACCGGGACTTTTGATTGTACAGAACTCAGTTATGAAAGTAAAAAATCCCTTTATTTCTCTATATAATCCCCTGCTTCACTAGTGCTTGGACACCATGACAGTAAGCAAGTTTTCTCAGTACGCCGGAGCCATGATTGGACTCCCAGTTTCACAGTTCCTACAGACAGATGCGTCTCTTCCACAGGTTGGCCACAAGTTGATTTTCAAGAACCAGGCGTTCCTGGGATCTGAGTGTTAAGGGGAACGACTGCAGCGTAGAGTCTCATCACTGTACTGTGCTCAAACGCCATCATTTACTAGTCCCGGTTTGACTTGAACACCCCACACAAATGTTCTGTATAACCTTAGTTTCTGTCTTCATGCTTATGTCTTCATTTGTAGTTTTTTCAAACATTTGTATCGAACAGGTTCAGGTTTCAATTTCCGGAAAAATGGACAGATAAATGTAAAAATAGTCCAAGTTATTTCGTGTGTTATTACATAAAGTTTCAGTATTCCTTGTTTCTGAGCGATGACATTAAAATGAAAATATTTTACATGAAACAGTCCGAAAAAGATATTGTAAAAACCTTTAAACCGGTGCAAATTCAACTTCAGCCTGACGTCATTATCCAAACTGGGCTGTGGTATGTCAGTCTGACAGCTGATTTTTTTTTTTTTTTTTTTTCCCCTCCCAGACCTAAACAAGATCATGGCTGAGTCCAGGGACTACGACAGGCTGCTGTTTGCCTGGCAGGGCTGGCGAAATGTTTCAGGAAGAGAACTGCGCCAAAACTACAAGAGATATGTGGAGCTTGCCAACTTAGCTGCCACGAGTAACGGTAAATGCCTCGAAATGAAGGCTGCCTTTGTGAGAAAGAGGCCCACAGTAAAGCTCGATGCTATGGGTAGTAAATGTGAAATCAGAAATGCAGTCCAACACCAAATGTTCGCTTTATGGGAAATTAAAGCATCCTAGGAATTGTGGTCAGCTTGTACATGACCAATACATTCTTCCGTCAACAGGTCACGCTGACAACGGTGCTTTCTGGCGCTCCTTGTACGAAACACCCACATTCGAGCAGGACCTGGAGGAATTATGGAAAGAACTGCAACCGCTCTATCTCAACCTTCACACGTACGTCCGGAGGGCGCTCTACAAAAAATATGGAAAGGAACACATTAACCTTAAAGGGCCCATCCCTGCACATTTACTAGGTAAGAGTACAACTTAAACAATTGGTTCAGATCTCTATCACGACATCAGGGAGACGAGAGAGCTCTGAGACCGGCTGTCCGACCAGTGCGAATCGATTTGCAAGGCCTGGGTTATGATTGAAAACATGGCTTATGACTTAAAATAATAAATGCAATAAACGCTGTCTGAAACGAATCATATAGAAAGCTCTAGTTTTAGCTGAGCACTGTGATCTTGTTTTGAAAAAAGCCGCATATTTTGAGTTGCTGAGCCTGAATATGTATTCCATATTTTCTATGAATGCGCATTAATATTCAGCTGCTGTTTGCGGCGACTCCAAAAGACACGGCAGGATTTAATGTCCTTTCAGAACCGTCAAGCGTGACAGTGAGAGCGCGTGTGTGTGAGTGTGTGAGAGGGAGTAAATACTGTACACAGCTATGTGCATGTGCGAGTTTGTGTGCATGCACTCACACATGCAGAGCTTCCACACGGATGAGTGGCGCTGGAATTCAAAATCCAGCAGCGCACCTCGGCCACAGACAGGCGCCGACCGATGGACCCAATCCAACAATTTCTCTCTCTTTTTGGCTTGTGTGCCTCTCAGGAAACATGTGGGCACAGACCTGGTCGGGAATCATGGACTTGGTGAACCCGTACCCTGATGCCACTCAAGTGGACGTCACACAATCCATGATAGACCAGGTATTCGAGCTTTTTCTCAACTGCTCAAGCCACATTTATGTTAGTTCAATATGAGATTTGAATCGTAAAGGTGAAGGATAGATCATGACCATCATTCACCTATAGTGGTTCCTTAAAAATGAATAAATGTACAGATATTTTGCTAAGAAATGGTGGTTTATTGGAAAACACATTAATCAAAAGAAGGCTAAATCTCTGCGACTGCGATTCTTTTTCTCAGAAATGGGATGCTGTGCGAATGTTCGAGGAGTCCGACAACTTCTTCAAGTCATTGGGCCTGGAACCAATGCCTCCAGAATTCTGGAGCAAGTCGATGCTGACGAAGCCTGCAGACCGTGAAGTGGTGTGTCATGCCTCAGCCTGGGATTTCTACAACCGCAAAGATTTCAGGTACGCATCTGGGAATGAACATTCTGGAGCTGGTGAAGCATTAGTCCAAAATTCCTTTAATGGAATGAGTTGATTTTCCACGGAGCTGCTTATCTGATTTTCCAGGATTAAGCAATGCACAGTGGTGACCATGGACGACCTGATCACGGTGCATCACGAAATGGGTCATGTGCAATATTTCCTCCAGTATAAGGACCAGCCCATCTCGTTCCGTGACGGCGCCAACCCGGGATTCCATGAAGCCATTGGAGACGTTCTGGCGCTGTCAGTGTCCACACCCAAACACCTCAACACCATCGGCCTGCTCGAGAAGGTCGAGGACAACCACGGTAAGTCTCGAAAGCTTTTCAGGACCTCTTGAGGACATTATATGAAGTAGGGCTGAAGCTTGACGTGACAAGGAAGTAACAGAAAAAGGCAAAAAGAGGAATAAAGCACAAGCATGGAATTTGTATCTTAACACAAACCTAGCATTTACTTATCCTACTGTAATACACCATCATGATGAACATCATCTTAAGTTGCCTCTACATCACACCCACCCTACAGAATGTTGTAGTGTAAAACATACTCTTGTCCAGAGTTGACATCATTTCTGGTGTAAATCTGTGTCCAGAGAGCACCATAAACTTCCTGATGAGCATCGCCCTGGATAAAATCGCCTTCCTGCCATTCGGCTACCTGATGGACCAGTGGAGGTGGAAGGTGTTTGATGGCAGGATATCGAGTGACGAGTACAACAAGGAGTGGTGGAATCTCAGGTGAGAAGAGAAGAAATGCTATCAGGAACATGATGTACTGTAGATTAAGGATGTGTCATGTACCAGCTATCATCTCTTCTCACAGGCTGAAGTACCAGGGATTGTGCCCACCTGTAACCCGCACAGAGGATGACTTCGACCCAGGTGCCAAGTTCCACATCCCGGCCAACGTGCCCTACATCAGGTACATAATCATAGCAGTTTCATGATTAACCAAAGTCATCTGTTTACTACTTAGTAGTGGACGTGCCATTGGACCTCGTATGTCCTTTGATTGTACAGTGATATGGCCGGATAATTTATGACATGTAATATATCTTATCTTTCGTCTCATGATATGTGATAACATGGTCATATAAACTTTCTCCAAAGCAGCAGCTTGTATGTAACCAGTTAGATAAGTGAGGAAATAAAACATGGGTTGTGATGGGAAAATAATCAACAATGGTGGTCACAGCAGCCATGATAAATATAACAAGTGTTCATTAATTAAACAACACCATATTGGATTTTATCTTACCCATTTGTAGAAGCCTTACCCGCCTCATTTTCCTTTCTTTCTCTTAAAGATAATAAGACAAAAAAAAAGGTCAGCTTGTCATATTACTAAAAAAAACCAACAACAACATCTTAGTAAGTTTTATTATGTCAGTGACAGTATAGGTAAATGTCGTTCAAGTCAAACTGGGACTTTTAATTGTGCAAAATATCAGAACACATTTATGAGAGTAAAAACTTCCCTTTATGTCTCTATATAATCCCCTGCACCACTTCCTACGCTACTGTAACACCATTTCCAGTTACATGAGCACAATCAGACGCCCATGATTGTCTAGTGCCACTATGATTGATGTGACCGCCACTCGGCTCTCTAGACTCCCGGCTACGGATGGCTGCAGCATGACCTGGAAATCTAACTCAAGATGTCTGGATCATAGAGACTGCACCATTATTAATTGAACTTTAAACTTTAGAAATGAATGTCTTCTGATCAATCGGGTTCAACAAGTTCAACATATTTGTAAACCGTATATGCACAAATTTGTTCTGAGAAACGCATTTTGTTTTTTTTTCTGTCAGGTACTTTGTCAGCTTTGTGATCCAGTTCCAGTTCCATGAAGCTCTGTGTGAAGCTGCGGGTCACACCGGACCTCTCCACACCTGCGACATCTATAAGTCTACAGCGGCAGGAAAACGTCTCGGGTCAGACACACAATAATTATTACTTACTGGTTATGATGGTATACAGTACACAGTGCTGGTCTCTCACAAACATGTGTGCTACTGTAATTGTAATTATACAATGTGTGTGTTTACAGAGCATCACTTTCTTTATGTTCTTTGTTTTTAGTGATGCGATGAAGCTGGGCTTCAGTAAGCCCTGGCCCGAGGCGATGACCATGATCACCGGCCAGCCCAAAATGTCTGCTCAGGCTTTGATGAAGTACTTCCAGCCCCTCACCACCTGGCTAGAGCAGGAGAACAAGAAAAACGAGGATATCCTCGGCTGGCCCGACTATAGCTGGACGCCAACCACGAGTACGTGTGAAAGATGAATTTGCTTAACTCTGCTGCATGTGCTGGTCAAAATCAACTTTTGGGGGAGAAATTATGCTGAAATGAAATATTAAAATGTTCTCATGTAATTGCATTTACATTTCAATCATATTTCAGCTTTTTTAATCAATCAATCATTTAACAGAGATTATGGTCATGATTTGGTCTGAAATAAAAATGTTAAAAATGATTGGTGTTTGATCTTGTTTGAAAAAAAAAAAAAGATGATTTTATTGGCTGAAATGTATTTATATATTGCACATGTTGGTATACTAACTCCTCCTCTATACCAGGGGTACTGAATTAGAATTTCACGAATTTAACGTGTTAGGATTCAGATCTTTATATATGCAGTCATTGTAGGTCTATAAAAAGAAGCAGTTAAAAATAATATTTGTCAATTACCTACATTAAGCAATTAGAACTTTGATGACTTTTTAAATTTACTTGTATTTGTATGGAATACAAACAATGTTGCTCTGTCATTCTGGGCGCTCAGTTTGGGTATTTTACACACCCTCACTCTGAGGGTCACCTCATTCTGTAGAGCATTTTTGAAGTCAGGCACTGATATTGGACTGATGAAGGCCGGGCTCACAATCTCCGTTCCAGTTCATCCTAAAGATGCTTGATGGTTTTGAGGTCAGGGTTCTGTGCGAGCCAGTCAAGTTCTTCCACACTGAACTCATCAAACCATGTCTTTTACAGTCCTTGCTTTGTGCACTGGGACAAAACTGTTCCCCAAACTGTTGCTATAAAGTTGGAAGCATAGCATTGTCCAAGATGTCTTGGTATACTGAAGCATTAAGATTCTCCTTCGGTGGGAATAAGGGGCCCCTTACCTGAAATACCTGAATTCAATAATTAGCAGCTTTGGCCAAATACTTTGGTCCATATACAGTAGGATCTGTTTGCTCTAATGATTGGTGGTTTATCTCATAGTGGTGCTTGACGTTAGTGCTTTTTATTATCGACATTAACTGGATTCAAACTTGCCACAGGAAGAATAAACAGGTATTGATCAGTCCATTTATTTTTGCAGGTTCAGTTTTCATAGTGTACTTTCCTTTTCTTGGAGTCACCCAGGTCCATATGTCGCACTTATGTTTGTGTTTCTTTTGCACACTCTGTAAACCATTGCACTGATATTCACACCCACCTCAAGGGAAGAAGCAATAGATTACTTATATACTGATTATTCTTAGTCATCAGGGTAAAAAAGCATCAGGGTCCAGATAGAACTGTCACTCGGTCCGGATCCGGATGGTGGTCCACCATTAAGTGATGCCTGGTATATACATAGGTACATTTGTGCTATCGTTGAACCCAACTCTTGATCCTATTTGAAAATCCCCTTTGTCACGGTTTGATGGTCTCCCACTGGACTACAGAACATTTTATAGGAATGACACCACTGACGAGAGCAATTTGCACATTTAAAGACCGGGAAACCAGCATTGAAGGCAATTCAAGAAGTGGGAGATCAACTGAGAGAAAGGACTTTCATAGATTTTGGTTTCGACAGATGAGTACAACGATGGTGCAAAAACTATGTTGTATAGTACCTTTTTTACTGTATAGAGGAATAGTTACTCTGCCAACATGTGCAATTTATTAACTGACCGTTGTGGAATCAGTTGGACATGTCTTGAGCATTAAACTGCTCTCTTTTACTCTGTGTCCTGTAGCAGCTGCAGTTGTGGAGGAGAACATTCCCACTGTGGATTTCTTAGGCTTGAATGTGGATGGATCTGCAGCTACAGCTGGACAGTGGGTTCTCCTTGTGCTGGGCATCGTTCTTCTGGTCTCCACTTCCTTCCTGGCCTACAAATACCAGAAATCCAGGCGCCTAAACAAGAAGTCCATGTCTCAAATGGAGCTCAAATAGGAATGCACATGTAGGCTGAAGGTCCTGTATTTGATTTCCCTGCAAACAAAACCCTTGTATATTTATTAATAATTTCTTTCGGGTCAAATTAGTTTGACTATTCAAAAAGAAAAAAAAGAAAAACGAAGCAGTCCAAGTGTTGTAATTTATTTGTACAAAAATATATTGAATGTTGGGTGGGTTTTCAATGATTTGTTTGTAAAGGCCAAATTGTGTATGCATTTTTAGATTAAATTTATTGATAAATACATTTATAATAAATACATATTACAATTTTGGTTTTTGTCTTATCTCTGTGGTCAAATTGCTGGAAGCTGGGGTCAGACTGCAGGGTCAGCCAGGGTACGGCGCCCCTAGAGCAGAAAGGGTTGTTTGAAGGGCTCAACAGTGGCAGATTGGCGTTGCTGGGACCCCCGATTTCCGATCAGTAACCGTTTGAGCCACCACTGCCCCTATAAGCAATGTATCTTGGTGATGATTGTTGGGGACCCTAAGGTTTGTCCAGGAGCACTGGACATGAGGCTGGAGTATACACTGGACGGGGTTCCATCCCCAAGGAAGGCACTATGCACACATGTATGGCAAGTTCCAGTAGTCAGTATACTGTACCTGAGTATAGGTGAGATGATATGGATCCTGGAGCTACCATCGTGCTACAGTACCTTAAGTAGTCTGTAAAGCTTAATATTAAAGATTTAATATTAAAAAAGGTTAAAAGGTAGCAAGTCACCATTACTGTATTAATGTATAACCAAGCTTTCAAATACAAAAAAAAAAAAAAAGGCTTACACTCTAAAATTTCGTTTTAATGACGTTGATTATAGGGAACAAGGTTGTGCCCAGTTCATGTGTTTAAATGATTTTTCATGCTCCCAGAAACACTATCGCAATTAGAATCCTGAAATATGGCCATGCCACATAACGTTGCTCAGACTAGACCTGACCAACAGAAACAACACACATCAGAGAGCCTCCAGAGGCTGGCCACTATGCATGATGGGTACATCGCATCATGAGCTTCCCTTCTTACCCTAACGCACCGGAATAGGGTTGATCAGAACTCATCGCACCACATGACACACTCTTTATGTTCCCTAGCAAATTCGAACTTTTTTTTTTTTGTCTGATGGGTCTCACAAACAAGTGGTTTTCTTATGGCCACACAGCTGCTTAGTCGCAATCCTGTCAGGGTGAAAATGCTTCTACGTTCACTACTAAACATACTGTAGCTCCGATTTATACTATTAAGTGTTTAAGAGATCTAAATTGATCTGATTATTATTATTTTTTTTCTGACCACATTTTTTCATCAAAGTTGACAGTTCAGCACTATCCTTCCAGGATTTAACTGTATGTTGAAGGGTTCTTAACCCTATTACACTCATTTCAAATCTCCTTAGTTGTTTATTTTCTTTGCTTGATGCAGACTATTCATTTGGTCCTTTTGAAATGACGGCTTGCTTTGGGTGGGAGGTGAGGGTCAAGATAAAAAGAAAAAAGAAAAAATCTGATTAAAAGCAAGTTTAAGCAGCACATTTTTTCCCCCACTACATAAAAAAAAAAAAAAAATAGTTCAACACACACAGTAGTAAAGACATTTATCAGTCAAATGCACTGGAAAAGCAATAACAAGGACAAATACCTTTATGTACAAAACATTTTAATATCTCGCGTTTATAAAAAAAAGAAAAGAAGCACAAGTACTCTCTGCCCCTTATATGAATTACTGAATTATCATTTCTGGATATAGTATTAAACCCGGGCCGGATTTGAACCTAGTGTGAATGATTTACTCTCTTTTATTTGCTCCAGCAGAACCTAATGACAGTGTCACAAAACAGCTGATGGAGATTCTTTCACAGAACGAAACAGAAGAAAAACCAGTTTGAACTGGAATTAAACTCTCGCTGTGCATTACAAGCTAACAGAGGCACAAAAAACAAAGTTCTACGATATGTTCCAGTGTATTGACTCGTATTAGTCATATACCGTACATACACACACGTATAAAAATAAATATCAATTCAGTGATGTGTGATTCTCGTCCCTGTGCTATAATTCACTGTGCCTCGTTACCAGGCAGTGTCGTTGTGTCTTTGATATCTTTTGGGCAGAAAAAAAGAGATACTTGAAACACTACGAAACTGTAACACTTTTAGCACTCTGTACAATAATTCATATTCATAATTCATAGTTAAATCTCAAGACTGCGGAAATGTCTCTCACAGTGTTAGTCCGAGTGTGAGAATCATCTGTGATGCATTAAAAAAACAAGCACAAACTAATATCAATAATAATAATAATAATAATAATAATAATAATAGAAATACACAAAAGCTATTCTTGGGGAAATGTTCTTCAGTAGGTTCAATAGAAAATCAATGAAAATGTTAAAGGTACATGTGCCCAAGAGAATGCAGGACGGTTTCAGTCATGAACACTTGTTGATCTGTGACACAATATCGCACCAGACAACTACAACAATAACAACAACAACAACATTATTCCCACAGGTCATCGGTTCTTTATGTAGTTCATCAGTGTTGGCCCAAAAGAAAAGCCAAAAACCCAAGAGTCTGTTCCATTTAGTCACGGTAACCTCCAGCCATGGCATTCCCTTAAACCAGCAGCCGAGTGGACGCTTTCCAAGTTCAGTAGTAATATTCTTGCACTTCTGTCCAGTTGGTGACCCAGAGTTTTTTGTTGAGCTCGTGCTCAGGCTGGAAAGCCCTGTTCAACTTGTACCTCTCCTCCCTGCGAATTTTCACTCCATGGTACTTAGGCATCACCTTGTAGTAGACAGCTCTTTTAAAGAACCCACACTGCGTAACAGAAACAGAGAGTGAGAAGAGAAGCAGGAAAATTATTACAAAATGATTCACGTGGGATTAAATACGCGTCTCGCTGCCAGGACCTGGAGCGAACGAGAATTAAATAGCTTTTTGAAGAGAAGATCTGGCAAGAAAGCTCATTCAGAGAGAGGCTGTGAGTTATTTCCCATGCTTCATTTGTATGGAAATAGAAATCTTTGTGCACAAAAGGTAGCTGAAAAAGGTACCGTTTCCAAAACAAGCACCTGTTTGAGCAATCGAAATGAGACTGTGAGAAAGATAACCCTTATAGTGTTCACCTCAGCAGGCAAATGATTTAGCTGCGGAAAAGGAAAGAGAAAGTCCTCTGATCCGAGCAAAGCAAGCACCAGTCTGTTCAGAGCGCTTAAATGCAAGGGAGTGAGTCAGAAGGGGAAAAAGTGCAAAATAGGAAAAGAAGGGGAATAAGTGGAATTGATTCCACGGTGGCGGCATTACCGAGGCGCACCAACATGGGCCACCATGGGGCCGACGGAGACCCCGTACCGTCTCAGTAGTCCTCGGTCAGCTTCTCAGTCTCAGATGGCTGGATCTTCATCTCCGCTTTTTGGGCCTTGGCTTCATACATCTCCCTTCGACTGGCGCGTTTAAAGAAACCACACTGCAGGAATGGTGGGACGATGGATGGGAATTTGATTAATAGAAGACTTATGTTTTCTATCAGACACCTTAATGGTGCAGAAGCGCTGTTCCACATCCAAAAAAATGGAACTAAGAAAACTAGTAACACTGACAATTTCATGGGATTTAAACCCAAAACAAACAAACTGGAAAAGAACAATATATAGAATATATAATGTGGTATTCCTCTGCTAATTAGTCCAAGTCATGTAAATTACCATGTTTTATTAATCCTGAACATCGATCAAACGCCTGCACTTCATTGAACACGTTAATCCCTGACCAGTGGCTCGACTCAACCTTTGGGAATAATTTACTCATGCAAACCTTTTAAGCAAAAAAACAGGACAGTTAACAGGACAGTGTTAGTGTAATCCAATTTGAGGACGTTTAAATTTCCGAGTGCTGTTCAAGTCGAACCGGGACTTTTGATTGTGCAGAGGTAACAGAACACATACTGTTACATACTGAAGAGTGGGAGAGGAGAGTTGCATTGACAATCCATCACAATGGGCAGCACATTGAACACATGTTATAAGTGGTCAGAAACTTGTAAATAACTCATGAAAGAATAAAGTTACGTTAAAACCAAGCACACCATTGTTTTTCTTGTGAAATTCCCAATAAGTTTGATGTGTCTCATGACCCTCTTCCTTTTGAAAAAACAAAAGTTGGATCCAAGATGGCCGACTTCCAAATGGCCACCATGGTCACCACCCATCTTGAAAAGTTTGCCCCCTCACCTATACTAATGTGCCACAAACAGGACGTTAATATCAACAACCATTCCCATTTTATTAAGGTGGATCCATATAAATGGCCCACCCTGTAGTTATGACAGTTATAAAATCTCCCTTTATTTCTCTATAGCGTGTCACTAGTGCTTGGATACCATCGTGATAGAAAGTTTTCCCAGTTCACCAGAGCCATAATTGGAGTGTCTTCTCGTCTTAAACACTGGTCTCCCAGGAACTCCTTTAATGGCCCTTTCTTTTAATGGTTTGATCATGGCTCCAGCGCATTGAGAATGTAGCCGGGATTATATAGACAAATAAAGATGTTTTTACTCTCATAGATGTTCTTTTATTCTGCACATTCAAAAGTCCCGGTTTGACTTGAACACACCTGAGAAATGTAACCAGCTACTGTATTTACACACTTTATACAGCTGTTACAGCATGGATGTACTATTGTTTTTGAAAGATATATAATAACTTCAGGTGGCACAATAGCTTAGTGGTTAGCGCTGTCGCCTTGCACCTTCAAGGTATGGGTTTGATTCCTGCCTCGGGGTCTGTGTGCATGTTCTCTCTGTGATTTCCCAAAATCCAAAGACGGCTTAGGCTAATTGGAAATCCCAATGTGCACAAATAAGTACTGTATGTGTAAGTCTCCTGGGATTGGCTCCATGACCCCCGCGACTGAGTGAGTGAGTGAGAATTACTTTGATGAAATGCTGTTGACTATGTGATAACTGAACAAATGCCTCTAAGAAAACGTTGTAACTGTTTTGACTTCAAAATAATACTGATACCAAATCGCCAGCTTAAGTGGGGTTCGAACGCTGGTTGCTGTGGTGAGAGCGCTTCGTGCATAACCCTCGGGCCATTAGAGAACATGCTGTTGATGCCAGTAAATGTGAAGACATAACAACAAGCAGCACAAAACAATACTGGACAACAGCAATTTACTGAAATATTAAACTGGAAAGCAGCCAAAAGAGAGGGGAAAAAAAAAACAACTGCTAACGATCTGATCTGTTAAAGTGGACATGATGATGTGCAAACACCATATTACAGTAGAATAATTTGGGAGCTACTGTAACAGTAATATTACAAGAGGCACTTCACAGTAATATTTCTAAAAAACAAAAAATGAAATAGGTAATGAACATTAAGGGAACACTAAGGGATGCGTGACATGAGATCTCCGCGCTGTGTACTGGAAGCTGTTGTGTCCGTCCCAGTCGCCGATCGGAATTCTAAACCCTGCTAGAAACTTAAGAGAACATGGATGTTGCGGACGATGATGATGATGATGATGATGTTAATAGTCATAAGTGCAACAAATAAAGGTTACAATTCCTTGTTTTGAGGTTGTCAATTCGATGTCATCTCAAGGTCATTTTATCAAAGTCTTTCTAACTTTCAAGAACATGATGTTGTCCTGACATTGTACAGCATCCCAACCTTGTTCTAACTTTGTTATAATGTTGGGGTTCCTGCTGGATAAGAAGCTTGTCAATTTCTCTCTTGTTCACTAGCGTAAAAAAAACAAGAAAAAAAAAAACTTTTTATTACTTTATTTTTTCCCCCTCCTGGCTCACAAGCCTTTTAAAGATTCAGGCCAAACCTTACTGTACGTAGATAAAGTCACCCTGAAGCGAAAGTAACTGCTACCAGATGGAAATGCACATCTTTCACATCTTGCAACCTTTCCCCTTCAGTGAACTGGCGTTTCCACTTTAATAACCTTATTTGTGTTTGAGTCTGAACACTGCTCTATCTGAAAAAGCAATGTGCGACAAGAGGTCAACATTGGCAAATACTTCTACAGTATGTTGATGTTAGATGTAGATGTTGGCACTTTTTTCCTTTTACTATCTGAATTCTAAAGTGAAATGGTTAGAAACATGGAGCACACTACCATGAATAAGCTACAGAGAGACACAGACACATTGATCTAAATACTGTAGCAGTGTGAGACGTGATGTGTGTACCTTCCACAGGATCAGGCTGATGATGCCTAATAAGAGGATTCCTGCTACGCCTGCAATGATATATATCCATAATGGAACGTTATATGGGGTTTCTTCGCCTGGAATGGGATCAATGTTCACTGTAAACTGTAGAGAAGAGGAAGAGGAGAAAAAAGGCAAGGGAAATGATGAGCCCAATGTGTTAACCATCCAAACCCCAGCATTCTCCTTGAATATGGATATTATGCTACTTCTCTCCTATACATAGAAATAAATCAATGCATTTCACTAACTAGCTAACAATTGATAGCAAATGCTCTGTGATCGACCATCAAGATTCATGGAAGGTATGTGTTTAGGACAAAATCACGAGTGGAGATCACTTAGTGAAGTGGCATTAGAAAAAAGAAAAAAAAGAAATCCTCAGTAGAAAGTAAGAGCATTAACAGGATTGAGACTAAAACAGATGTATAAACATTAGAAGACTTGTTAGTGAGACTTATCAGGAAAAGGTTTCCATTTGCCAGGGAGCATACAGATTTGGACATTGGTCTAATAAATTCCGATCTATCCTATTCCACAGTGATGGACGCAGTACAGTACACCGCTTCCTGCGCTTCCCTCCTTACCCTGATGCACCCATCACTGTGGATGAGGGTCAATCTGAACTCATCAGCTCTTTTGCTCCAAAAAGAGCAAATAAGGGCAGCGCATTAAGTGATGCACCCATCATAAATTGTGGCCACTGAACAAGCTTCTGGAGACAGTGTTATGATCTGGGGTTGCTTCAGTTGGTCAGGTTTAGACTCGGCAACGTTACGCGGCAATAAAACGAAGTCAGCTGACGACCTGAATGTACTGAAGGTTATAACAATCAATGCATTTTTTCTCTTTCCTGATGGCACAGGTATATTCCAGAACTGAAATTGTGAAAAAAGGGTTCTGGAAGCATGAGAAATCAATTTCACACATGAACTGGCATTGTTTTTTTCAGCGTATTTATGTCTCCATGGTCCCCAGGTCCCTAAATGGATGGATGGAGTTTATTTATGCAAAGGCAAAAAACTTCCAATTGTCACAACTCATGTTCTAATTATAATTTTATCTTTAACTGCACTTGCTGTCAGCTTGAAAGTAAATGCTTCAACAGAACAATAAGTAAATGATTCTCCCTGACCTCTCGAGTCTCAGTTTTCATCTTGATGGTGGGTTTGTCTGTCTCCAGTCTCAGCATGGCGTTCCCTTTCACGGTCACCCGAAAGGCGTTGGCAAAATCCTGAGAAAAAAAACAGAATGTTAGTGAAACACAGAGGGATAACAGCTCTATGTTAAGTATGGAAGGAAAAGAGCAGTGTGTTCCGTCTGAACATTCACCTCCAGCATGGTGCTGTTCCACACGCGAGCTCTGACGGTGAGGGAGGCTGAAGTGGACATGTTCCTCAGGGGGCACGAGAAGGTCACGCAGCGAGCCGTCTGCATCGCACAGTCCTTTTATTCACAAAGGATACAGACGAAGCTGTTAGTGGTCCAGTGATGGTGATGAGTGATCTTCTGTACCAGTGGTTTATAGTGTACTGAACAAATTCGTTAGTCCATTCTCAACCAATCAAAATGACTTTATGTGCTGACAAAATGGGCCTGAATAATGTACAAGCATTCACTTACACTCCTAAATAAACTGTTCAACTTTTTTGCAAATCAATTGTATTTCTAGAAATTAAAACAGTTACACTTGATCAATGGAATGCAAAGGCAAACTGAGTAATTATAGTATGATCTAATTCCAATGACAACTCTGATGGTGTAATGCAGTAAATATGGATGCGGCTGGGTGTTGTACCATCAGGTAGGTCTCTTTGCGTGGAGTGAGGAGGGTTACAGCTGCTTCAGTCAGGGGAAGGCTGTTGTCCGAATGTCGCTTAGGCCGTTTCGGACTCTTCTTTGACAGCTGATGACAAAAAACATTTAGTGCATCTTTTTATTTTAATCAGGTAAAAAAAAAAAAGGAAGAAGAAAATCAAAATGTTGAATTCAAAAGCCAAGAATGTTCTTGTGCATGGTTACCAAAACCTGAAAATATTCTAGTTATATAGACTTCGATAGATTTTTATTATAATACGTGCGTTCAAGTCAAACCAGGACTTTGTGCAGAATAACAGAACAGTAAAAACTACCTTTATTAATCCATACAATCCCCTGCTACAGTACACTAATGCACTCATGCGTGCTTCAGGTCTGAAATGCTGGCCCACCAGGAACCCCTGTAATGACCAAATCATGTGGAAATGGCTTGGAGTGAGGCCAGGACTCTATGTGGCATGTGGCAGATGAGTTCCTGCAATGTGCAAGTGTTGTTTGAGAATGAATGTATGTACAGTTCCCATAGACAGATGCATCTTGTCCACAAGTTGGAGACAAGTTATAAGCCAATTTTCAAGGATCAGATGCTGCATTCGCTGAAAGGATTGTCATTCACTGATGTGTAGCCTTTTAAAAAATGTTTGCACGGTTCAAATGTTTTACTGCGGCTAACGGTCTCATCAGTAATCTGTAAATGTGCATCATTTTCACGTCTTCATTTATTAGAAATTTCATTACAAGTCCCAGTTTGACTTGAACACCGCTCGTATTATTTTATTAAAAAGCACAAGTGCTCATCTGATGATGTGTATTTGCGTTTTAGTAAAATGTTAAATGTGTGCCGTGCCCTTGGTCCATACTCACGGTTAGGTTCAGATGATTTACAATTTGTCCGGGAGGAACGCAGTGCGAATCAGACGTCCCGCCGGTTAAGATCTCCGTCAGATACAGCAGCCATTTACCGTTTGTCACTTCAAACGGCCACTGGAAATCCACCACCAGAGTTCCTAACATTCCTAATGGTTCTCCCAGCACGTTCACCTGAAAGGAACAACGGGAAAATAGTTTGATAGAATGCACCTGAGACATCATAACAGATTATACGCAGGTTGCTAAAAAGTCTCAACAAGACTTATATTTTTCAAAATTGTTAATTTGTTAACATAAAAAAACAAAAAAACAAACAAACAACAACAACAAGATCAGTTATGGTTAAAACAATAGTTGCCAGCTAAGATACAGTGCCTTGTGAAAGTATTCGGCCCCCTTGAACTTCAGGGAAGATGGTTAAAATTGATGGGAAGATGGATGGAGCCAAATACAGGACCATTCTGGAAGAAAACCTGATGGAGTCTGCAAAAGACCTGAGACTGGGACGGAGATTTGTCTTCCAACAAGACAATGATCCAAAACATAAAGCAAAATCTACAATGGAATGGTTCACAAATAAACATATCCGGGTGTTAGAATGGCCAAGTCAAAGTCCAGACCAGAATCCAATCGAGAATCTGTGGAAAGAACTGAAAACTGCTGTTCACAAACGCTCTCCATCCAACCTCACTGAGCTCGAGCTGTTTTGCAAGGAGGAATGGGCAAAAATTTCAGTCTCTCAACATGCAAAACTGATAGAGACATACCCCAAGCGACTTATAGCTGTGATCGCAGCAAAAGGTGGCGCTACAACTTAACTTAAGGGGGCTGAATAATTTTGCACGCCCAATTTTTCCGTTTTTTATTTGTTAAAAAAGTTTGAAATATCCAATAAATTTCGTTCCACTTCATGATTGTGTCCCACTTGTTGTTGATTGTTCACAAAAAATTACAGTTTTATATCTTTATGTTTGAAGCCTGAAATGTGGCAAAAGGTCACAAAGTTCAAGGGGGCCGAATACTTTGACAAGGCATTGTATAATTAATGCCTGCAGAAATTGTTAAATTAAAGGGTTTTGCATTTTTTAGGTCATTCCGGTTTTAAGGGACAAAAATCTGTCATACATAAAACACATACATTTTTTTTTTTTTTAGGAAACTCATCAAATCAACATGGTTTGCAGAAGCTTATGTGATACTGGAATGTATCTTCAATATACTTCCTATTCTATAAATTTTTCTTATAAGTGTCAGTGCAAAACTGCTAATGGAAAAGTCAAACACCATGATTGGACAAAAAAAAAGGTACAACTGGAAACTGTATACTTGGACATAACTTTGGCCACTACTAAGGTATGTATTAAACTTCTATGATCTCTGATATTGACTAGTTGTATGTCTGTATGTATGTATGACCCCAAAACTTTTGACTATTTTGCAAAACAGTACTTTTTGATGTTTATACAGTTTTATATTAAATCTTAAATTAAAGGTATTAAAACACTGGCCCGCTTGACATAGTTAATGAATTGACAAAATGTGAACATTAAGTGAGGAATAAAACCCTCTTGGATGTGCTCTGATAGGAAAATAATCCCTCAGTGAGTGGTGTGATACTGA
The DNA here is from genome assembly GCA_013621035.1 of Clarias magur. Classification (NCBI taxonomy): domain Eukaryota; kingdom Metazoa; phylum Chordata; class Actinopteri; order Siluriformes; family Clariidae; genus Clarias; species Clarias magur. Next base: position 929,921 of record QNUK01000164.1, read on the forward strand.
AAATGTGATATTGTGATATTCAGATATTGAAAATTAATCAACACCATCTGACCAATCAGATGTGAAAATTCAACAGCATTGTGGAAGAATAACAATGGCATGGGAATTAGAAAATACTGACCTGGAAGACGTACTCCACTAGACTGCCGATGTCGCTGGTGCTGCTCATGCCTGACTCGCCCACCACTTCACCGCTGAAGTAAGTGTTCACCACCGAGTTCTCTCTGCAGGGTAGAGGAGCGCGGATTCATTTCTCCATGTAAAATCCCACTACCTAATTCTGTTGCTTACTGTTGCTCATGATTTATCAAAATCTATCAAATGATACTTCGAGGAATAAAACTTTTGGCTTTAAATATTAAAGCATGTCAGATGAAAAAGAAATCACGAAAACTAGCCGACATATTATAAAGTGAGTATGGCTCCTGCGGGCTCTATTTCCTCAAGAGGAACAAATAGAAGAAAAAACATGTGCCATATTTATTCAATATCACACTCTTCCTTACTCATCATCCATACCACTTTATCCTGTTTATCAAGATTCAGCAGGAATGGACGTTTGGCAACGAATTGTCATTTGATTCCCAATCGACAGTATTCACTTTGTTATAGATTGTTTTTGGTTTTATGATTTTATTGTAGAGGCAGTGCAAAAACATTTCTGGTTTTCAAACATCAGTAACGGTAAAAGTTACATGATTTGTATGCCTGAAAAGAAAGTATTATATATAGTAAGCGACCACTTTTTAGAAAAAAGAAAAGAGAAGAAAAGGTGCAACAAAGTCGTCAGGAGAACTGTTTGTGCAAAAAAAGCTAATTTCATTACAGATTACTGGGGTTCTTGGCGGCTTTTCTAGGCTTTTTATTTCCCTTTATTTATGTTTCTAAATGTATTCTACTGCAGCATTTATTTGAATGTCCCTAAGACTTTTGCACAGTCCTGTGGCAACTCACAAAAAAAAAAAAAAAATACAATTTTCTTCTCGGTTTGAAATAAAAAATAAAGAAGCTTACAAAGCAGGCACAGGATCTCATTATCAGGAGAGAAATCCAAACCAATTTACAAAACATTAAACGCACCAAGGAACAAAGTGAAGGCCATCATCTCGCACAGGAGACAGTGACATTACCAGGACCGAGGCATCCCACCAGAACTGATCAAAACAACTTATTAGTGTGACCAGCAGGAGACCTACAGCTACATTAAAGGAGCTGTGGGAATATCTGGCATGTGCTAGTCACTCCCTTTATGAGGTCTGGGCTCTGAGGTAGGGGGCGAGATGGAAGCCCAGAGATAGACACTGAAGAGGACTGAACACAGGGAATCTCCTGACAATCTGGATAATTTCTTTCTTTTCCTTTTTTCCAAAAATGTTTTTAACTTTGCTTGAATGTTACAATGACATGAAAGGTGGAAACACTACAAAAACCTACAATTAGATGTGCAGATATTCTACTGTATATCACCTGTGAGATACCTGCTAACCCTACATGAAACTAATGCATAGGTTGATAATTATATCACCCTCACTCTCACTCATCATCTATACCGCGTAATCCTGTATTCAGGAACGCGGGGGCCTGGAACCTATCCCAGGAGACTTAGGGCACAAGGCAGGGTACAACCTGGACAGGGTGCCAATCCATCGCAGGGCACACACACTCACACACGCATTCACACCCTACTTCCAATTTGGGAACGCCAATTAACCTAACCTGCATGTCTTTGGACTGTGGGAGGAAACCGGAGTACCCGGAGGAAACCCACCAAGCACGGGGAGAACATGCAAACGTTCAAAATATGTTTCTTCACTTCTCATTTACGGTAAATCTACCTAATTAATGATTGTAGATTGTGCTTCTTTAATATGTAAAACACAATAAGGATAAAAAACTAAAAATAAAGCAGCTTGACATACTTCATGAATAAAATGAATTGAATACAAAACATTAGTGTTAACGGTATTTCATAACCGAGCCATTTGTGTTATATTGTGTGTAGGTAATATGTTTCAATGATGAAAGATATTGAAATCTTATAAATGTGTAATTATGTACATACATAGAGAAAGAGGTGAGGATTGTGTTCTCCACATTCAGGCTGACTGGGACAGGAAAGAGATCGCTCTGTTCACTCAAACTGAACACACACACACACACACACACACACACACACACACACATACACAAAGATACAGAAACACACATCAGAAAGTTTCAGAATTATCATATGAGTGTGTGCTGCTGGAGGAATCTTTTGATATTCTAAAAACCACATGCTGAATCAAAGCGATGACATGAGATCAGGGCACTCACGTAGACAGCTGCAGCTGCAGCACGATCTGATCTGTGTACAGTGTAATATAAGTCTCAAATATAATCTGAAAGGAAATCTGCAAAGAAAAAACAGAAAAGAAATAATTAAAAATGTCTACATGTGACAAGAGCTATGTATGAGCTACAAAGTGATTATGTGTCAGATCTTACAATACGGTGGAAGTTAAAGAAATATATTATTATTATTATTATTATTATTATTATTATTATTATTACTAGTCACAGATTTGTATCACCTTTCTGTTGCCCTTAAATGGATTTCCAAGATCACACAGTACAGTCTTGTTAGCATTACACTCGATTTCCTGGTATTTAAAAAAAACAATTGTTAGTGAGACCTTCTAGATATTGTAGCAATGCTGTCAAAGCTGTAAAGAGCGCCACTGTGTGGCCTAACCTTGGAACGAAAGCCAGAGTAGGTGAGTGTAGGGGGAACGGTGATGTTGAGTACGGCCTGATGTGCGTCCTCGGCTGGCTTGTTGTTCTCAAGCACGTTGCTCACCTCCACTAACAGCACCAGCTTCTTCACACTGCTGTTATACTCCATCGTCTGTCTATCATCCACGCTGAAATCAAAGCAAATGCTTTTACATCTGATTTATGGACAGAAGTTAAATGAGAGAAACAGGACAGATATTATGACAGAGTTAAAGATGAACAGTGGACAGCATCATGTGCTTCTAATCTGGAAACATCTGGTTGTGTCATATTTATTGCTGTCAATCGATGGAAATTTTTTTATCTACTGTAGTTAAGCACAATTTTAAAATACACTGATGAACTTGTATTATAAACGTTCTGTACAATGTTGGAATAAAAAAATGCATGACAAACTGGTGAGATGAAACAGATTCCAGTTTTTTAATCTCCCATTCAACATATGTTTAATTAAAAATCTCTCAAATGGGACCGGCACTGCATGCAGCGGCTGGGTAATATGGGGTGTGGCAACGAACCCAAATATCCCAAAATCAACAACTTACCCTTACCCACCTGAACTTCAGTAATTTTAAAAGTCCTTAGATGTTTGACTGTATACACCAAACAGTCATAACATTCACACATTACATTGATGTTGAATTATACAGTATATCAGAAAACACATTAAACAATTTTTGGATACTTCTATCCAAACTTCCATCTAGAGGATTTTATAATGAAAAATGGCATTTAGCACATCTGCTGATATTTCCTCCTTATTATCCATGTTAAATGTGCCATTATCACGCACAGCTGGGTAACCGAGCTGCAATTATGGGAAGCCATTAGGGTCAGATTTGGTCATATTGGAACTAATTTGTGTAAAAAAAAAAAAAAGGTGTGCATTAAAAATTCTACATTAATCACATGCGTTATATTGACAGTCCTAGTCATATTACAAATTATAATGGGAGCATAAACCAAAATTATATTCACAGTACACGCTGCCTAAACAGCAGCCAAAAACAACTCACAGAAAGTACATTAAAATTGTTCGACAAACATTAGGTTTGTCTACATTGTGCAATATTATGGCCAATTCATATGCAAAAATTATTCCTCATGCTACCAGAACCACGCTTTCATAAGTTCCTAGAGTCCTAGAATATGCTCTGTCATCAGGGGGAAAAAAAAACCCTATCTCTGATAACCTGGTCATTCAGTACATTCAGGTCGTCAGCTTGCTTCACTTCATTGCCACATAACGGCGCTGAGCCTAAACCTGCCTAAGTGAAGCAACCCCAGATCATAACACTGCGTTTGCAGGCTTGTACAGTGGCCACTGTGCATGATGAGCTTCATTCCTTCTTACCCAAATTGAAGAATTAATCTCTCTAAGCTGGGTTTTTTTAACCCAATTTCAGTCATTTTAAAAGTCCTTAGATGTTTTACTGTATACAACAAACAGACATAACATTCACACCTTACATTGATGAAGAATTATAGATCAGTAAAATGGTGACAGGATCATGGGCACCTAAGGCTCATCTACGCCTGTGGAGATCAAAGGTCAGCCTGTCTATTCCATTCCCATAAAAAAACCAAAGCAGCACAACTTGCTGACAAACAGTCAATGCTGGTCACGACAGAAAGGAAGCAGAACACCCAGTGTACCACAGCCCATCATGCACAGAGCCCAGCAAGCAAAGGTCCCAAGGTCTCCGACCCGGCCTCTAAACTCGCCAGATTCTAATCCGATCGAGCCCCCATGGGACGCACTGGCCAAACAAGCCTGATCTACAGTACAGAGGTCCCATCCCACAACCCCAAACCTGGGCATAATGTTTTGCTTTTGTGATAGGTATGGCTGATCAGTGTATAGACACAATATTAGCACAAAAAAAATAGAGTGACCATGACACAAAATAAAAGTTATGACAATGAGCCCGATAGAAAAAAAAAAAGCAATGTGAAGTATAATGTTTAAGAGTGCTATCACACCTGGGGAATACACTTTGCTGCTCACTGGCAAATTGCGCCTTCACCTGCAGATTGCTGCTGCATTTGTTATCGGAGCCACACTCCTTCTGGAAGTTAATCTAAAAACATGCAAGAATGAATCAATAATAACCAACATTTTGCAGGAATATATTTGTACTATTCAAAGTAAATGTTTGTGTATACATTATAAGGCAGAAGGTTTGGAGAACACCTGACCATCATGTCCACATGTGGTTCGTTCACACAAAATTGCCTTTGCATGCGTGAACAAAGTGAGCTCAGTGGTTTAACAAGGTTGGGGCAGAAGAACTCAAACAGTCAATGCTCTAAAATCTGTTATTATAACTGCAAGTGTTCACAAATTTTACATTCCACATTCCCGTAGCTTAATCCGTTAATCAGCTACTGTCTGTGTAAAATAACTGTATTTGTACCTCGGTTTTCTCCGTCAGCTGTTGTTGGCCACTGAGCATAGGGAATGCATCAAGGTCCTGTAGCGTCTGCTGGGGCTCCACTGCAGCGTCGCTCAGAGAAACATTTAGGAGAAACACAATCGGCTCCAGTTTATTTGACACCTGCTCCTGTTGTGGAGGAAACACCGTTACTTTAGAGAGGTGAACACAGCATTACAATCACCAAGCTTCCATATGAACAGTCTTACTGCAAAATGAGATAAACACCATTTTTTGGACTTCGACTCATTATGGCAAACAGGCTTCTTTAAATCTTTTTTTTGGCAAAAATTGCTATATGATATTCTTTTAGAAGCTTTGAACTCTCATTAGCCCTGGTTTTCCGGAATTTGGGAGGCATGATGCACTTCAGCAGTGTTTGCTTTGTCTGCTTATGGCTTTATTTGGAGTTCTCACTTTAGAATTTCTGAACTCTATTTTGACTGGAATTATTGGTTTATTTTTTAATACATTTTCATTTTTAATATTTTTTGTATAATATTAATTATAATTATTGGGTCCATGGATGTATATGTTGATGCAAAACCTGTACTATCATAAGGTGCTGTCACCTTCATTCATCTTTGTAACTGAAAAAGTGTCCAAAAACTTTACACTTTTTTCCTTGTTCTTATTTGCTACCATTATTTGCTACAATAACATAATCAAAGCATAAATTTTCCTTTTTCTTTTCAGTAAAACTCATCAACATATTATTGATTCTAAATTGTATACTTACACTGTCATAAACCACAACTGCCGGCTTATTGATCATTGTGACAAAATCGTGGGAGGTGGATTTATTGCATTTTGCAAAATGATAAAACCATTTTTTTTACTTGTGTAACCAAAACCATTTTGAAATAATAATTGAAATGTCCATATTACTTATCATTAGTACCTATAAGTGTAAGATTGTTGAATGCCATAGCGAGTAAGGTGATCAGCGCAGTTAATGTGTAGATTTGTGAGAAAACTAATTAACACTAAATAACTGCTGCTTACATTTACTCGAAGCTTGAGCTCCTGGCAGGTTGGAGACGTGAAGGACAACAATCCTGTGTATGTGCTTTTGCCATTGATGAACTGCACTCTTGGGCTTCGCCGGTTGCGGTCTGCCTCTACAGTGTACTTTACAGCTGGGAAGAGAAGAGAGGGCTTATAGGCTTATCATTTAAGCTTATCAAGAAGAGTCAGATCCAAAAGTTTATCTGATTCCTCTTTTACTTACTGATGTCCTTTTTGAAGTTGCGGTTTCCGTTGCTCATTGTATAAGTAAAACACATCTTCGCGGTTATACTACAAAACACAATATCAACTTTTGTTCATTTCAGTGCTTTCAGATGAAAAGATCCAAAATGTATTCTGTGACGTAAAAGAATCCCGAAAAACATTTAAGGAAGCGTCCTTACCAAGAGTCTGTGCACTGGTTGGGATCCACAATCTTCGGCTCTACCGTGAAGTTTTTGGATAAATGGATGACTGGACGCGCCCTGATATGAAAACAAATTCAAATTTGAGACTCATTTCTATTAAGTTGACAGTATGCGTTTCCAGGGTAGTAAGCATTTAATAACTAACCTCAGCAGTGCTATCCGGTCATCGAGAGAGCCGACTAGGATGTCAGGATATTTGTTGCCGTCCATGTCCATGCCTCCACTGAGGGAATAGCCGAACGTCTGGAATCCACCAGACTCCAAAGACTTCCCTTCAATAACCTACCAATAAAAAAAAAAATCTGATAAAATCTGAAGTTAATGCATTAATGCAATTATATACTGTAGAGCAAGACACCGCTTTAACTTTACCTGACTGGGAACATTCGTTATTCCCTCCTTGCTCCCGGTCCATATATAGACTTTCCCTGAATCATGGAACGGTGCTCCAACTGCAAAATCTGACAGAGCAAATCAGGAAAGAGGACGTTTTATGATATTGGACACATTTATGGTAAGCTTGTGTTCCTCTAGGTGGCAGCAAATGTCCAAGATTTTTTCAGCTACATTTAACGTTACTCTGAAAGTGCTGGTATTCTTATTTTCAGAAAATTACCTGGACCTTCTGACAAGATGAAACATTACTGGCTAAATGAAAATGCTATTCCGTCCATCCATCCATCCATCCATCCATCCATCCATCCATCCATCTTGGAACCTCTGTAGTCCAACTAGGGACTGAGGAGGCCAATGGTTACCAATGTATTCATTCCCATTTTCACAACCATTTTCACAACATTCATACACGCATTCACACACTATGGGTAATTTGGGAATGCCAATTAATTGCATGTCTTTGGACTGTTGGAGGAAACCAGAGTCCCCGAAGGAAACCCACCAAGCACGAGGAGAACATGCAAAACTCCATGAGCCCGAGGCGGGAATCAAACTCACACTCTATAGGTGCAGTGCGACAGAACTACCACACCAACTTGCCACCATAAATGAATTTACATGCGCTATATACTGTATAATAACACTATAATATTACTGTGTGGTCAAAAGTTTGTGCACATCTGACCACCACATCCACTCTTCTGGGAAGGCTTTCCACTAAATTTTGGAGTGTGGCTGTGGGGATTTGTGGTTATTTAGCCATAAAGACATTACTGAGACCAGGCACTGATGTTAGGAGATGATGTCTGGGTGCAGTCTGTCTCCCAGGGTTCTCTTTAGGGTTGAGTTCAGGGCTTTGTGCAGGCAATTCAAGTACTTTCACACCAACCTCGGCACACCATGTCTCCCGACGCTAGAACAAGTTTTTACCTTTTAGCTACAATTAAAAGAGCTTTTTATTCTACAGCATCTAAAGACATCATGCAAACTTACACAACCTTGTGGAGACAGTTTTGATAAATAAATAAATAAATAAATAAATAAACCCCCGGGTGTCCACATACATTTGACCATTGAAACGGCATCGTTCTGAAATACACTGCACCTTGGAATCCATCCTGATTTATATCTCCTATAGCTGCCACAGCGAATCCGAACGCAGAACCCTTTTCACCGTTCAGGATGACGCTGGACTTGTTCTGGAAAGATCCGTTCTCGTTCATGAAAATGTACACCGCTCCACCGTGCTCTTTGTAGCGGTCGAAATAGAACGGCGCCCCCACTATCAGGTCATTCCAGCTGAGGTGGGCAAGAGAGTCATTGGTTAGCTTTTGTTTGTCAGGGAGGGGATGAAGAAACAGAATTCAGGAACATGGTGTATATTTAATTACATTTAAGATCTCAAATGGTTTTGGAGATGAATTACATCTTACAGACTTTTAGCATAAAAGGGTTAAAATTGAGGTTCCAATGTGTGCTGGTTACCCAATTTTGGCTAAAAACTATTGGAACAATCTTCCAATGGGTTTTCCACACAACAACAACAACAACAACAACAACAAAAAAACAGCCAGATCAGTCAAGAATAATCTAATATAACTGTTTTATAACTGGATTTTTCTGATCGAAGCCATTTTATTTGTGCGTGACATAGTTGGGTGTCAGAATGGAACAACGTGACCTACTCATCATTGTTGAGATCCGCCACTGCTATACTGCTCCCAAAGTAAGAGCCCACTTGCTCTCCTGGGATGACGATCACAGGCTCGAGCTTTAATGACCTTTTCATAGCCAGCGTCACTGAACCCCTGGAGTCATCTCTTGGCGCCCCTGTAACCACCGTGTAGTCTTTTCTGCTCAACAGCTTCATTTCTTCTGTTACAGAATACCCTAAAAAAAAAAGGCAAAATTCATTTACATAATGAAAATGTGAATGCTTCGTTCTGTGTACTTATTACAATAGGGAGCAGATTTTGACGTACCCATGTAGCTGTTGCGCTTGTTCAAAAATTCAAAGCCTTTTTCACTGTAATCCCAGGAGTTATCTGGCGTCGTGTCTCTCCACGTAACATGCACGTTGCCTGGTGAAAGAAAGACGAGCTTGATCAGGTTGCATGCAGGAGTGTTTCCCAGTCGTGCAGATGGAGGTATTTGTGCTGCTCACCCTGCCATTCGAAGCTCCCCGTGCAGCCTATGTAGACATCGCTGTCCGTCATGCCTGCAGAAATGCCCATGCTGCACATGCCTTCCATGTCCATGTCCGTGTTGGGGTTGCACACTTCATACGAGTGGTCCTGCCACAAGTCCTCGCGGTCGAAGCTCAGGTCGTTACCCCGGACGAAGCATTTGCCCACCATCCGCCGCTGTTCCTCTCCTCCACCCTGCACTATCTTCACATAGCGGTGGCCACATGCCTGTGAGAAGAAACTGTACTTCAGATGCTCGACTAATATGTGGATATGAAAATAAAAATGCTACAGTTGTAATACAGAAGATACGTTTAACATGTTAATCTCGCTCACTCACTCATCGTCTATACCGTTTTATCCTGTGTACAGGGGGCCTGGATCCTATCCCATGAGGCTTAGGGCATGAGGCTGGACAAGCTGCCAAATCCTCACAAGGAACACACACTATGCGCAATTAGGAATTAAGAACACCAGTTATCCTAATCTGCATGTCTTTGAACTGTTGGAGGAAACCGGCGAACCCGGGGGAAACCCACCAAGCACGGAGAAAACATGCAAACTGGGAACCCAGACCCCGGAGATGCGAAGCGACAGTGCTAACCATTAATCCCTATGTTAAAATGAACACAGTAATGCACAGAGAGGTTTCTTCCATTTATAGCAGTTAGTGGAAAGTAACACGTGTTTGGTTGTCCTCAAGTGCTCACTAAAGACTGAAAGCTCTTGATGGGAGCGTGTATGGATTGATAGTGTGACCTAGCGTGCATCTGCTTTGACAAATTTTAAAACCGAAATTTGGAGGCACAGTTCTGAGCACTGGTTATAGATGCACAGAACCGGTTCTAGCCCTGATTCTCACAACTGTCATAATTTGGGCGTCCATGACATCAGGTTTTAGAATTTGGTATAATCAGGTGTATCCTAAGAAAGTTTCATTTTATTTATTTATTTATTTATTTATTTATTTATCTGTAAATCATTTTAAGTGTTAAGTCAGCATTTTAAATTATTAGTAACATGAGGATAGTTCTAAAAATACATGATTGTATATTAGATATAATGTTTTTTAGATATAATAATTTCTTTAAAACTGGAAAGTCAACTTAAAATCTTTTTCCAGGTCAAGACTTTTCACTTGCTTTTCACGTTGCACATGTTTAAAGGACTTTACAGAAGGTTTTACTCATGGGGTACCAAAAAAAAATTTTTTTTCATTCACGTCATGCCTGGTAATGTAAGTTATGATTGTGTGGATGATGTAAGTTATTGTGTATTAAATGAAAAAGAATGTAAAAGCAAAACATTTTATAATATATTTGTTCTCTTTTTTTTTTTTTTTTTTACTGGGACTTGCATTTTTATAATTAAACCGAATTGTAGTTGTCTAATTCAGCTAATATTGTTAAAAGTATTAGAAACTTTGCTAAATTTGAACTTATATTCAGCAGTCGTCGGTTACGATGATGATGATATGATGGTATGATCACGTCGCTGCCAGGTTCGAAACTTGTCATGCGTCATTAACGATTCTTGTGGTGAAGGTAAATTGTGAGGACACACCTTCGCTTACCTGAAAAGAACATTCTTTAACGCAAAGACATACCGTAGTTGGAACTTTGTACGTACAGCACGTGTGAACTTAGTTGCCCTCACAGAAGTGTCATTCGGGTATTTTTAGCCACCGTAGAACAGACAGAACTAGCAAACAAGGTGTGACTGCTTGCATTGTTTCATGTGTTATACTGTAGGTACCTGTACGCCTATCCGATAGTCGTACAGTAATACGTTTACGAGAATTCCCGTCTTACCAATACTCGTCCGCCAGGCTGCTCTCTTTGACTGGCTACGGTCACTCCAAGCCACATGCCTTCGATCATCTCGGATGAATCCGCTAGACAAGAGAAGAAGCTAATCAGTAAGCAGAGATTAAAGAAAGAAAGGTCTATGTACAGTACAGTACAATCCTTACTTCTCCACAAGGATCATGGAATATTAGCAAAACACGACTCAGGAACTGTGACTTTTATTATTGATTAATATAACGATAATAACTATTTAGTTTATTGCTTACTTTTCAAATCTTTATACCACAACACTGTTGAATTTTCCATTCGGATCGATCAGAGCGTATTGATTCGTTTTCTGTAAGAACAGTGGTGTACAGTACTATCTGTATGTTCAATGACAGGTTTATATTAATGTGCTTGATTTAATACTGTGTGTTGCCATGGTAACCAAGGTGCAGGCAACAGTGCTAACCAGTAGAGCTGGCAGTAGAGTATGCACCGTATAACAAACAGCTTTCTACACACAGGGATGTGCGTCGCATGTCTTTTGCACCGAATGCATACAGTATTTTAAGATTTATAATATTATTTCTCTGCTTCATCACACTGCTTACAGTAGAGGTGGCTTAATCAGGATATCCTTGTTTTGTTATCTTAAGGCATAGTGACTACCAAAAAGCTTGAGCAGACAGTAAATTAGGTTAGGGCCTTGGATTTGATCAGAAGGTTCTGGGTTTAAATGATTCCTTAACCCTTAACTGCTTGTTGTATAACATTGCTCTCCACATTAGTTCCATAGTTACAGTAAGTATATAACATAATGTTGGAGCAAAATCTAAATTTCACAGAACACACTGCAGACGGTAAGAGACACATCTGAAGCATTTAGCTGATTTTTTAGAAAATCAGGCAGAGGATGTGTCACACTTCGCTTAAAATGTGGACATTTAAAAGGTAACATAGCAGTTTTCAAACTACCTCATGTGTCAGGGAAACCCTTTTGTGACATGGAAACCTCATGTGTCAGGGAAACCTCATGTGTCAGGGAAACCTTATTTGCCAAAATAAGTTAAAGCCGTCGCGCGTGTGTGTGTAGTTTGTTTTGACAATTTAATGATTATTTATCTTACTTTCACACTTGACACTTATATTAGGCTGTTCATTTTCACTTAACACTTATTTCTAATGCCTGCTGAAAATGATATCAGTCATGCAGAGGACATGCAAATAGTTTTCATTCTGAGCCTGATGGGAAAACCAACAAAGGGAACAATGAAGGTTGGCGCCCGGGTTCAGAGGGAGCCAAAATGTTTATTCGAGAAACAAAAGGTCGGCTCTACGCTTTGTCTCTAGTCAGAAGAAAATGTACGTTCGAGGAGATAATTGCCCTGCCTAACTGGACTCGATACATTTTTCATTTAACATAAACAGCTGACAAAGGCATGGGCAGGGCAGGCGCGCAGATGTGTTCGGATTTCTGCACTTGGCAACGACTACAGAGCAGTGACATGGTTTGAAATTGAAACGCCTACCATTCGTTACAAAATAAGAGTTCAATTTTCATGTGTGTGTGAAAGAGACTTTGAATTCTATGTGTTTAATTAAAGAGCGGTGTAGAAATATGCACCTAGCACAACTCGATCCTGTGTAAAGACACGCTGGTCCTGAACGGTTTGAACCAATAAAAGTTCACCTCTGTCTTTTCAACATAATGATTTGTGGCGAGACACTCCCACAGGTGTTGCTGTATATCAGGTGCGATTTCTTTAAGACTGCAAGAGAAGCTCAGCTTCCCCTATAATGTCACAAAATTAATGGTCAAATTATGTACTATTGTATTAAGATTTTATTGACTAAAAATTCCCGTAGCGTCACAGTGCATTTCCCTGTTGAAGCCCAGCGTCCATTGACTTCAATGCGGCTGCTTTGAACGTTTTTTTTTTTTCCAGTGCTTTGAAACTAGACGGTCATTGGATAAACGTGAATGAGGAGTGGGTTGGCCCGGACGCCGAGCTTCTGCGTGATGATTGGAGGGTCTGCCAAAAGACTGCATCTCCTTTTGACTGACAGCAATTTTGTACTATAAGGAATTGCTGAAGTCTCATCGCGGATTTCTGATGTTCAGTCAGAATAAAAACTGCTGCAACCTATTTCTTTATATTTGCTTGGCGAAATTGCTTGATTTTCATCATACATTTGGCTGGCCATTGAGAGGACACTGGTCAAGTCACTGGCAAAGACGCCTAGTTGGTACAACAGGGTCACAGACCATTTTCTTGAAAAGGAACGTAGGGCAGAATTTACTTTTAAATAAATAGACAATTTTATGACGTAGGCCGAAAATGAGCTTCCCCTATTTGACAGACCAGTAGTCGCCACTGCTGTATATATACTGTATATATGTGAGTGTGGGTGTGAGTTCACGTGAACATGTACAATAGACGTGATCACATGGTTTGCAGAAATCAAAGCTCATCTACAGTGTTCTCTTTAGTTAAGATAGAAAAGTGTTAACTCTTGGATTCAGGTAAAATAAAGTTAAGTTTAGATTTGTTCAGAATTCAGACTCACTCCATGATGCTTTCTACAGCCAAAAAATAGTTACTTTACAAATACTGTACTGTCTATGATTTGCTGATGACATAGTGAGGAACTTCAAAAGCATTAGAAAAATATTTATAAAATTAGAATATAATGTAAAACAAATATGAGAATCAAAAGATTACACTTTGTACATATTTTTATATAAATTCTATTCTATTATTTAAAATATTATTATTATTATTATTATTAATTAAACAGTAGGATAGTATTGTTTTTCATATGATATTGATTTTATATTGCATGATATAATAATTCTCTATTTTTCTCTATACATATAATTAAGTTGACGTGTCTGTACATCAAATATATTTGCGAAAAAAATGATTTGTGCGGACGTAATGAGGAATAGTACACATCAAGATGCTTTTTTTTTTAAAAAGAATTTTTGTCTGATTGTCTGTCTGTCTGTCTGTGCACGCATCATGGAAAAACTACTGATCAAATTTTAGTAATCGCTTTTCACAGCTGTATTTGTTACTTAAATTTAAATGGAACCGCCCATTTTATTTTAACCTAAAAAGAAATGATTAGTTCATCTAAAAATCCAACAGATGGTGCTGTACATTATTTAATGCACTCTTATGAGTATGCAGTTGAAATCTACTTAATAAACGCAAGCTCACACCTTCATTCCGCGCACTTCACAGTAACACTTCAAAAATTCAAGTTCATACCAAAATTCAACAAATTAAATTCAACGCAATCTAGTATAATTACATAATAAAATAACTAATTAGTTTGGCATTTGGCAGCGAGGTAGCTTGTGCTTCTCCCTGTGCATGTTGGGTTTCCTCCGTTTCCTCTGGTTTCCTCCCCATGCACTGGCGTTCCCAAATTGCCCATAGTGTGTGAATAATAGTGCGAGTGTGTGTATGCATGCCCTTATCTCCTGGGACAGGCTCCAGGCTCCCCATGACCCTGTATACAGGATAAAGTGGTATAGATGGTGAGTGAGTGAGTATGGCATTTTTTCACTCTGATAACCTTGAATTCTTATTAAAATATTCAAAGCAATATAATGATGATATCTTAAATCAATTTTATGTTTACTCCAAAAACTAAGTTAAGCACAAAACAATAATTTGAGGGTTAAAGTAGATTGTATATTAAAGAATCACTATAATTGTATAATCATTATACTTTATACTGCTTATTCTGCTCAGGGTTATCGATCGCCTGGAGGCTATCTCAGAGACTTTGGGGCACAATCACACACTAGAGATAATTTGGAAACGTCAATGAGCCTACCCAGCATGCACTGTGGGAGGAAACTGGAGCACCCACCATGCTGAGGCAGGGATCAAACCCTAGAGACGCAAGGTCAAAGCACTAACCGCTACGCCACAATGATGCCGTCTTCAATAATGATTAAACAGTGGAATTAGATACATTTGTAGAACATGACAGATCCCCCTAAAATATATGCCTAAAAACCCTGGATGTATTTTTAATATGCAAATTTCCATAAACATTTTCAAACGGCATACTTAGTCACGTGACTTGGGCTCATCATAATTGTTGAGGAAGATACATGGATTAGAGAAAGAGTTAAAAAAATAATAATAATTAAACAATTTATTAACATTAAACTAAATAAGTTTAAGATTTTGCAAAGAAGAGATGTAAAGTGGCACCAAATAATACGAAAACCTGTTGAGTTCAATTGAGATAGAAGTTGGACAAACTATTCAGTTTCCACAAACTGTGGATAAATTTGCATGGATTAATACTTTCAGTTTGGTGCATGATGATGTATTCGGGATTTCTCACATTTCAAAACTAAAATGTATTATCTTATTGATATTAGATCTTAACAGTCCCTAGAAACATTTTATCATCATCATCAACATTTTTAATAAGATACATAAATTGAACATTTAGACCTGGTGAAATATACAGTACTGGGGTGCAAACTTGCATACTTGATGTGATGAAGTCGACTCGGGTGCAGTCCGTCGGGTCTGTGGTGATGGGGCATGAGTAGATGGCTCCAGTCTCATTTACCTTGAGCTTTGATAAGGCTTTATCTTTGGGTGCGCCTGCCAGGAGTCTGCACATAAACAAGTACACAAATAGTTTTCATGTTGTAGAATATCAGACACGGCATGGACGAAATTAACATTCTTCAGGACGTATGCTATGATTTACATTCAATTTGGATGTGTGGAACTGAAATGAATCCAGTAATGTGAACGTGGGATTTATTCTAAATTTGCAGCAATTGAATTTGAAATTGAATTTTGATCTGTAGATTTAATGAAAGTTGATTTTCAAGCTTAATGGTACAGTATGCAATTAAACATTCTGAAGTTTTGGACAAGACGTGTATAATCAGTTTCATATAAACATTTACACATCTGTCTAATAACTCATATTCTTTAAATCGCTTTCATAATCATATCCAGGTAAAACAGCCAAACACAATACATTTCACCCTGATATGAAACGGTACATTCATTCGTACCTACCTGGCCAAGTTTAACATGTGTTCATGGCGCTCACAAGTATAGCTAATTCACTGCCCTAAGAAAATTAAATTAGCTAGATTTTGGAAGATCTAGAGACTTTTATGGTTATATATAGAAAAAAGGTATATTAATTAATCTACCAGATTCGTTAAATTCTGACCCTTCAAAACTCATCTCAACATCCTCACTAAAAAACAATAGATTAGACCAGTAAGTAGAGACCTCGTCCAAATGGCTGAGATGGTAAAAATATTAATATCTTTACAAATACCATGAATAAAATAAAATACAGTGGAACCTTGGATTACGAGCATAATTCGTTCCGGGAGTGGGCTCGTGTTCCAAAACACTCATAAACCAAATCATCATTTCCCATAAGAAATAATGAAAACTCAAATTATTCGTTCCATAGCCCCAAAAAATAAATACATAAAAATAATTAATACAATCTATAAAATTTAAATAAAACAAATTAATCTGCACTTTACCTTTTAAAAAAAGTACAAATAACTCCTGACAGATAAGTGTTTCCATTGGTGCGCGCAGGCGCCGTGTGTGTGTGTGTGGAATTACCCCCTTCTCTCGCTGCGTTTTACACAGTAACAGTCCTCCCTCTCCCCACCTTGCTTTTTAAGTTTCTCAACAAACACACACACATGCACTGCATTCACAAAAGAAAAAAAAATCACAGGAATTATCTCATAATTATGATTTATTATCTCATAATTATGACATCCTGATGTCATAATTATGACTTAGTATCTCATAATTATGAGATCCTTATCTCATAATTATGACTTAGTATCTCATAATTATGAAATAAGAGGGAGCAGTCTCTTGCAGGGGGACACTTTAATAATAATTATGACTTAGTAGCATAACAAACGCATAAACACAGCGGAAACACCGTTTTAACGGAAAAAAGAAATCTCGGACACTGGCATGAGCGCATACTAAAGGAATCACTTTTTAAGTTTCACAACAAACACACACACACAACGGAAACACCGTTTTAACAGGGAAAAAAGAAATCTCTCTGACCTGGCGTGAGCACATACTAAGGGAATCACTGCTGTAAAGTGAAAACAAAACAAATGAACCAGCACCTTACCGTTGAAAAGAATCGCAACAGAGCAGAGTTTCTGTGTGTTTGTGAAGCCGGGGAGTTGGTGAAAAGGCAAGAGAGTGTGTGTGTGTGTTGGTGTCGTATTACGCGCGCACACGCATAAGAGACGAGCAGAGTTTCTGTATGTTTGTGGAGCAGTGGCGGGGGGGGGGGGGGGGGGGGGGGGGGGGGGGTCAGGGTGTCTGGGTGAGAGAGGGATGCTCGGTGTCAAAATAAGAGTCACAGGCGTGATACATGATACTCGGCGCTCGTAAACTAATAATTGCTAGGTTTCCGATTAAAAATGTATTAAAAATCTTTGCTCGGTTTGCGGAACACTCGTAAACCACGTTACTCGCAATCCGAGGTTCCACAGTACAATCAAATTTAAAAAGTCATATACCTGTACAATGCAAACTTTTTGTTTGTTGGTGCACTTGCACAAACAATTTAAGCCATTACAGCCACTTTATTTTTTATGCTTTGCTTCTAGGCAATTGAAAAGGCAAACTTACGTGAAGATATTGACATCTAGTGACATTTTGTCAGCCGAGTGGTAGAGATGGCTTAATCAGGTTATATTTGTTAATAAGGCACAGTGACGACCAAAAAGCCTGAACAGACAGTAAATGGTTAGGACCTTGGATTTGATCAGAAGGTTGCGAGTTTAAATGATTCCTCTTGAGACCTTAACACTTAACTGCTTGTTGTATAACATTGCTCTGAATAACATCAACTACTAACCACTGTAAATGCACCATGTGCCATGCTATTTTGTGGATGTGATTACCTTGTAGTGATGGTTCGTTCATGAACGTTTAGTTCTTTTTGAACGAATCTTTAACGTGACTCAGAAGAACGAGTAGTCTCGGAGAGTGATTCGTTCATTTTCTACTGGGCGCGCATGCGCAAATCATCTCCGTAGGTTATGTATGGGAAACAGAATCGAAAGGTTCTCATCAAATCTTCCAAGTCCGAGTCGTTCGTTCTTTTGTCACGTGACTCCCATAGACGCCATGCAGTGCAATAGATTCAGAAGAACGAACGACTCGGACTTGAAGATATGATGGTGAACTGTTCATTCTGTTTATATTATGTCCTTAACTGCATTGTAATATTTTCATTACTGGAACTATAGCCAACATTTATGTATGTAGATGTGTTGGGGTCTGTTTATTCTGGTCAAAAGAACAAAATGAACTAAATGACTCAAAAAAAGATTCGTTCATTTTGATGAATGAGATTCAAAGAACCGAGTCACTACAATGATTCAAACTTCCCATCACTATTACCTTTGGAAAACCATTAAAAAGGAATCAAATTTTTGTCCAACGCATAAAAATACCACGATAAATAGTTTTAAAACCATAAATCATGACCACAACTTTGGAAGATTCCAAGTCCAATACTGTTTATTCGCCTATGCCTGAGGCATTGCTGCCAGCTACGTACCATGCTGCTATAACACGAAATTTGTGTGTGTGTGTTCGCTTGAATATTGTGTTTTTTTTAAGCCAGACTCAATTCAAAAATTTATTTCAGCTATATTTTTAAATAGAAATTCACATTAACCTCGATTTAAATTCCAACTTCTGATTTCTGATTTTTGAACCCCGACAGATCCTCAGTCACACAGCAAACCTTACAACACTCATAACCTCTAGATGTGACGGAAGACAGAAGACACTAAAGAACGCTTGTCATCAGAGGAATGGGAGGGGGTGGGGGGGCAACAGAGAGAGGAAAGACAAGTTCAGGCCTGAGTGAGGAGGAGGAGGAGGAGGAGGAGGGACAGCTGATGGAGTGTTTCTGGGCTTTTTCAAACCTTGCACTCGGAGACAAAAAAACAGCACACGAGTCACTGTCGCCTTGTGCTTGAGCCCCTGCCAGCTGCTAAATTATACTGTAGGGAAGAGTATGATATGAGTATAGTATAACTAGGCATAATTAAATACTTGACATCCATGTAAAAATCTTTTTACAATCAAGAATATAACAATTCCTGTCTAAACCTGATGTGTCATTCCCATTTGTTCCCTGACACTGTCCATTTGCTGCACTGACCGCAAAGTATTTGCCCTCAGTCCGTGGAATTTCTTCACCATAGTGATGTCATGAGAGAGTCGTTGTGTTTTCTGTGTACCTCGGGGCCATGCAATCTTTCACCAGGTGTCAACGCTGTGGGTAAAGCAAAGAGCAGCAAGCAGGTCGGAGGAGTCGGGACTTGCAGAATTGTAAAAGTGCTCTCTAAGTCTGAGTGATAAAACGCCTTTGCCAAAGAGAGAGATTTAGTCAGAGATAACGTTGCGTGTTTACACACACACACATAGGCACACACACATAGGCACACACAAAAGAACAATCATATGGTTTTGAAAGATGTTGAGTTTGGGAAGAAAAGAAAACTCAGGTGGCTTAAAAGCCATCATCCATAGGCATTTTCCCTCGTGTGAAATTTGATATTTTCCTTTTCATTTCAGACCCACTATGGCTGTGAAACTAACAATAGAAGATTAAAGAGAAAACCAGACCTAACAGCTTTTCCCTTTGGGGTCACCTGAAGTCAGTAATTTGAATCAGACCTGCAGAAGTAAGGAGGAAATCATCTCTGCGTTTAGCAACATCAGTCCTGATATGTTAAGAAACGTTCAACATACAGTACATGTACTCGGCTAAAACACAAGCGGTGCAAAGTCAGAGTCTGTCAATGTGCTGTACCATTTGCTATAATTTATACTTGTAAATATGTTTGCGCCTATGGATCCAGACTTCTTTTGGCCATTCTGTATGGTTGAAGCCAAATAGTCAATCATTTCCTTAAACGTAATAGTGCCACTACTCTTTAGATTAAATAATATAGATTAAGTAAACAAATGGGAACAAATGTTTTACGGTAACAAGCTGCAAAGCTCCTAAAGATATCATTTGGTTCTTTATGTAAGAACCTGAGCAGCGACCTCATTTCCCGTCTCTTCTGTTCCAACCACTCAGCATTCAGCATCAGCAGTATACCAATCACCGGCCTGATCATCTGCACCTGTTTCTCACTGGTTCATACCTTTAATTCGATTGTTTTTATGCTTGAATGATTCATAGATCACTGTGTGGCTAAACAATTAAAAAACATTTCTCTGAAACTGGAACTGGGCTGAAAATGAGAGACAGGAAGCCTGGAGAACTATTCATGACTCTTGCACAGTACTATACTTATATATAGTACAGTATAAACTCATACACTGTCAATAGATTATATTTTTGCCTGAAATAACATTTGTTTAAATTAATTTATAAATATATATGTGTAATTTTTTTTTATTTTTTATTAAGTTCTCATAGCTTTTTTCTATGAGCTATCATGGCGGGTTTTTTGTCTTGGCAGAGAAACAGTAAAAAGTGTAATAAGTAATAATCTGATAAGTGGAAAAGTCATGCGGGTCTGTGCTTCATTACGCACACTTCTACAAGCCTGAATTCAATATTTAAAAAAGATGACCTCATTCACTTAACTACGTGAACGACAACATATTTTTCTGCAATGTTCCACAGGTGAGAGCCATGCTTACCATTAGTCACTAATGCTCAGCCTTGAATTAAACCCAGAGTGCTCTCCCACTCTCAAATACCAGATGTGGGATGAGCTCAGCTTTGCCCGGCACAATTCCCCTGATGCAAATGTTTACGTTCACCTGCTGTGTGAAAAGACGGGACTGGAAAAGTAAGCTGGAAGAGCTCCAGGAGTGGGCCATTTAGCAGGAAGCTACAGGAAGGACTGAACAAGTACAGAGAAAACTGTCTCCTCAGGAAGAATGAAATGGATCAATATGTCTAAATGTTGGCCACAAAGCAAAGTGGATCTATAAAGCACCATCAAAGGGCTCAGGCTTGTTTTAAGAAAGCACCATTTCTAAGGTGGTGGGAATGAATTTAGTTTCCATGCCTTTTCTCTGGAAAAAGCGATATGAAACTATGAAAGTTTACCACATCTGATTGGTCAGGAGCAGCACGGGGGCTTAGCGGTTAGCACTGTCGCCTTGCGCCTCCATGGTCCGGGTTCAATTCCTACCTCTGTGTGCATGGAGTTCTCCTTGTGCTTGGTGGGTTTTCTCCGGGTACTCCGGTTTCCTCCCATAGTCCAAAGACGTGCAGATTAGGCTAACTGGGGTTCCCAAATTGTCCATAGTGTGTTAGTGTGTATATGTGTGCGTGTGTCCTGCGATGGATTGGCACCCTGTCCAGATTGAATCCTGCCTCATACCCTAAGTCTCCTGAGATAGGCTCCAGGCCCCTCGCGACCCAGTATACAGGATTAAGCGGCATAGATTATGAGTCAGTTCAGGAGGTGTTAATTACTTTTCTATAACAGCACAAGTACGACAATGCTATTATCGACTAATGCTATTTGACTGTTATTCAAATTCCAAGCACAGGCTACTAATAAACAAAAAAGATACACTGTATAGATATATCACAGTTTAATTAATCAAATAGAATGCATGTTCTCCTCAGAGGAAGTACTTTCTCTGCCTGGCCAAGAGAAAAAAGTTGCCATTTCAAGAGGGTCAAATTATCCGGCTGGGTTAGGAACCATTCAAAACATTATGCAAACCTGTAAGCATAGTGCTGAACCATCACCGTTGTGAAGTTGCATGGTAAAAAATCAACAGTAAAAACCCAAAGCTATGTTTAATAGTGAAAGTAATACACTTCTGATCAAATCCATACACACACAATATAATCTCAACTTTGAGGAGTGGGACTGTGTGTCCATAAGAAAACCACTCGTTAGTAAGTCTAATCAGAAAAAAAAAGGCTTTGATTTGCATAGACGGGAAGGAGCATAAAAATTGGACTACGGAGTAATAGGAAAAGGTCATGTGGTCTGATGAGTTCAGTTTGACCCTGTTCCAAAGTGATGGGACCGTTGAGGTAGCAAGGGAATGCATGAAGCGATGTACCCATCATGCACAAAAGCCTCTGGAGACAGTGTTATGATTTCAGTTGCTCAGGTCCGGGCTTATCTCACTTAGCAAGGTTATGTACCAATAATATGAAGTTGTATGATGACCCGTATTTTAATTGCTTTTTTTTTCAAGCCTGGCCAGGAATCAAACCCAGACCCTGGAGGTGCAAGGCGACAGTGCTAACCACTACACTACCATGCTTGCTACATAAGTGTTGTCGTTGTTGGAGTGCAAGTCGTGCGAGGGGACGTGGGGAAACCGAGGAAGTCCAACAACGACAACAGTTGCCTAGCAAGCATGGTAGTGTAGTGGTTAGCACTGTCGCTTTGTACCTCTAGGATCTGGGTTTGATTCCCTGTCAGACTCGAAAAAAAACAATTAAAATCCGTAAAATATGCAGTATAATGAGTGTGACCCTGTAGAACTAAAAACATTGCTACCGTATCTTTTACAGTAAACTTCTGGCAACTACAGCTGCCAGTTTTTTACCGTAAAATTTACGCTTTGTTTTTTTACAGTGCAATAACGGTGCTACCGTATTTTTTACGGTAAAATTCTGGTAACCACAGCTGCCAGTTTTTTACAGTAAAATTTTTTTTTTTTACAGTGCAATAAAAACCTTCAATCGCTTCAAGATGTATACAATAAATGTCATATAGTTGCAATCATATTGTTGAGAAACGTGGAAAAAACATACTGCAAAGCATTGACATTGGAGACTCCTTCCATAAAACATCTCCTTCACCATATCAATGATTATATAGTACTGTGCAAAGGTCTCGTCAAACTGTGCAAAGGTCATATTTTGCTTCCAAAGGGCCAGAGTTTGTTGTATTTTAATGCAGTCTTGATGAATAGTTCTCCAGACATCCTGAAGGACTTTTTTTTGGCTGTCATTTTTGGCAAGTACTATATTATATTATCTCTCATTTTCAACATAAAAAACATCTAACTTAAAGCATGAACCAGGTGCAGATGATGACAGATGATCAGGCAGGTGATTAGTATACTGGTGATGCTGAATGAGTGGTCGCAACAGACAAGAGGGGAAATGAGGTTGCTACTGAGATTGTTACATAAATAACCTTAAAACCTTAAAACACAAGTAAAACCTACTTTAATTTGATGTACATTGTTTAAATTAATATAAAAAAATGATTCTGTATCAAGACTTTTGCTCAGTACTGTATGTTATGATTAGGCCTGCACTATCTCCTACTGTACATAAATCCGTATGACTGAGATGTTACCAGACTAACAATAATACTGGCTATGAGTAGGATCGTTTGCCGTGGAGCCAGCACTAATATCAGATCTGCTGTTATGGAAAATCAATCATATTCCGACCAATCAGATCTGAGAATTCAACAGCACTGACAAGTATAAAAACCATTTATTTTCTTTTAATACGGTTAAACTGTATCAGCAGGATTCATATCGGACTTTGCCTTCATTGGACACAGCATGCTTTGTAGAAACAGGAGCCAAAAGAATCGCTGAAGCCAAAACAGTGTAATGCTGTAATGCTGTGATGAATTAAGCCAGGGTTCTGATCTGCCAATCTGGGTTTACTGAGCTGAATGTCAGGAAATAATAGAATGAGGCAGAAGTTTGGCAATACTGCATCTGTTTTTAAGGAGCTGCAGCTACAAATGGGAAAAAGTTGCATATGGAAGTGTGGGTTGATATATTTATGTATATTGTAAAAGTATGCATCAAGTTTGTTTATTTCATTGCAGTTTAACGATGTTGGACACAGGCCCAAGCCACACTATTATTAACATTAATTGAATTATTTTCAGTGGAAAATGACATTCCATTTTATACCAGCATTATTAATGTGAAAAGAATGCTTGATGCATGATTATGACTAAAATGTTTAAATGATTCGTCATCACTGCTCCTGCTGCTCTGTGCTCCACTTGAATTGCAACACACTCCCTGATTTAATGTACAGATCATGGAAATAATCGCGATTTATTACATGCATACACTGGGGTCATGGCACTGATCATATTCTATACTTCGTAGCGGGAATAGGCGTGGCTCGAACTGAATATGAAAGAAAGCCATCTGTATCTGAACACAGAAGAGGACTGATGATTGGAACGCAAGGCCGTCTCTGTAATATGAGTGCACACAGCATGCACTGATCTTATTTTCTGAACTACACAACCATAGCTAATGAAGTAGGATGTTAGACGAGAGTGTTACTGCTGAGATTTTTGTTTAACAAAATACAGTGGTACCTCGGCATATTAACGCCTCACCTTAAGAACTTTCACCTTATGAACTGAAATAACTGAAAGAAATTTGCTTCGAAGCATTTTTTGCCATACGAGCGAACCGACCACCAGAGAAACATTCAAAACGTGTTTGCGCCCAGCAAAGCAACTTTACATATTTTTTTTGTGTGTGTGTGTTTTTTTTTACATAACACTATACATCCCAAGAATCTTAGCAAGGACGATAGCAAGAATAAAAGGGAGTCGCTTTCAGTTTAGTTTTTAAAGCAGGTTTAATGTCTGTTTATTTTACATTTTATTTCATTTACATCTTGTTTCTAAATGTTTTGATTGCTTTGATTGGTAAAAATTTTTTGGGTGGTTGCAGAATGGATTAAAAATGGATGCCAAGGCACCACTGTATCATTTACTGTACATATCTAAAAGGTCGACGTCTTTGTACTCTTCTTCTTCTTGAATTCACAATTGAACTCTGTGCATACTGCCACCTACAGTACTGGAGAGTGTAAAATAGCAATCTTAATAAAAAACATGTTATTAATGTGAACACTGGCCACCAGGTAAGAGGAAAGCAGTCTTACACAGGTGGTAAACTGAATAACACACCTCGGTCATGCCAGCTAACGAGAAACTGTGTTGTATCTACACAGTGTGAAGTAACTACACTTCAGATATGATAAAAACCCATGAACCCATGAGGTGAAAAAACAAACACAGTTTTCATTTATGTGCGACACATTCCCATAAGAACTAAAGTTCTGCTTATCTTCCAAGGCCGTTGTTTTGACTTAAAACCACAATACTGTGGTTTTAGACTGATGCAATGTAATTATATTTGTGACTGGTCAATCGCTCAGTCTCCAGACAACGAAATCACTTCGTACAAAGGATTCATTTTGTTTACTTCCTCAGTTACCATCATGGATCCAAAAAAGAAACTGGAACCTGACACAAATCAGCGAACAATGACCCCGAGTTTTGGATAAAGTGATGAAAATAATAATTTTTGTACACATCTTGATTGACTACCACCGATTGAAACTCACTCACTCACTCATCGCCTATACCGCTTAATACTCAGGGTCGTGGGGGGCCTGGAGACTATCCCAGGGGACTTAGGGCATGAGGCGGACCTGGACATGGTGCCAATGCATTGCAGGGCACAGACACACTCATTCACACACTACAGGCATGCCAATTAGCCTAATCTGCATGTTTTTGGCTTGTGAGAGGGAAACCCACCAAGCACGGGACGGGAATCCACCCCGGACCCTGGAGGTGCGAGGAAACAGTGCTAACCACTACACCACTGTGCCGCCACAGACTGAAACTGTCCTTGCTAACTTTCCAGGGACCCACGATGCTATGTCTTTATTAAGCTTGCACAAAAAAATCTGCAAAAAAATGATAAAATTCGTAAACTTGCATCGATTGGCTTTCAACTGACGTAAATAAGTTTTAATAAGTTTTTCCCAGACATATGCGCAACTTAGCCAGCTTTCAGGTCGTTAATACCTGCCGATAATATGCAAATTTCTTTAAAAAATTCTGTTTTAAGAAAAAAAAAAATCTATTTAAAAAAGAATGTGCATCCCTCAGACCCATAGTTTTGATGATGACTGGGCTACGAATCTGTCGTAAATTGTGAATAGTCAGAATATATTATGTAGTAGTGTGACGTGTCAAAGTAAGAGTTTCTATAGTAGATCAAAATGACTGACATCTATGTTGAAACACTAACTCTTTATTTATTTGCTGGTGATGAACTGGAAATGTCCTCTTTCCAAAAGAAATCTCGATTGACTCGATTTGTGTAATCCATTCAGGAGGACGCATAAGACTCAACAGCACAACAATCCTTGTAAGACAACTCACATACGTGCCAACACTATTTCCCAGTCTCATGTCTTGGGGAAAAAAAAAAAAACCTGTCCATCTTATTGGCTGGTGCTCTTGGCAGAGTGACTGAGTTTATAGCTTCCCACGCTTACACCATGTTACTATGCTACAAATAAATACTCACAGGGCCTTTGTAAACCACTATATAAATGACGTTTGAGAAATTCCAGACCTGTTCAGTCCTTGGGGACGTTCCTGACCTTCATTCAAAACATATTTTTGTTCTATTAAAACTTCTATTAAAACAACCCTAATGTTCAGCTCGCTCATTACATGCATTAGGTTTGTTAGAATAAAGAGCAGATTAGATTCTTAATCCATTTCCTAGAGCGTTCTAAAGATGTAGATATGTGTTGGAAGCTTGGACACAACACGAGTGTGAGGTCTCAGAGGACGGGACCGGGCTGGACTTTCTCAAACATCATTTCTATACTGGTCTAAACATGCTGTGTGTTTTTCCTCATCAGACTTGTCATGTATTAGCTTTTCTATGAATCCCAGAGACTTAACCGCTTAAAGAACGTCCATCCATGAATACAAGTAGACAGCTGAAATGCTTTGCACCTGGCATTTTAAAAACGTTTCCCTTGACCACAGTTATATGTCTCAGCAAAGCCCGATGAGAAAAAGCACTTTAATAAAAATGAGGAATGTGTGAAGGACATTAGACAATGCATGCTTTATTCATTTCCTTCGGATTAATCCTGACCAGAAGACAGAAGTACTTGTACTAGGACCACATGTGGCTAGAAGTAAGCTTTCTGATCACACAGTAACTCTAGATGGCTTTTCTGTTTCCTCATGTGCAGGAGTAAAAGACATTGGTGTGATTACAGATTCCAGTCTTTTGGAATTTGCAGCCCATGGAGATCATATTACTAAAAAAGCCTTCTTTCATCTCAGAAATATTGTCAAGATAAGGAATATATTGCCACTACCTACAGTAAATACAGAAAAATTAGTTCATGCTTTTGTCGCCCCTAAGTTCATTCAACAGGGAATTCATTTCCATTTGGGTGATAGCGGAATTGTACATTCCGATAATATAAAAATTATGAAAATGAAACACAAGAAGTGGACTACAGCCGGAGTTGCTTCAAGAGCCACCCTGCACAGACGTGTCCGGGACATGGGCTACAATGCACAGACATACCTTGGAAGCCACCGTTGAAACACAGACAACATCAGAGGCGTCTTGCAGTGGGCCAAAGTCCCCTTTTCATATGTAGGTAAATTTTGCATTTAATATGGACGTCACGGTCTCTGTGTCTGGGGGAAGAGAGGAGAGGAACAGAATCCAAGTTGCTTGAGGTCCAGTGTTAAGTTTGCACTCAGGGTCTATTTTGAAGAGCATGTCATCTGCTGGTGTTGGTCCACTGTGTTTTATCAGGTCCAAGGTCATTGCAGCCGTCTACCAGGAAGTTTTAGAGCGCTTTATGGAGGTGCTGATTTCATTTTCCAGCAGGACTTGGTACCCAGACACACACTGCCAAAAGTACTAATACCTGGTTTAAGGACAGGTAATGGGACCATAGAGAATCTATAAGGTATTGCAAAGAAGAAGATGCGAGACACCAGACACAGCAGCCCTCAGCTCTTCTGCATTGTTAACAGCGTAACCTGGGCTTCCTCAGCAGCGCTACAGACTGATCGCCTCCATGCCACGCAGCATCGCTAGCATTAATTGGTCTTAAGTAATATTCGAATTTTCTTAGATACTGAATTTTGGGTTTTCATTAGCTGTAAGTTTTGATCGTCTAAAAAAAAAAACACTTAAAATATATCAGTCTGTGTGTAATTGAATCTATATAAAATATAAGTTTCACTTTTTTAATAGAATTACTGAAAAAAAGCTACTTTTTGATGATATTTAAATTTATTGAGATGCACCTTTATACTGTATATAACTGTATACTCAATGTATACTGTATCTTCAATGTACTGATATCACCTTTACAATTAAATCTTTTTTGTGTGTATATATATATATATATATATATATATATATATATATATATATATATACACACAAAAATAAATATTTCATATATATATATATTCACCTACAGGATTATTAGGAACACCATACTAACACGGTGTTTGACCCCCTTTCACCTTCAGAATTCTACGTGGCATTGATTCAACAAGGTGCTGAAAGCATTCTTTTGAAACGTTGGCCAATATTGATAGGGTAGCACCTTGCAGTTGATGGAGATTTGTGAGATGCACATCCAGGGCACGAAGTTCCTGTTCCACCACATCCCAAAGGTGCTCTATTGGGTTGAGATCTGGTGACTGTGGGGGCCATTTTAGTACAGTGAACTCATTGTCATGTTCAAGGAACCAATTTGAAATGATTCGAGCTTTGTGACATGGTGCATTATCCTGCTGGAAGTAGCCATCAGAGGATGGGTACATGGTGGTCATAAAGGGATGGACATGGTCAGAAACAATGCTCAGGTAGGTCGTGGCATTTAAACGATGCCCAATTGGCACTAAGGGGCCTAAAGTGTGCCAAGAAAAGATCCCCCACACCATTACACCACCACCACCAGCCTGCACAGTGGTAACAAGGCATGATGGATCCATGTTCTCATTCTGTTTACGCCAAATTCTGACTCTACCATTTGAATGTCTCAACAGAAATCGAGACTCATCAGACCAGGCAACATTTTCCCAGCCTTCAACTGTCCAATTTTGATGAGCTCTTGCAACTTGTAGCCTCTTTTTCCTATTTGTAGTGGAGATGAGTGGAACCCGGTGGGATCTTCTGCTGTTGTAGCCCAGCCGCCTCAAGGTTGTGAGTGTTGTGGCTTCACAAATGCTTTGCTTCATACCTCGGTTGTAACAATGGGTTATTTCAGTCAAAGTTGCTCTTCTATCAGCTTGAATCAGTCGGCCCATTCTCCTCTGACCTCGAGCATCAACGAGGCATTTTCGCCCACAGGACTGCCCCATACTGGATGTGTTTCCCTTTTCACACCATTCTTTATAAACCCTAGAAATGGTTGTGCGTGAAAATCCCAGTAACTGAGCAGATTGAGAAATACTCAGACCGGCCCGTCTGGCACCAACAACCATGCCACGCTCAAAATTGCTTAAATCACCTTTCTTTCCCATTCTGACATTCAGTTTGGAGTTCAGGAGATTGTCTTGACCAGGACCACACCCCTAAATGCATTGAAGCAACTGCCATGTGATTGGTTGATTAGATAATTGCATTCATGAGAAATTTAACAGGTGTTCCTGATAATATATATATATAAAACAAAACATGCCAGGATGAGTCATATAAACTGATATATTAAAAAAAAAAATATGTAGAAAATACTGAATCACAAAAAAATAATTTAGCTGGGCTTTCACAGACAAGGTCTCTCTCTCACACACATAAACACAAACCCACACACACACATGCACCAGACACACACACACACACATGCACCAGACACACACACACACACACACACACACACGCACACACGCACACACACACACACACACACACACACACACACACACACACACACACACACACACACACACACACACACACACACACACACACACACACACACACACACACACACACACACACACACACAGTGCCCAGTGTAATCTCTTGTAAAGGAACTATAATGACACATTGAATTAACTAGAAATAACTAACTAAATGTGATTTCTGCCCCTCAGTCTGTTCTGCCCCTTCTTGAAATCCGTCAGGAGAAAGGAGAAGTCTTAGTGCTTATGCCACCACAAGATTCACAAGATTAGGAGTCTGCAATTTGTGTGAGAATCTCACATCCAGTTCCCCAAACATCTCACGCAAACGAGGTCTGAGACAACATGTCTATACACATATCTCACTTTGTTCAAGACGGACCTCCACATGGCTCCTATCAGAGGCTCAATCTTAATGTTCAGATACAAGTCTAAACATTAACAAAGTGATAGCAAAAGCATGACGCAGTTGTCTAGAGTAGATAGATAGAGTGAGGTTAGGAGAGAGTTACTCAGTGAGAACCCAGACCAGGGAGTGATGTACTGTAGACCGTACTGGATGTACTGGAACCGCCGGACTGGCTTGGGCTGAGGACGTGAGGGAGCTGAGTCTGTGTTTGAATGCAGCTATTTTGAAAGGGCTATCCAGTGTAAGCATGCTTATACGTCTACAAAAATAAAATCAGCTAGCATATTGGATTTTCTATTAGAATCAGAGAGCAAAGTCCTCAATCTAATCAGCAGTTAGTAAATGGGACAGTTACATACAAGCACTACTTTGTGATCACTGCAATGTGATTATAGCGCATACGTCTGTATCAGGTCCCTGTTAGGATACATCAATATGACAGGGTTATTTTAATGTCCAACAGGACAGAGTCTGGACTACATGGTGAGTTTTATGCAGAATATACAGTAAATGAAAGTTGTTTATTGTAGTAGGATCCAGGCTTTTTTGCCCTCTATTGCAGAAAAAATTGCAGACGTGTTTTTTTTTTTTTTTTTTGCTGAAGAAAAAAACCTACTGGAAAACGTACTGCGCATTACTGTATAAAGCGCTAGCACTGGAGACTCCTTCCATAAATGTTGCACATCTCCATATCAACTATATATGTTTTCTTGTTAAGTAACATATCTTATTATTAGGCTAGGTCTTGAGTGAAGGCAACACAGTGGCTGAGTGGTTAGCACTGTCGCCTCGCACCTCCAGGGTTGAAGGTCGATTCCCTCCTTGGAGTTTGCATGTTCTCGCCGAGCCTGGTGGGTTTCTTCCGGGTACTCTGGTTTCCTCGCACGATCCACAGACACGCAGAGTAGGCCTAACTGACATTTCCAAATGGGCTGTAGTTTGTGAATGACAATCGGGCGTTGAGATGGCTAACCGATCCCTTAAGTAACTTTCACAGAGACAACATCCCAGATATACAGTATCTCCAGGGTGGCGAGGAATATAGACCTTCTGGATGTTTTGGTGGCTCAATCGGTTAAGGCTGTGGGTTACTAATCCGAAGGCTGTTGGGTTCAAGCCCCAGCATTGCCAGGCTTCCACTGTTGAGCTCTTAATCTCCAATCTGCTCCAGGGGCGCTGTACCCTGTGCTCTGACCCCAGCTTCTTAACTGGGATATCAGAAAAGATTATATTACTGTGCTATAACGTACATGTGACAAAAAATGTATTAATAATAATAATAATAATAATCAATCCATCCATCCATCTAGAATCTTTGTAGTCCAACTAGGGACTGTAAAGGGAAATAGTGACCATTGAATTTATTCCCATTTGTACAACCGTGGTAGGATCTCCGGTCAACTTTTACACACTATGGACAATTTGAAAAAGACAACTAGCCTAATCTGCATGTCTTTGGAGTGTGGGAGGAAACCAGAGGAAACCCACCAAGCACGGGAAGAACATGCAACCTCCACGCACACAGATCAGAGGTGAGAATCGAACCCGGAAGTGCAAGACGATGGCGCTAACCATTCAGTGACTATGCCGCCGATAATAATATTACTGAGAGAATGGATTTTGGGCGGTGCACTTCCAGCATGGAGCATCTGTGCAACTTAGAAAACATTATGCAAATGAGGAATAAATAAATGGCCATGACTGAAATGTGAAATAAGTGGATGGCAATTATTTAAATGAGAAATAAATAAGAGGACATTATTTAAATGAGGCGTCCAAGTGAGGTTAATAAAGCAATGTAAAGAAGAAATTGCCGTTTTGGATTTGCATCATTTGATTTCAGCTAAAGCTCAGATTATGTCGCCATGGTTACCCTTACTACAATGCCACTAAAAAGTTTGCAATGTGATCAGATCTTCCACTGTGATGTGTGCACAGAAGGAGAGAAGATCAGAACAGGTTTTGAAAGGACAGCTCTGATTTCTGGTCAATAATCATGTGAGGTTGTCTTTTCTCACGTCCCCACTTATTACACCCATGAATACGAAGGTTGGGTCAGAATAATTACTACTTCATGCAGCTACAGTAGTTTCCCAGAATCACAATCTAACAGTTAATAACAAATTGATATACTCTCTCGGGGCCAGTTAGCTTTTGTTATTATTTGCATCAAAGCACCTATAACCCGCCAATGTCTTTAAACTCTGGAAGGAAACAGGAGTACCCGGAGGAAACCCACCAAGCACGGCGAGAACATGGGAACTCCATGCACACAGACCCACAAGAATCAAACCCTCGACCCAGGATATGCGAGGCAACAGTGCTAGCCACTATGCCACAATGCTGCTAATATTGTAACCAGACAGCACAAAGCATTTCAGCTATTATTTGTTTTGCTGTTTTTTAAAAATATACATAGGGCTCTTGTATATCCTGTATTCAGGGTCGCGGGGAACCTGGAGCCTATCCCAGGAGACTTGGGGCATGAGGCGGGGTACACCCTGGACAGGGTGCCAATCCACAAGCTTATTCACTACAGGCACCAATTATCCACAAACTGAAACACACACAGGCTTCTTCCATATAAGCAGATATATTTTATAATAGTCACTGACCGATGCTGTCGCCAGATTGGGTTTTAAGGGTTTTAAACAACACCACATTGTCATAATTTGTTCATTATTACTCTCAAATTTTGCGGACAGCCAACCCTTGTTAGTCCTTGTTAGTTGTTGCTATAGAAACCATAAGAACATTAACATTAATCTGTCATAAAATTAATTAATTATTTCAATTAATTCTACAATTCATTCTGTTTAAGGTTACTTATTGTAAGTATACTCTGCTAAACATACTTATCAATATAATTACTGTAAACAACAGTGTTTATTCACAGCTGTTCCATTACATTTCTAAGTACATTGAACAAAACAGTGAAAAAAGAACTTTATCTCGGTCTAGATTGATCTTTTATATATCAGTATGCTTTAAGGGTAAATAAAAGACATAGTCTAAATGTATGTATTTCAAAAATATATTTATAATTTTAATATTTCAAATGTTTAGAAAGGTCAGTAATGCTTAATCGAGATTACTCAACATCATAGCAGTACCCAACAATAGCTTTCAATAAGATTCAATAAATCTTTTATCACATACAGTATAATCCACCAGTCGTCTGTCCGTGTTAGATAAATATCCATACGTCCACTGCTTTGCACAAACAGATACATTTTTCCAACACGACTAAATAAAACCTGGCTATTTTCGACATCCACGTACACGTGTGTGTCCTGTGTGTGCACAAAGCAAATCTATCAATGGCTTTTTCTCCAGACAAACTACCTTTCTCGCGTGGCACCAGCAGCCATTAGTGAGAAAGCAGCAGAGAAAAGCATGCGTCATTAAATTAACAGCCATAAGAACTAAGAGCTACAGCGAGCACACCTCACCTTGCATTACAGGCAACAGCTAAAAGTATTCTGACTGCATGAGCTCTTGTATGCATATATAAGGGCAACTAATCTAAAAAAAATTTTTTTAAAGAAAACTGCAAACAAATGAGTCAAAGAACAAAAACTCTTAATATTTCTGCTGTGTCACATTTTCATTTATAAAGTACACTTCAATTATCGGTGGCACCGTGGCATAGTAGTGGCCGCCACGCACCTCCGGGGTCCGGGTCTGATTCCTTTTTTTTCTAGTCTGGACTGCAATTGCTGTGTTTCCCAAAGGCATCCAGGTGTTCCAGGTGTTTTAAACAAGCTGGTTTGTAAAAACAAGGGAAATGCAATTTTACCATCTGGAGCTGGTGATGTCAAAACAAATCTTTTTTTTTTTAATCCACAATTGTGGACTGTAGGTTAGAAAATACCCTTCTACCAGATGATTTAAAATGCCACACCTTAAATCTGTCATTCCATCCACTTCAGTGTAATGTTTATTTCAGACCATGAAAAGAAATCTACACGAACAGATAATATGCACGCAATATACCAAGAGATTACACATGCAACTGTAAACAGTACTTAGTGTACATATTCTGTTATTTTAATAAAATATAGTCCGTGAATATTTAAACGTTGGCAAAATTATTAAGGGACCAAAAGAACCTGGCAGATTTGTGCTATTCCCTCATTAGCAGATAAGCAGATAAAAGGTCTAGAGTGTCATGCACATTCGTAACACGACCGGCACTAGTCGGGTTTCCAGGAAGAATAAAAGGAGACAAAATGGCGCTTCACATTGCTCAGTCATTGAGTTCGCTCATGTTGACGCTACGCCGACTATTCTGTGAGTACTCACCGATTCAGGTTGCTTCTTTGATTGAGTGTGTGTTGCTAGAACGCGGGTTTATTTGTGTAGATCCTTGCTCCTTGTAGCT
Organism: Clarias magur; assembly: GCA_013621035.1. NCBI lineage: Eukaryota > Metazoa > Chordata > Actinopteri > Siluriformes > Clariidae > Clarias > Clarias magur. The sequence goes on from QNUK01000164.1 coordinate 964,516, forward strand.
TCTTCTCCAAAAAATTTGACCCCACTCAGCAGCAATACGGGGTAGGGGACCGCGAGCTGCTGGCCATAAAGTGGGCATTGGAGGAATGGCGACACTGGCTCCAGGGCGCCAGGGAGCCGTTTATCGTCTGGACCGACCACCAGAATCTCATCACCATCCGGAACCTAAAACACCTAAACCCAAGGCAGGCACGGTGGTCTCTGTTATTTGAACATTATGATTTCCACCTATCATACCGCCCGGGGTCGAAGAACACCAAGGCTGACGCCCTCTCCCGACAGCATGAGGAAGACGCCCCCCGGGTGGACCCCGCGCCTGTTCTTCCTCCCTCCAAGATCATCGCCCCACTACGCTAGGAACTGGAGACGAGGGTTCGCCAAGCACAAGCCGCAGAGAACGAACCGGCAGGTGTGCCGCCTGGACACAAGGCTATGTCCCCAAGAACACCCGGACTGAAGTCATCCAATGGGGACATTCCACCCCTCTATCGGGGCACCCAGGCACGCAGCGCACCCTACAATACGTGCAACGTGCCTTCTGGTGGCCATCTATGGCCAAGGATATCGAGTTCGTTCAGGCGTGCCCAGTGTGTGCCAGGGCCAAGGACACCAATCAACCAACACCCGGGGAACTCCAACCACTTCCTGTTCCCCGCCGGCCCTGGACACACATTGCCATCGACTTCATCATGGGCCTGCCGGAATCCGAGGAAAAAAATGTGCGTAGCACGTTTGCATGGGTTCCCCAAGGACATCGTCTCGGACAGGGGGCCCCAGTTCACTGCACGGTTCTGGAAGGCCTTCTGCCGTCTGATCAATTCTACCTGCAGTCTCTCATCAGGTTACCATCCTCAGACTAATGGTCAGACGGAACAGACCAACCAACAACTGGAGCGCTACCTGAGATACTTCGTCGCCAACCGTCAGCGCTCATGGGCCCGCTATCTCATCTGGACTGAACTTTCCCATAACCTCCATGTTTCCTCCGCCACCAAGTTAAGTCCCTTTGAGGTATGCCAGGGTTTCCAACCTCTGATGTTCGAACATCAAGAACCGGAGGTTGAGATACCCACGGCCCAACAGTTGGTCCGCAGGTGTCGACGGTTGTGGGTCCTAGCCAAGGAAGCAATCCAACGTGCTCCGGGACGATTGTACCACGTAGGTGACAAAGTGTGGCTGTCCACAAAGAACCTGCACCTCCATACATAATCAAAGAAATTATCACCAAGGTTCATCGGCCCCACCCTCTGCATCAACCCTGTCACCTACCGGCTCCAGCTGCCTGCGGCGCTCCAGATCCATCCGGTATTCCATACCTCACAACTCAAACCTTTCACGACGTCACCCATGGTACTGTCACCCAGGGGGGTACTGTCATGCACACTCGTAACACAACCGGCACTAGGACCCGGAAGTAGTACGGTCGGGTTTCCAGGAAGCATAAAAGGAGACAAAATGGCGCTTCACATTGCTCAGTCATTGAGTTCGCCCATGCCTTTGCTGACGCTATGCCGACTATTCTGTGAGTACTCACCGATTCAGGTTGTTTCTTTGATTGAGTGTGAGTTGCTAGAACGCGGGTTTATTTGTGTAGATCCTTGCTCTTTGCGTAAGAGAGTTCTTAAACTAATCGCATGGTTATCCTGCCTATTCGTGCTGCTTCCGTGTTTGGGTTTACCACCCACGCTACACGGGCTAACTGCTAAGGCTTTTCTGTTTATCCTTCGGTTGCTCGTGACATAGAGTTTATATTTCGAGTTTAGTATTGTATTAGAATTTGTTACTGTTCACTCTCAATGTGAAATCCAAGGATCCGTCACTGCCGATGAAGTAAACGTTTAGGTCATTAGGCTGAAAAATCAAAAGGGACCCATAAGTGAGAGAGCAAAAACATTAGATGTGTCCAAATCAACTTCAAAAAGCAAGAAAATCAAATAAATTCTAGTTTTGCCAATATACAATTATTTATGGACCTAACACTATATGGTGGTACTCTGATGGCTTCGTGGATAGAGCTTTCAGGGTTGCACCACCAGGGTCCGGGTTCTATTCCCGCCTCGGGATCTGTGTGCATGGAGTTTGCATGTTCTCCCCATGTTTGGTGGGTTTCCTCCCACAGTCCAAAGACATGCAGATTAAGTTAAGTGGTGTTCCTGAATTGCTCGTAGTGTGTGAATGAGCATGCGTAAGTGTTTGTGTGCACTGAGATAAATTGCCATTATGTCCAGGGTGTACTCTGGGCGACTGGGATAGGCTCCAGACTCCCTGCAACCCTGAGTGCAGGACAAAACGGTATAGACTATGAGTGAGTGATGGAGTGAGTTTACTGATGCCTGAACTGATTTTAGTTTATTTATTGTTAAGGAAAAAACGATAAGGAGGAGCATCATCCATAAATTTACCATTGTTTTTGTTTAAAAATAAGTAGGCCATATTTTACTAAAACACAAAACTTACAAAAACATACATCTTACATAAGCATTCATATTTGTTTAAAAAACTTTTAAGTAAAATTACAGGCACATAGTTCATCACTATTTGCTATCTTCTTGAAATTTGTACTGGTTTTCTATGTACCTAAGGAAAGTCTTGACAGTTAAAACTCCTTGGCTCTAATCCTCTAATCTTTACAAGAGCGTGAAATCAGGGACGCTTGTTGAGAAATGCCAGACATGGTCACTCTGGCCCCCTACTCTTCCCCTCTGCGAGTTATAAATGGCTGAGTTTACAGCCCTTTCCATGTTTATCCAAGTAATCCTGCAGTGTCCCCATGGTAACAGATCTGCAACAGGCGGGACATCTTTGGCCCCATTTAAACTTCATAATTTCATGTGTTCTTTGTATCAGGATTATTTCCGGACAGGGATCACACACGTAAGAATGAAATGTTAATGCTTCTGAGATACATTTTATACAGTGGACAGGCATTGGGTGGGCATTGGGCGGGCATGGTCCAATGCTGGCTGTGATCGAAAGGAAGAACTACGGAGAATGAGCTGATGAAAAGCTTGTTTAGAGAAATAGAGATTCTGCAAGCAAGGCCAAAAATCTGACTTAAGCAACTAAAAAGTAGGTTCCCCAATCCTCATTAACATAAATCTGCTTAAACCACTTCAGGAGGACAGAGATGCCTTTAAGACATTTCATACAAGTATAAATCTAAAGGGAGTAGTCGCTCAGGCAGCTAAGGCTCTAGGGTGAGGATGTGAGGATCCGGGTTTGAGCCTACACCGTAGGTAGATTGCCTCATCTAGCCACTGCGTGCAGTGCCGATCTCAAGCCTCCTTAGAAAAATGGGAGGGTTGTGTCAGAAAGGGCATCTGGCAATAAATGCCAGAGTCGAGTTGTGCACGGATCGGGTGGTCCACTGTGGTGACCCCTCGATGGGGGGAGCTGAAAGGGAGAGCTCTATGAATGGCAAATCTTAGCAAGACTCCAAAAAAATACAAAAACATATTTTTGTCTTATTCTCAAACTACAACAAAACAAGGAGCAACAGAGACGTTTGGTGTTTGAATGTGAGCGGATTTGACTAGTGACACACGATACAGCTGCTTTCTGTCTGGCCAGAGATCTATTCGACTTGATTATGAAAATGCATGTGTTTCTTATCAGGATACAATCAAGATGGCGGCACGGTGGGGTAGTGGTTAGCACTGTCCCCTTGCATCTCCAGGGTCTGGGTTCGATTCCCGGCCAGACTCGATTCCAGTCTCTGTGTGCATGGAGTTTGCATGTTCTCCCCGTGCTTGGTGGGTTTCCTCTGGGTACTCTGGTTTCCTCCCACAGTCAAAAGACAGGCAGATGAGGCTGATTAGCGTTCCCAAATTGCCCATAGTGTGTGAATGAATATGTGAGTGTGTGTATGTATGTGTATGCCCTGCGATGGATTGGCACCCTGGTACTCCTTGTGCCCTAAGTCTTCTGGAATAGGCTCCAGGCCCCCTGTGACCCTGAAAACAGGATTAAGCAGTACAAACGATGAGTGAGTGAGTCTTACAAAACCTTAATATTATGCCAGAAAAATGGAAATAAATATTTCAAAATGATCACAAAACTGGGAATTTGAACTGCAAATACAAAATGACAGTAATAATAATAATAAAAATGTAAAAAGGTGACAAACTATTCAAACACTACTTTCGAATCAGTTTTCTGTCCTACGATCTGACCGCCTTTTTTTTACACTACGCTATGTTGACAAAACATTATTGTTTACAGAGAGCGCACACTCCTGGGTCATCTCATTCATGTCCTTCTGTACATGCTGAAAGACAGCTCCTCTGTCCCATGCTGGCTTTGCTAATGTGGCATGAGATAGAGAGAGAACACCAGATGTATCCTACAGGACGAGTCCCAAGACGCTCACATCACATCACGCCTGGGGCTCCTTTATCTGCTGGGCTAATCTGCCTGAAATGAACAGGAAAGTGTCATGTCCCTGCTGAGCGCGATGAAGAGGTAGTAATAATATTCCTGGCGGGTATCTCTTCATGGACAAAATATCTCAGGGCTCAGCTCAGGTCGATTTGTAAAACGTCCTCCCAAACCCCAACGGTGAATTTAATTACAGATTCCAGACACTGCCTTTCAGCGGATGATTTTTTCAAAAGTAGTTGCATTACAGTTTCAAGTACTAACATTTATTCTAGAACTGAAACACTGATTTACAGCAGTGTTATAAGAATGTACTAAAAACTGACTTCAACTGAAAACTTGGAGAACCTTCATGCTTCATACAAACATCTATAGCCTCGATTTGGCACGCTGTGATCCATGCCATCCATTTATCCTGAAATCAATCTCTTTACATGTCCATGCCTAAAACAAACTTTTGGTTAATATAGCCACTCTGTCAATCCATTTACTCTGAAAGACGTGTTGAATTTTAGCTTAACCTTGCATTATGGAAGTGAAAAGATGACTGTGAAAATAATGGACATTACCCCTTAAAACCTGAGCAGAACGGATCTATACCGGAAATGCAACATCGGTCGATGACCGATTTAACAAAAAACAACTCCTTATATGGAAATCCTGCCAGTGTGTGTCGATGGAGGAGTTTTCAGACACCACGCAGTGTGTTTGGGTGTTCAGATACTGTATGTCATGTAGAACCAATGTTATCAATACTTTTTAAAATGTGTCAGAAAACTGCTAGCAGAATATTGTCATGATACGACAAAAATGTAGCATGCAGGAAATAATTATATTATCAAATTATTTGCAGCATATTGTCTAGGTTGTGCTGACAAAAAAGGATGACATTCTATATTGCACAATCCTGACCCCTATATATACTGTATATACAGCATTTATGGTTATTATTATTATGTACTATTAACATAGCAATGCATATATATGTATATTTCCATTTGTATGACCATGGTAGGACCTCCGGTCAACATTCACACACTATGGGCAATTAGAAAATGGACAATTAATCTAATCTGCATGTCTTTGGACTGTGGGAGGAAACCAAAGAACCCAGAGAAAACCCACCAAGCACAGGGAGAAGATGCACACAGACCCGACGTGGAAATCAAACCTGGGACCTGGAGTAGCAAGTGCTAACTACTACGCTACCATATGCCGCTTTATGCCGCTATAAAAAAAAAAATATATATATATATTTTTTTTTTTAAGGGTCTTACATTCAAGAATGATTCTGTATATGTGACTCAGTCTTCTGCATTCATTCATTCATTGCACTGATTGGTGTTATTTTCTTATGAATCACAGCTCACAAGAAATTTTACTATAGTATGTCCTATAACTTACTACAATAAATTATAGGAGATGACATAATATACCGTAGTATTACCATAGTAGGCACCATAGGATTTTATAGAGTACCAGGGTAGGTACTGTGGCATTTCAGTGGATACTGTGGTATTATTATGGTGTGTGAATGCCATGGGAATTCAATTTAACTTTATTTGTACAGTGTTTTTTACAATGGTCACATAGAAAATACATTTTTAAAATGTAAGGAAATCTGTATAAGATATACATTGTCCCTGATGAGCAAGCCGGGGGTGGGTCTGGCAAGGAAAAACTTCCTGAGATTACAATAGGAAGAAATCTTGAGAGGAACCAGACTCAACCCTCATTTGGGTGATATCAAATAGTTTGTCCATAAATCATCCCTGGGAGATCTGTGTGCTGTAAGACTGCTAGATATAATGCGAAAGGTTTTCACATTAATTTAAAGTGCACTTTCACTGATGGAGACTTGGGTACAAAACCGTTCATGGGAATTTCAATACAATAGTATTTAGCGACTGTAGTCACTTATTCGGTAACACAGTGGCTACCAAAGTTCAGCAGGTAACCAATATGGTATGTACTATACTAGATGTATTAATACATACATACAACTATAATGGCGTTGTACAGGCAGTACCATTATAGCTACTTGCGGAACTTTGGTAGCCACTGTGGTACCTACTAAGTACCATGATATGTGCCATTTTAGAGGACCTGATATGGTAACCTCCAAATGTTATCACGGTATCATGGTACTTAGTAGGTGGCTACCAAAGTTCAGCAAGTAGCTATAATGGTACTGCCTGAACGACAGTACTATTTTTTGACAGTAGACTGGTACGTATTTCCTTGTAAAATCAGGTATAATCAAGTACCTTTAGTGTGGTGCATGTACAGTACTATATCAGCAAATACGTACCATGTTACTGTCAAAAACACCATGGTACTACATACCAGGTACCATCAGACTAATATGGTATCTACAGCCTAATCCCTGGGTGCCATATCAACCACACATGATCTACTTTACATTTGTGTGCGTTCTTGCTTACACACTTAAATTGTAAATGTATCCGTGTAGCAACTAATTACTTGGCTATAGTTTGCAGGTTGTTAAAACTGCCTGTTGTTATAAATCCTGTTACACTTACCGCAGCATAGTTTCTCTGAGTGCTAAGATTGTAAAGCGAATGAGCAGCTAGTGATTCATGAGTACCAGATAAAAGCATCGCTCTGAATTACTTATTCATTAGACATGAGTGAATAAATAGCCCAACATGTTCTGTAAAGCTCTCAAGTGCTGATGGCTGGAAGTGAGATAACAGTCTTCTTACGACACACAATCCTGTCTGAGAGACTTCTTGATCTTTTTCACGGGAACCAATACATGTGACATAGACACAATTTAGATTTAGATGGCTAGGTGCTTTAGATGAGGTCATTAAAAGTTTTTATATGAATCACTACAGTTTGTTTATACAATGTGTGTATGTAGATTATCACTCAGGTCATCTCTAGACGGTCTTTAAGGGTGCTTTCACACTAGTGACGCAGGCATGGATCCGGGTAGACTTGACTTTATGTACTGTAAACACTCAGATAAAGAACAAGATCAAATTCAAATTTTATTTGTCACGCAGGATAGTCTTTGTAGACATTTTATTGCCAAAATGTCAATAATTTGGGGATAGAATGTTGGTTGACTTCATTGTAGACTTTGTGTTTATTGGTGATACTCAAACCTACTAGGTGCATACTGCCACCTGCTGTACTGGAGAGTATAAATTCGCAATTTTACTCTGGTACGGTGTTATATTACTAATGTGAAAACTAGCCAATGGGAGCAAGATGAGGGTGAAGCAATTGTAAGTATGTAATTGAAAGTATGTAGCAATGATACCGAGTGTGAAAGCACCCTAAACTCAAGACTTTAGTATGTAAACTATAGGAAATTAGTTCTAAAGATTTCAATGATGTTAACATTATAGTGCTTTAATGGGTCCTGAAGATGTCCCTAAGAGGGACGCATCCAGATTTCCAATTAAACTCCAACCCAATACCCACTGAAGTATTTTTAAAGAATCAAATACTAAATAAGTAAATAATCACTTCATCTTTTATACTGTATCATTCGTATTGTTTACATTTTCTTATTGACAAAACAAAACAAACCCTGCAAGCTGTAGCTTTAGATAGATAGATAGATAGATAGATAGATAGATAGATAGATAGATAGAAACGTTATCGAAGGAACTTCCAGAATTTCTACAAAATTATAAATGTTTTATAAAGGTATAAGTTTTAACACTGTAAATAATGTAATATAATATACATATAATTATAATGTTAGAATAATTTCAGACTATCACGATGTACCATCACATTAGACATCACATGCTGCCTATGAGGGTTTATGTCTGCAGGTTAAACAAGCCACATCACGAAAGAAGACTTTCAAAGGTACCATCATGTAACACAGCAGCTGCTTCAGAAAGCCTTCACATGAATCACACACTCTAACTACAGCATGAAACATGAGCATGTTGGCGGGTTGCCACGTCATGGGGATTTAAACACTCAGTAAGTACAGATGAATTATTCATTCATCCTTTTTTTTTTTTAACTACAGTATCTTTGACAATCATTTACTCTATAAATATAACAGCATTCAATTAATCAAAGAGGCCTTAAAAGCCATTCATTTTCCCGATCTTGTTTTAAAGATCGCCAGGGAAGTGTGGGAGGTCGGAAAAATAAATCTGGGAGCTGAAAAGTTTAAAACAGGAATAAGAGATAATAATTATTTATAAAATGGGAGAATGTTTTTGTTGAGGGAGTTGAAAGGAGAGGAATGCATACTGACTAATGGGTCTAAAGTCTAATTAAAGCTGCCAAAAAAGTACTTCCTTGCATTGCTAGGTTTTTAATCAGACACTTTAATTCATTTTTATTCACCTTCTACACGGCTTATCCTGTGGACCTAGAGCATGTCCCAGGAGGCAGGGTACACACCGGAGAGGGTGCCAATCGATCTCAGGGCGCACGCACAGATGCACACTCATTCACACATTTTGGGAATGCCATTTAGCTTAATCTGCATGTCTTTAGACTTTGGGAGGAAACCGGAGTACCCGGAGGAAACCCACCAAACAGGGAGAGAACTCGACACACACAGACCCGAGGCGGGAATCGAACCCTCGACCCTGGAGGTGCACTACGCAACTGTGCCATTTTTTTAATGCTTGAGTGTAGCTAATTCAGCAAGACAGAGGAGCAGAATGGAAAAAGAGAGATCGTTACTGAGATGTTCCCTGCTTGCACCTATCATAGTACTTGACATAGTTATGCCAGTAAGGATGGTAAGCTGATTTGAGCTGAGTAATAGAGCTAGAGAGAGAGAGAGAGAGAGAGAAAGAGAGAGAGAGAGAGAGAGAGAGAGAGAGAGAGAGAGAGAGAATGAACGAGAGAAAACAGAGATGTCTGTCTTGAATAAAAACGCTGAGTAATTCAGCTCATGGCCTTGAGCCACAAGAGCACAGCATGCAAACAGCTTAGCAACGGCATTCAGCCGTTTAATTAAATGTTCAGTGTGGGGAAATCAGATCTGTAGATCTTCCACCAGTCACCAGCAAATTGCCACAGTTCATAAACCCACTTTTCAAAGTAAGGATGACGATGCAGGACTGAGGCAGGTGTGTGTGAGTCTGTGTGTATGTGTGTGTGTGTGTGTGTATGTTTGGAGACCAAAAAAACTACTAATTCTTCAGGATGTTTGTGGGGTAGCAGGTTCCCAAGCTCACTCTCTCCAGGCCAGCCTCAACCTGCAGTCTGACAAGAATGAAAAATTCCTCACATTCCTCAGGGTTGGGGGACCTGAACAGCCAATAAGGGGCCGGAGAGCAGCTTTCCACAAGGAGAGAATAAGCTACACAAAGAAGCTGCAGACCCTCCACCTTGAGACACACGTGATGGCGGAGGTCTGGAAAGGTGGAATGGAGGAGAAATTGATTGTTTAAATGAAAGTGATTGTTTGATTTTGAACCATATATAGTATAAAGATAGGGTCGGATGAGGCAGTGGTGGCTCAGACGACTAAGGCTCTAGGTTGTTTGTCTGAGGATCGGAGTGTCTGGGTTTGAGCCCTGATGTTGCTTGGATGAAAGACCCCATACTACCCATAAGGGCATCCAGCATAAAAATCTGTGCCAAGTTGTGTGCGGATCGCAGATCACGACCCCTTGACGGGAACAGACAAAAGAAAGTTTATACAACATTCCTTTAAAGTTTTACCCCGGTTTATGGTATTACTGTCTGCCTACTGACGACGACAGGGAGTGCAAGCGGTATTATTACTAGGCATGTATACTCTATAACTGAGTATAACTGAGTACTTGCTATGCTTGTTTAGAATCTCACGGATGCTCGCGATTGTCGTCCGTGATGTTACAGATGTAAGTCTGTACAAATCGCGCCCCTACAACCTCCATGTGACTTTAGATTATGCCGAAAAGGAATCCAGGAAAAGAATCAGTGTATTAAACACAGTCTGATGATGATCGTGAGCTGTTTTTCCTTTAGCATCCATGCTGAAGTTTTCACTCCCTAACTACTGTAAGTGCACAGAGATGCCAAACGCCTACCACATATCCACCACACCTAGACCTCTAAGCGAACAGAAAACATTACACAGCAGATTTTTTTTATGACAGTAATTAAAGGGATACCGATGCTATTTTTCTTAAATACCCCAGGATAGGAGATTAACGTATAACTGCCCAACCTTCAGATAAAGCATAAACTTGCAATAAAGGTGATGGTTTGAGGCAGAACAACCCCATATTTACAAAAGAACTGGTTCAGGTGTGGGCAAAAAAATTACTTAATACAAAAGCTTTTATGGGAGAAGTAAAGAATACAACATTTATTTGATTTATATATACAGTATGCTTTGACTAACAAACTAACACACTTAGACTGCAAATATTATCTGAAACTTCCTTTCGCATTTTTTGGAACAATAACTGCATGCTAATCACATGGTTTGTACACCATAATATTCATAATTGCATCTTTTCTACACTTCTTTGATCGTAATTGTTCCACATAAACCAAAGATGTTTTGCCTACTGTGTCAAAATTTTTTAAAGTTCAGCTCGTCTCCAAATTACACCGGCGTCTCGCATTCCTCTCGATTCCTGACAAAACCGATGCTGCATGCATGCCAGGACTAGGTTCCGGCCAACCCCTTGCATTTCTAAAATTGTCGCTACTACGGGGAAATCTGCTGAGTAAATGCAAGCCTTCAGCTTTGAGGTCTCACAATGGAGACAATGGGTTATTTTTTAAACCCCTTCGACCTTTGACAAATCCCCCTGTTAACACTTACACGCGCCAACTCGAGGCGGTACATTCCAGTGTCGCCGGATAAACAGCAGAAAGAGCGGTATCTGTGAAGCGTCCTCGAGCGAAGAAGTGGGTCTGCGATGTAGCAAGATAAACGACGTTGTCCTTCTTCGATACTGCTCTACATCTACAATCAGGACTAGCTTGTCCTCTTGTCAATGAAATCTATCATGGAATGAATAGCTGTCACTGATACGATAACGTCAAAGTCTTTGCATGTGATCGTAAACCTCCTCCAGGCTACAGGAAATACTTTATGACTTATTCTGGACACGGGAGGTCGACTATATTATCTGTTAATCTGACAGACATGGAGCGCATATACTGAATTTACTGGCGTGTAAAGCACCTCCAGGCCCTGGTTCACGGACAGACTATTAAAATAATGCACCCGGCTGCCATTTCGTCCAGGCATCACTTACAAATGCTCCTGTTAAACTGAGCACTGTGTCTTTTTGGTGGCCGGTCTTGCTTGCTCCCTCAAAGGCCCAGAAGAGATGGACCATCAATGTGGTCATGTGATCCCCTCTCATGTTACACAGTTTAGCTAATATCACTTAAGCGGCAGAGCATGGATGAAGCATCGATCCAGAAGTTCGCTTTGACCACCTGGGTTCATTCGGATTGAGCCGATTGAGTCTTACCCAGTGCACTAAAAGTGGTGTTATGCAGATTTAATGCCATGCTGGCAAACAAAAATACATCGATAAAGTTCTTCCAAGTGCCCTGAAATGCTCTATGAGGACGGCTTCATCTCAGTGGAACAGGAAATCCCGAATAAGGATAGAGTTCGGAAAGATGAGGAGGGTTGGGGGAACTCCCAATTATACCACAACACAAGGAGGATTATGGCTTTGAATAAGCTTCAACAGATTCTGTCTGGCCTTTGCCACACATTCGCAGCGTTTGTGTACACTGTGGAGAACAAATCTAATAAAGCATCAAGGTAAATCCATATCTACAGTATGTGTTACTCGTCCGATGGCTTTCCTACAGGGATGTGTGGACGCGGTTCATCCAAAAACTTCAAAATTAAATTTATTTTCTTTACTTTCCAGGAAGTTCATAATAAGTAGGGTGAATCAGTGCAAATTTTTTATTTTTCATTTAAAGTTATGACCATGAATATTGCTTGTGCGCCAAAATCAAACGCACTTTGAAACACGGCAGCAGGTGACTGTTCATCTCACAGCTTCTGGTATACCGGTTCAATTCTAAGCTCTGCTTATTGTTTGTGTGAATGACAGCGTGTGCATTGCTCTCCCATTCAGGGAGTATTCCTGCCTCGCACCTACTGTAGCATTTCTAGGATCGGCTCGGAATCCACCAGGACCCTGATCAGGATAAAGCGGTTCCTGAAGATGAATGAATGAAAGGATTTTTTGTTGTTATTGTTGTTGTTGTTACATGGTTGTTGCTCTTGTTTGCACTTTTGCACATGCACTTCACGCTGTTTTTTCACCTTTTTTAGATGCATTTTAAAATTTATGGTGATAATTTGTTTTAAGGTTTTGTCTTAGCTAGTTTTGTTCATTTATGTTGTTAATTTAAGTTGTATGTACTGTATGTAGCACCTTGGTCCTGGAGGAACTTGTTTCGTTTCACTGTGTACTGAACTGTACGGCATATAATTGAAATGCCAATAAAAGAATACCTGACTTGACTTGATTATAATTTTTTTTTTGCGTATTATACTTTATACTAGATGCATTTTTAACACTTCTCAGGAGAAAAAAAAAGTTGTTGTTTTTTTCACCCAGATTTTTCAGTATTAAAGCAACAGTTAATTCATCCATGCAAACCCTATAGTCCAAGTTGCACATCTACAGTATCACACACGTAGATCTCCTCTTATCTACTTTCAGGCAACAGTTAAGCCTTGTGTGTGTTTTTTACTCTTTTTTGGCTTAAAACCTCAGCATGTGTGCACGAGGCCCTTGCTTTAGTTCCTTTTTTACTTTTTCTCACCATGAAAAACAAAAACTCAAGACAAAAGTGACATTCCACAGAATAGACATATAGACTACAGTTTCCATAATAAACAGCACAGATGGGAAAGGTAAACAGAAATGGAAACAGGTTACTGTATTGTATGGTGTCCAGCAGGTGCTGGATCAAGTTTCACAGCAGAAATGTGACATCTCTATTCCTGCATACTTACTTGAGTACTAACTTTGCAGAATGATTTAACACCACGACTGACTCCTAAATCTATCTCACACACCTACAGACCACAGCGCTCTTCCCGCACGCGCTGTTCGGACTCAGGAAAGGTAGAGAACAGACACTCACAGGTACTTCCTGGGCGGCTGCGTCAGCCGGTGCTGCGCTACGGAGAATCCGAAAAAGCTGCCTTTGGTTTTGCCTTCCTTTATGACGGGGAAGCGGAGGTCCAGGTTAAATCCACAGCAGGTCGGCGCGGTCAGGATCACACACAGGCAGAAGTGCAGCACGGAGCTGGGAGCCATGTTTAAGTCTCCTTCTGTCCCTCAGTCTCACTCTGAACAAGACCTGAGTTTCACTCACACACACACACACACACTCGCACACACTCCATAGGAACAGTGCGCTCTCAAGCTTGGAGGCGCGCGCGCACACACTCTCACTCTCTCGCGCTCGCTCGCTCGCGCTCTCTCTCTCTCTCTCTCTCACACACACACACACACACACACTTGGTGTTTGCTCTTACTCTCTCTCTCTCCCCTCTTTTGTTCCTTTGCACACAGAAATTGTTGCCCGTAGGCACTGTGTGTGTGTGTGTGGGTGTGTGTGTGGAGGTACTGCACCTGAAAGTGGTATCTTTATCTAGCTATCTGTCTATTTGTCTGTGGCTTTCTTTCTATCTGTCTGTCTGTCTGTCTGTCTGTCTATCTATCTATCTATCTATCTATCTATCTATCTATCTATCTATCTATCTATCATTGAGCAATTGTTGCCCTTAGACACTGTGTGTGTGTGTGTGTGTGCGCACGTGTGTGGAGATCTGCACTTGAAAGTATATTATCTATCTGTCTGTCTTTCTGTCTATCTATCCATCTATACTCTATTATATGGACTCTAACGTTGGACACCTGAACATCCCATCCTAAAAATATATATTCCAAATCTTCTCACTCAAATCTTTCATTTGATAAGATAAGATAATATAAGATATAATACATTACACTGTGATGTCACTCAATGTGATGTCACTCAGGAAGTTTTCAGCATAGTTAAACAGCTCAAAATAAGTGACTTCCTGTTGAGTAGAGCCCATGACAAGCACAGAGAAATGTATTTAGCGTAACGAGATCTGCATTTGTACCAGGCTTTGCATGTATATGTGCAAGTGTGTATGAGTTATGCAGCAAAATCTTGTGTGACGCCCCCGTGCCACGCCGGGACACTTAGGCGTCCTAATGGCAGCAGATTACAACCTGTGTGCTGATTTACATTACTTTTTGAGCATTTAAGATGAGATAAGATACGATCATTATTGAGCCTGAGACTGTTCTAGGAGCAAAGAGAGTATAAAATATACATGCAACGAAATGAAGTAATAAATAAAATTAAGTTAAAAAATAAATAAAAAACTAGACATAAGTAGAATGCAACAACCAGTAGCAATAACAATAACCTTATTAATAAGCTATAACCTCCGCTTTTTTAAATAACCTCCACTCTTCTTAGAAGGCTTTTTACTAGACTTTGGAGTGTGACTGTGCAGATTTGTGATTGTTTAACCATAAGATGAATAATAGATGAATAGATATAAAGGTATGTAATGTCACAGATTTGAGCAATGACGAACCATCATAAATTCCACTTCAGAACAATTTGCTGTGCACTAGCTTCAGGGATCTGGAATGTGGGACAGCCTTCTTTGTGTCTTAGTTCTTTGTCTTTTTTTAGTGTCTGTATCTGTTTTTCTTTTGGTCTCTCACACTCCATCCCACAAATACGCCTGTCTCTGCATGTTTTAACATCTTGCCCGAGTCTGTAGTTTTCCCCACTCCTCTTCTGTTACTTTTTAAAAAGGAATGTAAATTAAACCTCAGTCCATCTCATCACATTGATCACACATGCATGATGAGGACTCTTCCAAAAACTCTGAGATCAGACTTGACTACACAGCAGGCCTGTTTCTTATACACATCTGTTCATGTTGCTTCTGAGAAAACCGGCTTCTGACTCCTGTCAAGGCTGGCTGATTGGGACGAGCGCTGCCCTCACACAGGAGTCTTGATAAGAGTTCCTCCTTATAGTGAGGTCATGGAGGACTGACCTTGGATTGTTTTTATAGCAGTAATCTGCTTACTGAAGAGAGAGGGGAGGAAGAAGCATGAATTGCCTAGAGTTTCTTAACGCGCATACTGCTGCCCCAGGACAGTAGTTATTCCCCCGTGTCTACGTGTGTGTGATCGAGCTGAGCAGTGTGTGTCATTTTGTATTGAAAGCTAAACTCTTACTATGAAAAACACCATCCCTGAACACACCCAGGCACAAACTTCAAATAATGACTAATAAAAAACAAGAATGAATGAATAATAGAAACCCGACCCATAATATTTGATATTAGGTGTATTTGCATGACCAAGAACAAAACTGTGCCAGCGTCATTTCCAGTGTGCATTCTCTGACTCTTAACTTTTTGCATGCTCTCAGTCCTTCTGGACTAAAATGAGCTAACCTAGCATAACATTTCTAAACAACCCTAAACTCCCAAACATAATATGTCATGCATGAAAAGAATATTTTGGAAAGTAGAAATTTGTCTATGAAGGTTTCTATGAAGTCAACACCTACTGTACAAGAAAAACTCTTGTTTTTCTGTCTTCTTATAACTATGTCCTTTGGATCTTATCAATTCATCAGTTCAAGCACTAAATATTATTTTTAACTAGAGGTTTGCTACGGCTCCGCCCGCAAGCAGATCTTGATGCCTGCGTGCTACTATTACCTGTGAATGGAGTGTGAAGTCAACTCTCTGCCACTCCTCACGCTGCTCCAGTGATTTGTCAGCCCTTAATTCTTCCTGTCCTATGTGCTGTTTGCTTTTACATTTTGAAACACATGTGACATGCCCACATTATTGTTTTTTAGGTGGCATTTTTCTCTTAAAAAACTGGTGACGCTGCCTACTGTTACGTTCAGTAAGGAATGCCCGTGACATGACACAGTATGACAGAAAAGTTGACAAGTTCTTTGTCTTTTTTTATGTGACAGAACTACCTGTGCAAACACCGCCCTGCCACCAAACAAACATAACTTCTGTTTAATATATAGTACAGACCAAAAGTTTGGACACACCTTCTCATTCAAAGAGGTTGAATTTGTATTATGGCAAGAAAAAAGCAGCTAAGTGAAGAAAAACGAGTGGCCATCATTACTTTAAGAAATGAAGGTCAGTCAGTCCGAAACATTGGGAAAACTTTGAAATTGTCCCCAAGTGCAGTCACAAAACCCATCAAGCGCTACAAAGAAACTGGCTCACATGCGGACCGCCCCAGGAAAGGAAGACCAAGAGTCACCTCTGCTGCGGAGGATAAGTTCATCCGAGTCACCAGCCTCAGAAATCGCAGGTTAACAGCAGCTCAGATCAGAGAGCAGGTCAATGCCACACAGAGTTCTAGCAGCAGACACATCTCTAGAACAACTGTTAAGAGGAGACTGTGTGAATCAGGCCTACCTGGTAGAATATCTGCTAGGAAACCACTGCTAGGGACAGGAAACAAGCAGAAGAGACGCGTTTGGGCTAAAGAACACAATAAAGAACACAATAAAGAAAACTCTTTGAATGAGACGGTGTGTCCAAACTTTTGGTCTGTACTGTATATATATTTCATATATAGTATACATGTATAAAGATAAACAAGGAGATTTTATTATTCAACTAAACAACAGAAGCTTGTTTACTGACACAGACATATTGAATTAGAACATTTTTCAAATGTGATTAATTGTGCAATCATTTAACGACATAAACAATATTTATCTAACCGTGGCTCTATGAGTTGAGGCATGACAGGACGGTTTCCTTTGGAGAAACACTTTCCCTTTGCTCAATACAAATAGTAAGTTGTAATATTATGACTGTGACCCCATGTGGGTAGTCTATAAAACATCCCCGCTATGTCATGCTTGACTTCTAGCCATTCTTGTCACTTGCACACTTGACACATGCAGTATTGTGCAAAAGTCTTGACACCCGCCATTTCTTCATATTTTGCTTCCAAAGAGCCAGACATTTTTAACCAATGGACAGTAGTTTTTAATGAGGGCTTGAAGAATAGCTCTCCAGACTTCCTGAAGGACTTGGCAAGTTTTTGACTCTCATTTTGACTACACACTGCTTGTACCTGAACGGTTTCAGATGAATGTTTTTGATTGCTAAGCCACATAGTGACCTATGAATCGTTCGAGTATTAAAAAAATATATAATTTCATGCATGAACAAGTGCAGGTGCAGATGATGACAGATGATCAGTCCGGTGATGAGTATACTGGTGATGCAGAATGCTGAGTGGTTGGAATAGACGAGAGAGTAAATCAGGCTGCTGCTGAGGTTGTTACATAAACAACCGATTTTTTTTATTGTATCTTAAGGCACTTTGCAACCTGTGACAGTAACATATTTCTTTAATTTAATCAACATCACTGAATTTAATTTAATAAAAAAAATTTTTTTGCACAGTACTATAGGTCATGCTGATTGTCCACTCATGGCTCCATGCATAGCTGAACGTTCTATGTAGCATCACTAAGATGCTCCATTATTTTAAGAACGATTATGTCATTATTGGGATTCTACCTGGAGAAGTTTGTACACCAAAATGATGTAAAAAGGAGATTAGTCAGAGAAGCAAATTCAACTGGTGGTCAGATAGTAACTTAAAACATGAAAACAATGGGAAATTGGTTGACACTGTAACAGGCATTAAGATTATTTGTGTTCTATAAATTGCAGGACCTTTAACCAAGCAGGGGTGTCTGTGAGCTCATGTATTCGGAAGAGGTTAGACGAGACGTTCCTTCGAGTTTATTACTCTGCATGAAACAGCTGTTTCAAAAATAGGAAGGAAGGACATATAATCCGTCACCCTCTCTGATTATGAGCTGTCATGTGATACAAGGAAGCTGCAGTAGTTATGTGGGTGGGAATTGGCATATTGGCAAAGGGCAAGCTGCTTCACTTAGATACATTCTCACCTAATAAAGATATGGAGAGAACAGGGGTAAAAAGTGAAAATAAATACACACTTGACGGCCGGTCTCAGGTATGTCATGTTCCGACCGTCTCCTACATGAACAGCAGGCAAATGGAGATTCATGATTATGCTGTTGATCTGAATACATTTCTGTGTTTAACACAATTAACAGTGGAACTGCATGGGCGTATAACTGTGAGTGCCTTGCATGCTAACTATATAATCAAGTTTCACTTCCACTGAAAATCATAACCACCCCGCTCTGTCCTTTTGAAATAAGCTTTGCAGATGTGCATTTAAGTAAAAAATGTACTTTATTATATCTGGAGCTTTTATTTTTCTCATCACCCTTTGAGTCGTTTCACACCAACATCAATATTTTGCCAGATTTTGTTCAATAAATATCACAGAAAAAAGAAAAAAAAGAAAAACGAAGCAACCATATGTCCTCTCATATACTGTATGTGTAGTGCATTATATGCATGTGATTTATAATTTGGCCTTTGTAAGGTCAACTGCCAGTAGCAAATTTTTACTCATATTTTGAAGGTGTGCGTGTATTAATTTCAAGCCCTGAATATAATGCCCGCTAACAGTACTATAACAAAAGCGTCCGCTTGATAAATGTTGGCTCCAGACCTTTTGTAAACTAACACTGGTCTCACTGTGCTGAGGGATAAAAGCTGCTAACATGGTCGCTTACACTCTGGAGACCCTCGGCACAGACGTCACAACTTACATTTGTGCTCAAGTCTTTATCTCTATGCTATGTGGAAGTTATTCCAGTAGTGTAAATGAAACGTGTAAAACAATAAGTATGTCAAGTATGAAAAGCGGTCAAGGAACTCCGATCTCTAATGCAATCCCAAGAATGGATCGATTTTCAGTTGGGATTTGATCAATGGCCTAAACACTAAGGTGATGTAATAAGTGTTGTAACCTTAGCTTAAGGGTGCATCCATTCCCAGTCAGCTCAGTCTTTTTAGCTGACATGTGTAAAGAGTAAAGATGGATAAGAGTTCACTTGTCTAAACTTTAAGCCTTCTGCATTGCTTGACTGGATTAACTTCTGAACTCTTCGGCCTCTGTTTATTCCTTCAGGCCACTGAGGGTCCAGTCTAAAATACACTCGATCCTTTCAGGTGATATAAACAAGCAGAGCAGTACTAAATCATCCAAGTGAAGAATACTTCACGATCAGATACCAGGTTAACAACATCATGAACGAGACCATGACTGAGAAATCCACTGCGCTGTCCAATATCCTGAACAGGAGTGTACGGTTTAAAGCACGTCCACCGCTTCACTCACCTAGGGCGCTCGTTCGAGGGCCTGCCGTTGTCATGGAGATCGCAGTTGCTATGTGATTTCCAGGAGAGGGAGGACATTGAGATCTTTTAAAGCCGTGCCAAATTTCCCAGCTTTGATTCTGACCTTTCATTTCTTTCTTTTTTTCAGTGAACTTTGTAGCAGAGTAGATTTTTTACAGGCTGATGTGTGATGAAGGTGGCAGGTGGTTTGGACATTATTTAGTGAAACATTATGTACAAAGGGTGTTCAGATCAACCCGTGACTTTTGATGGCGACACAATGACAGAACAAAGTTATGTTTTAACACTACTTTGAAACATTTGGACCATTCATATGTTTTACACTGATCACCATACCGGGCTTGAAGAAGTCTTCGGTAAATGTCAATCGTTTTTAACACCTTTATTCACGAGAAGTTTGTCACAAGTCCTGGTTTGACTCGGGCGCCCCTCATACTATGTAACAAAAAGTTGAACCAAAAGTTGGAAAAAAATGGGAGATATCCTTAAACTTAAACATCCATCCCATCCAACATCAAACGGACTGAATTAGGTTAATATGTATGTTAATATCTGAATCGGCGGCACGGTGGTGTAGTGGTCAGCACTGTCGCCTTGCACCTCCAGGGTCCGGGTTCGATCCCCGGCCAGGCTCGATTCCCGTCTCTGTGTGCATGGAGTTTGCATGTTCTCCCCGTGCTTGGCGAGTTTCCTACGGGTACACCGGTTTCCTCCCACAGTCCAAAGACATGTAGGTTAGGCTAATTGGCATTCCCAAATTGCCCGCAGTGTGTGAATGAGTGGGTGTATGTATGTGTGCCCTGCGATGGACTGGCACCCTGCCTTGTGCCCTAAGTCTCCTGGGATAGGCCCCTGTGACCCTGAATACAGGATTAAGCGGTAATGATGATGAGTGAGTGAGTGTATCTGAATTTGTTTAGTGCTTCAAGTGTCCCAACTGCAGTGCACTTAAACTCAAATTGGGAACGACCTAAACATGGAAGTGTTTTTTGGGGAAGTTGTATGGAATGTCATTGTGTTGCATGCTGTGGATCCCAGTGTTGACACACACCTTTAGTCAGGCATGGTTTGTTATCAATGCTGGTTTGCTCTTCTTTAAACCTTTTTAGTTAAACGTTCATCCACCTGTGCACACTGCTTCTGTCATTGGTGTCATCTCCGTAAACATTCTGTAGCATAGTGTGACAAAGGGGATTTTCAAAGAGGATTCAAGAGTTGGGTTCAATGTTGATGCAAATGCATTTCTTCTGATAGTGACTTTGTTGAATAGGAATATAAATTTTTTTTATAGCAGAAGAGCTATCCTACCAGCCTGTAAAACCTAAATGATCTATGTGTGTAAAACTAAACATATACAGTATACACATATAACATTAATAAAAATGTTTTGCCCACGTTTGCCCACCTCACACCTCCACTGTTGGGGAATTGAAGCTTGGAGTTTACATAATCTTCTTAGTGCTAGTGATTGGTTGGGTTTTCCTTCGGTCACTCTGGTTTCTTCCGAAAACTGGCCAAAAACATTCAGTTTAGGTTAATTGGCATTTCCAAACTGCCTGTAGTATGTGATTGCATGTGTGCTTGTGCCCTGAGGTGGGTTTGCACCCATTTCAGGGTTTACCCCGTTACCCTACACAGGATAAGTAGTATATACAATAGATGGATGAATAGACAGTAATAAATAATAGTGTTTATTAATAATATTTAAAATAACACTACTAATACTACTGAAAGTAATAATAATAATAATAATAATAATAACAAAATGCCAAGAAAATTAAAAGCTTCCTTAGAACAATATGATATCTTTAAATATAAAATAGTTTTGCTTTGTTTAATGCCTTTCTTCATTACTGTATAATGTCATGTGGTTATATAGTTACTGCCTCCAGCATCATTCTCATCATATGTACCACTTCATCCTGTATACAGGGAGCCTATCCCAGGAGACAGACACATACACACACACGCACTCATTCACACACTCTGTCAGTGACACAATTTGGGAATGCCAGTTAGCCTAATCTGCATATCTTTGAACTTTGGGAGGAAACCGGAGTACCCGGAGAAAACCCACCAAGCACGGGGAGAACATGCAAACTCCATGCACATAGACCTCAAGGAAGGCAAGAATCAAACCCAGACCCTGCAGGTGCAAGGCGACAGTGCTAACCACTAATCCACTGTGCCACCTCATTATTATTCTAACCAAAAAAAAATGTGTCATATTTATTTTAATTAACGAGTAGGTTAAGGAAGCTTCCTTCAAAGATTAGAAAAAAATGTACGCACTATAAGATACACAGACTTTTTCTTAACACCAGGTCTAAAGCAGTTTAATCAATCTGACAATAGCGGATTGTTATATGATACTCTTTCTAAGTCCTACTTTGCAGAGTTTCACTGTGGTTCCCATGCTTCTTTCCTCCCAAACAAAACCCCTTTCGACAGCATATCGCTGTAAACCGGCTCCTGTATAATATGTTTGGAATGTGAGATATGAAAAACTGACTCCCTTACAAGCTACAAAAAAAAGCACTTCAATATTTAGACATTATAATCACGCTGTCTTTCCAGTCCCGTATTCTTTCCTAGGTACACCTCAATGTCAATCACCAGGCCATCAGGAGAAGCAAGGTCACATATCTTCAAGCCAGTAGGGTTCAGTTTTCCAGGAACAAACTGGCTTATGTGACAGCAGCCTGCGATGGGTGTGATCTGCTCACCTGTTGAGAGTCTCAGAAGTGAAAGCACCCTTGTATTAGCCTGTCTTCTTTCTTTTCCCTGCCCCATCTACATTTACTATTACAAATTAATTTCTGAACCTGAAATATCCATCTCTTGAATTCGGTAATAGCCAAGACATGCCATGTGGACTGATTTACCAAAAAAGACTTTTATCTTTTGTAGCTTGGTATTCAGAGATACTGCTCATCTCTCTCTCTCTCTCTCTCTCTCTCTCACTCTCTCTCTCTCTGATGTGTGAATTATTTTAAGTCTTCTGTCAAAGTACTGGGAGAAGTATGGATTATCATTCTGGATTACAGAATTACTATGACAATCCTGTAAAGCTGTAAAAAAAAAAAAAGATGTGATTAATTCATTAATTTATTCAAATATTGATTTATGCAAAACAAAAATGTCATTTACAATCATTCAGTAACTAGAAAGCAACATTGCTTTCCTGTTCCTTGTATGTCTCATCTGATGCTGATTCTGTCACTTCTTCTTTTGGGATCTTCACTACTCTTTTTGTCTTCTATAAAATATGGATCTTGTAATGGCAGCCATAATAAACAGAAAGGAAGAGAAAGTTGCCCATGTCCCATTCTAACACATGACATAATGTGAATTGAGCCCAGGATATCTTCTTAACAATAGACAATAATATAGTAGGTCTTTCTGGGCAAACTCAAATGAAAAATAATACTGTACAGTATATTGTTATATAAATATTTAGTGGCACGATGGCTTTGTGGTTAGCATTGTTGTCTTGCACCTGCAGGTCCTTGATTCGATTCGTGCATCGGGTCTGTGTGCATGAAATTTGCATGTTCTCCCCATGCTTGGTGGGTTTCCTCCAGGATCTCCGGTTTCCTGCAACATGCAGATTAGTCTAACATGCGTTTCCAAATTACACATAATGCCTGTTAGTGTTGACCGAAGATCCTTCCACGTTCATTCCTCACCACCCCATGGTCCCTAGTTGGACTGCAGAGGTCCCTAGATGCATGAATTGATGAATTGAAAAGGATTGTGTTTATAAATAATTGATTTAAAATAGATAAATAAATAAATAGATAAATAAGACATTCATTACATTATAGTCCTTCTTTAAAAACATATAGTTATTGTGCTTTTTTCAGTTAAAATATGCGGCAAAGATGATTTCGTCATCTTCTACCGCGCACAAGGTCTCCTCACAGCACCATATGGTTTTAAACATGTTTATGTCTTTCATACTTTTGTAAAAATTAAAATCAATTAAAATTCTTGATTTAACAAGTCTGGAGAAGATCTTTTTGGGGTCGCAGTCTGTGCTTTGTGCCAGCTTATTTTTTCTACTTATATAAATTGCCATTTTAGCTTGACCAATGGTAAAATTAATAAGCTGGCATTTGAACCTATTTCTCCGGACGTATTTAAAACCAAGAATAAAAAACTGATGAGTAAAATCTACATTCAGTGGTAAAAAAATGTGTTTTAAAAGGTTAAACAAAGGTGACAACCTGGAGCAATGTATAAAAGCATGGAAAACAGTTTCTCTCTGTGAACAGAAGGGGCATTCCTGTGTGATTTCAGGATTTAAAATGGAGATAAAAGAGTTCACAGAGACAATTCCATGTAAAATCCTCCACTGGAGGTCAGCAGACTTTTTGGTTAATGGTGGTTTGTACAGTGCCCTCCACTCTGGTTTAAAATCATTATTAAAACCCAGTTCAGTGCGCCATGGGGTGTCTACCCTCCCGTTCAGTTTTTTCTTGTTTAAGACCTTTACACATGCTTTGTATAAAACCTTACCAGACACTGTCTCAAAGTTCATGTCCTCCTCACCCTTGAGCTCCAGAAGGGGGCCGCCATGACCCTCTAGGTCCGGAGTTATCGTCAGCTGTGGAAAAGGTTCTTCTTCTGTAGGACTGGTCTCATTGCTTGCGTGTTCCATCAGCTGAACGCGTTCCTCCGACGTTAGGGCGGTTCTCCAGCGGTGTAGGAGCTGGTTGGCGACCCGTTGAGACCGAAGTCCCATCTGTGCTGCCAGGTTCTCTGCTCGAGACAGGTCTGGTCCGGTGATGTTCACCAGCTGCCGAAGTGTCACGATCCCTGCTTTTATCAGGGTCTTGGATAGTGCTGGGGTGTTTGGACTAGAAATGTCCAGCTGCCCTCCACAGACTAGGGGCTCCTCCAGCAGCCAGTGTAACGTTCTACTTCCTTTGTTTTGTTTTTTAAAAAAGGTCCAGATTTTAAAAAGTCTTTGATAAAATACGGGTAATCCAGTAGTGTCCAGTGCTGTGGGGTCCATTAAAAACAGAGTTCTGTCCAGCCCAAGACCTCCCACCGTGCGTAGGAGTGTGTAGGCTACCGCTCTCCATCCTTCATCACTCGCTCCGGTGAGAAGTCTCTGGATGAACTGCAGACGGAAGGCTGCAGTTCTGCTGGCTAGCTGCACCAGGCCCTGTCCTCCTTCCTCTTTGGGCAGGTGAAGTAGACTTTGTGGTAGCCAGTGCAGTTTGTCCCAGAAGAAGTCTACCAGTAGGGCCTGTATGCTTGCTAGCAGGTTTGGTGGTGGGTCCATGCATGCCAGTTTGTGCCACAGGGACGATGCTGCTAGGTTGTTGATGACCAGCACTCGTCCTCTGTAGGACATTTTTGGGACCAGCCACTTCCATCTGCTTAGTCTGCCTTTTATGTTTTCAACAAGTCCATCCCAGTTTTTGTTTAAAAACTCAGCGCTGCCCAGGTAGACACCCAAGTATTTAAAACCAAGTATTGTCTTTTTCCACATTAAACCCCCTGGTAGTGTGGGCTGGTCGCCTCCCCATTCTCCTACTAAAATGGCTTCACTTTTAGTCCAGTTGATTTTAGCAGATGATAAAACCTTAAAATCTTCTAAAACACCAGTTAAAAGATTCACATCTGCCTGTGTGTTGACCATTACAGCTAGATCATCGGCATAAGCTGAAAGACAGGTTAAAATATTAAAATGAGGTATATTAAAACCAGAAAGCTGCTCTCTTAGTTTGCATAAAAGAGGTTCGATCGCTAAAGAATATAGCATTCCTGACAGAGAGCAGCCTTGTCTAATACCTCTGTGTACTTTAAAAGGGACACATAAACCACCATTAACCTTCAGTACACTCTCAATGTCACTGTACAGTGTCTTTATCATTGTTATGAAATCTGGGTTGAACCCGAAGCTTTCCAGCACCTTCCACAAGTATTTGTGTTCAACCCGGTCGAAAGCTTTTTCCTGGTCCAACAAAATGAGACCGGTCTTTAAGCCTAGCAGTCTAGAGACATCCAAAATATCACGGATTAAGTGTATGTTATCAAAGATAGACCTACCAGGCACGCAGTACGTCTGGTCGTGATGAATGACCTGCTCCAGTACCTTTGTCAGTCTTGAGGCTAATGCTTTTGAGAGTAGTTTGTAGTCAGTGCACAGCAGTGATACCGGGCGCCAGTTCCCCAGGTGCGTCAGGTCTCCCTTTTTTGGCAGTAAGGTCAGGACAGCCCTCCTGCAGCTCACCGGGAGCTTTCCTTCTTTCACGCTGTCCTGCAACACCTCTAGTACATCCTGTCCTATTACGGACCAAAACGCCTTGTAGAACTCTACAGGGAGACCGTCTATACCCGGCGCCCGCCCGTTCTTCAGGCCTTGGAGGGCCTTCTGAATCTCTGCCAGTGTCAGTTCTGCCGCCATGTCAGTGGCAGCTTCTTCTGACAGCTTGGGCAGGTTTTTCAAGAAGGTTTCCTCCATTGCATATGCTTCTGACCACTCACTACTGTACAGCTTTGAGTAGAAGCCGTGTGTCTGCTTGCGAATCTCAGTGGGCTCTGACGAGATCCCCTGATCTGATCGCATGATTCTTTTCTGTCCATTTTTTTGTTCCAGACCAAAAAAGAACTTAGAAGGAGCATCCATTTCTGTTGCGTGTTTGAAACGTGAGCGGACCAGCGCCCCCTGTGCTGCAGTGCCCAGTAGGTCGTTCATTAGGACTTTTTTGTTTTTCAGGGATTCAATGTTTCCTCTGTTTTCTGTGGTCTCTAAACACTGGAGTTCTGCTATTTCGGTCTCTAGCGCTCTCATTGATCTAACAATGTCTTTTGTTACATAGAGTGTGTACTGTTGACAAAAAACTTTTATTTGTGCTTTAGCTAGATCCCACCATTGCTGTAGAGAGCTAAAATCTGCTTTTTGTGATTTAAGATTGGTCCATAAAAAAGTAAAAGACTCAATAAAATTGGCATCTTCTAAAAGTAGGGTGTTAAAATGCCAGTAGGTGCTCTTAGGCTTAAGGTTTTTCCTACTGACAGCGCACTGCACCATACTATGATCAGAGATGCCTACTGGGACGATAAAACATTTAGTAAAATAAGACAGTTGATGTTTAAAACCATAAAATCGATCAAGTCTTGCCAGTGAGAGTGTGTTCTCTATGGAGTGGGCCCAGGTGTACTGTCTTTGTTTCTTGTGTAAGTCTCTCCATATGTCACTTAAGTCCTGGGCCTCCATCATCTCCCACATGCGTTTACGGGAGGCCATGTGAGGTTCTCTATGGTTTCTGTCCAGGTTGTCGGTTGTGCAGTTAAAATCCCCACCCAGAATTAAAATGTCAGCAGAGTTACAGTCGTTAATTACGCTGTTTAGTTTGTCTAAAAACATCATCCTCTCTACTGCCTTGGTGGGAGTGTACACACAAATAAAAACAAAAACTTCATTTTCATAAAACGTTCTCACTTTTAAAAGCCTCCCATTTAAAAATTCTTCTACTGTATAAGAGTTTGGTATAAAATTGCGAGCAAAGAGCAGTGCGACTCCACCACTCAGTGGTGTATTGTGGCTCAGAATCGCGAGCCCATCCCACTCCTTCGACCAGTCCGCTGCGTTCTTGGAGTCGCTGTGTGTCTCTTGAAGTAGAGCCACATCAACATGTTTCTGTTTTAAAAGTTCGTATAGTTTGGCTCTTTTTTCACATGTTCTTGCCCCATTAATATTTAAACTCGCAATATTTACTTCACTCATTAAAAAGTGTGTAGATAAAAAGACAGTCTTATATAAAAGAAAACATACCAGTGTCCAGCAGGGAGTAAAAATCCTTCTAGAATTCCTCTTCAGCGAGTTCCTTGTTTATTTTGGTAATCCATTTCTTTAGTCTGAAGATTTCAAGTTCAGCGAAAAGTTTTTGTTTCTTGTAATATTTGACGTCATGGACGAACTGCCTCTTGCTTGAGAAGTGGTCTTCTATTTTGATTTTTGACCCCCCTTTCGTCTTTTCTAAAAAAACATGTATGGATTCCTCGCTGTAGATGACTGGCATTCTTTCTTCCTCTGCGGTGAGGAGCAGCACAGAGTCTGAGATGTACCCATCACTGTCTGACTCCGGTTCGGGGTCTTTTTTGGGGAGTTTTTTTCCTCCTCCTTTCCGGTCTTTTTTCCTTTTTGGTGCCTTGAAGAAGGGCTCCTCTTCCATCTCTATGTCCGCCTCGTCCCCTTGTGACAGTGCGGCTGATGCTTCCATTTGACGGCTCCTCGCCCTTGTACCCATCGCTGAGAGCACAGGTAGCTCCAGCGCTGCACCCGAACCCTCTGTGACCTTATCAGCAGTGTTCGGCCTCTCCGGTGCCGGCTGGGTCACGTTGGGTTCCTCTCGGTCCGGTTTGGCCGAGCTCATTGTTTCTGGTGTAACTCCAGTTGACTCTTGGACTGCAGGCTGGGCTTGGGGTTCGGTCTCTATAGGCTCTGGGTCAGCAGCATTGCCGGGTCCCTCAGCAGACGGCCGAGCTGTAGTCGCAGGGGGAGCGGCCTCGCCCGGCACGGTCGCGTCGTGACCCGCTCGCTCAGAAGCACCAGGATCGCTCTGTCTTTCGGGACAAGCACGGACCAGATGTCCCATTGCACCACATTTAAAACATTTTATATCAGTGTCTGAGGAGGCGAATATACTGTAATCAAAGTTTTCAACCCTGAATTTAAAAACAGCATTTAGCTCTTCTACACCCTCTTTAAAGATCATAAAAACAACTCTCCTAAAAGACACCAGGTGTTTAATCAGTGGGGATTTACAGCCCAGGGGGATTTTCTTTATAGGGGAGACCAGTCTTCCATATCTGGACAGTTCTGTAGCGATGACACTATCAGGTATGAAGGGAGGGACGTTGGACAGAACTATTTTCTTGGCTGGGGAGCTCAGGGGAGAAACCAGGATGTGCTCGTTATTTACAGTGATACCATTCTGTACAAGTTTAGCCGCTTTATCAATACTATTAACAAACGTGACAACAGCGCTGTTCATGCGGGAAGCAGAGACGATGTTCTCATGTCCCACCACATCACCAACCGCTAACACACACTCCTCTAAACTCGCCGCGCACACCACGCGCACACCGTGCCGGCGAGTTAAACTTTCAAACCGCTGTGTGTTCTGAGCCGCCATGCTCCAGCAACACACGCGCACACACACTCACACACGCGCACACACTCACACACACAAAAAAGGTAAATTTAGCCAAAAGATGTAATAAATGGCGAAAAAAGGCAAAAAGAAAATTGGCAAAACGCCAATCGCTCTCACGCGCTCTACACGCCACACTCGCTTCCCTGCCGCACCGCGCATGCGCAGAGAGAGAGAGAGAGAGAGAGAAAAATGGAGTCTTGACGATTGTATTTATTCATATTTGTGTGACTGTGGTAGGACCTACAGTTCAGAGTGTCAGGGCTCTGAGTTACTGATCAGAATGTCAGCAATTTGAGCCCCAGATCTGCCAAGTTGTCGCTGCTGTGCCCTTGAGCAAGACCCTTAACCCCCCCTGTCTGCTTTAGGCGTGCCATATAATCGCTGACCCTGCACTCTGACTTCAGCATGCTAACAAGAAATAAGGCTGAACTTAAAAACAATTGTCTATTAAATTGTCCATGCATATCACTTTATATAAATATCTGTAGCAGATGCTGCGTCAAACAAGCTGTTAGACTTCGACAAATTATCAGCACATGAGACAACATTTTACTGTACGTTTTTACCCGGGCATGATGGCCACTCTGACAGAAAGAGTGATATTTTGCCATGGTGATAAGAAAGTAAATGTAATTTAACATCCATTTTGGTGAATAATGATGCTATTACAAACCAGAGGAGATGGCCGTGTCTCTAGACGTGTAGACTCAGCACAATGTCAGCAGCTCTTGAGAATGATCGTTTTAGCCACATTTTGTTTAGAATTTTTTGAACATATAAATTTACCCAGATTTATAAATTGACCCAGCAATGTTTTCATATCTTCTGTAAATGACATCAGCTTGCTGGTGCCTGACTTATACTTTTCATATATAAGATTAAGAAAAGTGGCAGATATGAAACACAGCAAAAGGCAGTTACAGTTTTTCTCGGTTGCTTTGGAGCATTTCTCAGATCATAAAGTGAATTCTCAAAACTACTTGTTCAACAGCCAGGTAATTTAGTCACTTGTGCACAACACATGATCATTTCTCATTGCTTTGATCAAATTGCAAATGCTTTTGTACATTCATATAATTTATTGTGTACAATTCGCTGCTGTTTCCTACATTTTCACTAGTTTATGTCATGTTGATCAAAATATATTATACTAGTTTCATCTAAATAATCTTAACCCCCAAATCATTTCAGCATAAGTTCATTGCACAAGTCACTGAATGCAAAATAGTTAATCCAGTTGTCAAAATCTCCAAAAAATAAAACTAACAACAGCAACAACAACAACAATGACAACAACAACAACAAATAAATAAGTAAATAAAAACGGTTTTATGTCAATTTCAGAGCATGGTGTTCTAACTCATATTCCCCTTATAGGCCCATACAATACACAGCATCTCCGCACCTTCCTATAGACCCTCTATAGGGCTCTCATCCCTGGGAGCACTATAGAGCGCCCTATCAAGATGATACAGCCAAATATGTGATATTTTGGGATAATGTGAGTTTTCATCACTCAAACATTATCAGGCAATGGTTTCTGACCCATAACAGAATGTTGATAATAATTCCTCCCACCATATTCCCCATTTCTTAACCCAACTGAGGAGTTTTACACATCATGGAGATGGAAGGTCTATGATCGCCAGCCACATACACAGATGTCCCTTCTGGCTGCCATGGATGCAGCATGTGAGGATATCACTGTGGAAGCCTGCAGAGCCTGGATTAGAAATATTGTAAAATATATTGATGAAACGTGCTGATAATATAGCTGTTACTGTAATTGATCAAACATAGCGAAAATCAAAAGACAATTCCCATAGTAGTGAATTGGTTTGAAAATGGCACTGTCTGACATGAAAAAAGTGCAATTTGTGTCAGTGTCCATGAATCAAATAGATGAAATAACGTCAATATTGCACGTAATGCCGTGATACTGCGTTGGTAAATTTGTACTGTTGAATTTCATAGACCCCATACAGAAGAGATTCAGCCTTTTGCATTGCATTTGTATTACTGTAAACCAAACCATATTTTATATCAGGAAATCCTGAAACCATGCAATGTCATTCTGACAACATGACTAAACATTTTGATTTCACCGTATAGAAACAATGACAAAAGGACTTGTCATTCTGATGGTGATGACATTTTCACTGACACAAAAACTTACTTTTGAGGGAATTCCTAAGGATTTTGAGTCAAGTACGTGCTTTCGCAAGAAATCAAATGTGTTGTGCTGTTTGTACTAATTGTTTTGAAAATGCACGGTTATGCAAATATTAAGACTGATTTGAGAAAAACTGTAGTATGGTGTTCCTAATAATCCTTTAGGTGAGTGTATATGAAATTTTTGTTAGGAAAAATAATAGACCTTTTAAAAATGTCAACTGTAATGAGACATGAGAACGATTTGATGGGGTTAACACATTTCTTTGTGGGATAATAAACTTGTTGTATGTATTTTCTATATAATGTAATTAATGCAATAAATAAATCGTTGTTTCTAACTATGTTTCATTTAACCTCTTAAATTTTACACTATTGTAGTAGGCAGAACTGAGGCAGAGAGTGTTTAAGGGAGAATGTCGGATGGTTGAGGAAGATTCAGATCTGGAATTTGTTGGTTGAGGAAAATGTTGAGAATGAGTTTTCTCCTTCTGGAGAACAGAGAGGACAGGACGGACGGACGGACGGACGGACGGACAGACAGACAGATAGATAGATAGATACTGAGTGTTTTCTCAATCATAGATTCAAACCAGTGCTACCCAGGCCTCCTGACAGTCAAGAAGACCCCACCATATGAAGAAACTAGAGTCCTATTAAGTACTTTTCACAGTACATTACCGGCCTTGACTTTCCCAGAATCACAATGTTTTGGGCCTGCAAAACCAAGGTGCCAATAATAAGTTGAAAAATGACATGGATGAGGTTCTCCAAGTTGAGAAACTCAAGGAAGATTGTCAATGACCTGTAAGAAGAGAAGGTAAAAAAGAAGAAAGAAAAAGCACATTCTTTGGGGAGTCTGGCTTCTTCTGGACAGAAGACTGTAGCCACTCGAAACCAGGAAAAGTCTGCATCGATGAGCAAAGGACCCCTTTTTTGGGCTCCTGTCTCATCTGCGTCAGTGATGGTAGTCAGGAGGAGTCCTGAGTTAGCGATCACAACAAGCCAGTGCTGATGACCTCTGCTGCACATGGGAAAGATCCTGAAAGTGCAGATGAGAAGACCTGCAGTCATTAGGGAGCACAGTGACAACATGGGTGGTGTGGACCTCTGTGACAGCATGCTGAGCTTCAATCACATGGCAAGCTGAACCCAGAAGTGGACCATGCATGTGTTTGCTCATTTCTTTAATGTCACCATCACAAATTCCTGGACCTAGTACAAGTCAGACACCTTTTTTTTAAAAACTGATCAGCAAAATCACTGAACAGTTCCTGGACTTCAAACTGCACCGGCAAATGAGCTGCTGAACTACCTAGAACCTGAGGACACTGATAAGAGGGTAGACGACATGAGGAAAGCAAAGAACACCAGCCACCCATCAAAAAGACGATTCCACAATCAGAAGCTTTGTGAAGAAAATATTGGACCACATGCCAGAGATGGTAGACTGCAACCCTGCGGGGAGGTGCTGAAACCGAGATTGCAAGGGCAAAACATACATGAGATGCATCAGTTGCAAGATGCTCCTCTGCATAACAAAGAAGAAAAACGCCTTCATGGAGTACCTTCGCCAAGAATTGAAGAAAAGAAAGAAAAGAGGTGGAGAATAATAAGGAGGATGGGGCTAACA
Source organism: Clarias magur (assembly GCA_013621035.1). Classification (NCBI taxonomy): domain Eukaryota; kingdom Metazoa; phylum Chordata; class Actinopteri; order Siluriformes; family Clariidae; genus Clarias; species Clarias magur. The sequence continues at coordinate 997,186 of QNUK01000164.1, forward strand.
TGTTCAAACTTGTGCTACACAGGCCTCCTGACTGTTGAGAGTTTAACTTATATTTATGTTCAGTTTGGTGTCAGGTGTTCCAATCACTATCATGGTTACAGGTGTATAAAATCAACCACCTAGGCATGCAGACCGCTTCTACAAACATTTGTGAAATAATGGGTCGCCCTCCGGAGCTCAGTGGATTCCAGTGTGGTGCTGTGATATATATGCCACCTGTGCAATAAGTCCAGTCATGAAATTTCCTTGCTACTAAATATTCCACAATCACAAAGTGGTAGGCCACGTAAAATCACAGAGCAGCGCCAGCGGATGCTGAGACACATACTGTAGTGCACAGAGGTCGGCAACTTTCTGCAGAGTCAATAGCTACAGACCTCCAAACTTCATGTGGCCTTCTGATTAGCTCAAGAACTGAGCATAGAGAGCTTCATGGACTGGGTTTTTATGGCAGAGCAGCTGCATCCAAGCCTTACATGACCAAGTGCAATGCAAAGCATTAAATGCAGTGGGTTAAACTACGTTTGCTGAAAATATTGTGCACTTTTTTTCATTTCCAAGAGAGATTTTGTTAACATCTTTTCAATAAAAAGAAAATCACCAAAATCTGTTATTTATCAAGGGGTGCCAAAAATTTTTTTTGCATAAGACTATACATGTTTTTACAGGTTACAGGTTGAATTGTAGCTATTATGGTATATTATGAATATGTAGCTAGTTACTGGTGATGTCGCGACTGTTTTTTTGGATCACATATTTTTCCTATCACTATCACACTGTAACCTTTGAAGCATTTAAAACGAATGATCAACTGGGCCATCATCGCTCTGGCTGACTAAAGAAAGAATTTGAGTCCTGGAGTGTAGACAGGAAACGGGTTTATTTTGGTTAGGTTTAAAAATTGACGTATTTACAATTTGCACATGATGACGTTGTGGCTCAGACATTAGCAATACTTAGTCTCGCACCCCAGGGGGAAAAATGTGAATCTCACCTCCAGCCTTGGTGTGTGTGTGTGTGTGTGTGTGTGTGTGTGTGTGTGTGTGTGTGTGTGTGTGTAGATTTCACATGGTTATATGTACTTCCGTTCTCTATGTACTTCTGTAAGTACTTCTGTTTCCTCCCACAGTGCAAAGATCTGCATTCTAGGCTGGTTGGTATTTCTAAATTTGCTTGTAGTGTATGATTGCTTTGAGTTGGGCTTATGAGTTGTGCATGGCTTATAGTCATTCAGAGCGCACTACTCTGCATCAACTCAGTAACTGTGTTACAAAATAAATGAAACCATGGTGAAATTTTATTTGTCAAAAGTACTCTGTTAACTCGAAGAAGCTGGCAAAACTCAGTTACTTCAAATTTGTTAAGTAATGATGTTTCCAATTTTAAGTCAACAGAACTATCAGTTTTTGAGTTTGTTGTACTCATTCATATTAATCGTTATTTACTTGTATTACTGAGTAGCCGAACTCATACTATATATATTTTTTGGTTGTTGCAAAGTTGTTGTTGGTCTTTCTTCTGGCAATCGGTCACCAAAGCGGTTTGTCACAAGTTTTTACACCAGATGTCATTCTGAACACAACCCTCCCATTTTGATCTGGGTCTGGGACAGGCTGGGAATCAAAGCCAGGTCTTCCACAACACAGGCGAAACACCTACCACTGAGCCACCAGTGCTCTGATACTTAAGGTTGCCTAGATTTGTACAGATTATGTGAAGGCAGACCAATCCACCATCTTGATTAAAACAATTCAATGTGGGCAGTTTACATGTGCACTGATGACGTCAGACACAAAATCGCTAGGCTGAAAGATTTTAAGTTGGTGGAACTTTAAGGAGACAGTTACTGTGGCTTAAAATATCAAATTTGTTCAGATAACTTGAAGAGTGTAATTTCTACAAACTTATAAATACCACTCACTCACTCACTCACTCACTCATCATCTATACCGCTTAATCCTGTATTCAGGGTCATGGGGAGCCTGGAGCCTATCCCAGGAGACTTAGGGCACATGGCAGGGTACACCCTGGACAGGGTGCCAATCCATCGCAGGGCACACAGACATATACACACTCACACACTACGGGCAATTTGGGAACGCCAATTAGCCTAACCTACATATCTTTGGATTGTGGGAGGAAACCGGAGTACCCGGAGGAAACCCACCAAGCACAGGGAGAACATGCAAACTCCATGCACACAGAGACGGGAATCGAGCCTGGCGGTGCAAGGCGACAGCGCTAACCACTACACCACCGTGCCGCCACTTATAAATACCAAAAAGTTCTAAATACACAAAAAGGTCCATTAATTTGAACTAATTGGAATTGTTTAAGTTAACAGTACTCAATATGTTTAATTACTTTGAGCATTAGGGTGTACGGTGTACAAGTAGTAAAAGTACTATGATTGAATTACATCCAAGAAAGTATAGTATGTAAATAATGTATTATATGGATATGTCATTTTTTTTACTTTCCACCACTATTACGACCGAATATGTTTTGACAGAAAGAGCAAGAGAGAACGAGTGATGAGGGAGAATTCAGCAGTAGAGTAGACCTTTGTCTCTGCGCACAAGAGGAACAACACTCCACAGACTTGCACATTTTCCACACAGCTGAACGCTTCTTTTAGATCATTAAATGCTCATTCATCAGTGCACTGGGACACAGATTCAGCACAAAAGCAAAAACAAGAAGGCCTGCGTGGGTTTTTTTTTTTAGCTTTTTTACTGCTCCACAATTAATGAACAGGAAACACAAGCTCCAGGAAACAACTTGGTTACACTATAAATAAATTATGTTTGGTCTATTTGTCTATCTAATTTTGAGGATTTTGAGGATCGTAGAACAAAATGAGAAGCAAAGGACGTGAAATGTAGTCCATAGGAAGGTTTGTTTTTTATGTACACAATTGTTAAAACATCTTTAAAAAATTATCATAAATAATTATACGTAAAATATAGTATTCTGTAATGCATTCACTATATGGCCATTACACTCATATATGTTTATTTTTTATTTTATTTTTTTTTTTTTATTACCAAACTGCCACAAAGTATGAAGAACTCACTTGAATAGAATGTTTTTATCTGCTGTAGAAACTCACTGAAACCAAAGGGTCCAAATCTGTATCCTTGTATAATTACCCCCATTGGTACCAATATTCTAAATTATTTATGCTTTACCATGATAATTTCTTAGTGTTTTGTAGCTCAGTCCTCAATTCGATCTTAATTTCCAGGACTGTATGTGACTTCTTCATGATCACGAGAGCTCATTTGGTCTTCATTTTGTTTTAAATAAAGCCAAAGCAAACATAGACTGCCTATGGCGTGGCTTCCTTGGCAACCCGACCACATGCAGTTTCCAGAGTAATGGAGAGAGAAGGTTTCTAAAATAGTACAGTGGAAACACTGATTTGCTCAGCGTAGGAACATAGCCAAAAGGGCCACAATATTCTCACCACAGGTCATGTTTTAAAAGCTTCTGTTCATCATGCGTTGCTGACATGTCAAAATGATCCATGTATGCCTATTTAAAGGGATTTGTGGTTGTGATATTGGAGAACGTTCCCTCTTTCATCTGTTGTAGAATTGTGGTTTGTTCTGTTTCAGGTACTTGTTGCTCTCACCAAATGTTTAAGATTGATTACTGTTGATAAACTGAAGGGAAGTGGTCTAGCTCATGAGCCAGGAGTTCAGCTACGGTGTTACCTCACAAACGTTTGGCAACTGGGAACTGATTACTGCTGAGTGAGGGACCAGTTAATAAGCACAGCCTGAACACAAAGGCAGGAGTGAATAAAAAGAAGGGAACCCAAATCTCGCCTTTGAGGAACTCCCATCCTGCGCTTCAGAATAAGTGGCTCTCTTTCACTAAATTAATGCATTCCTAAGAATCACAGCTTTGTTTCCTAGAAGACACATCTGATTTTGCTGGGTTTCTCTGTCTGGTGGCAGTTGGAAAGTCTCTTAGTCTGGCATTCCCACTCAGACAATGAGGGAATAAATCGGATAGACAGACAGATCATGCTTCCCTCATTGATTATGCAGAGTGAGACATAACAGACACTATTCATAGTGGACAGCAGTCTAGTAGAAAGTTGTTCAAAACTATTATATGGATCACACAATAAGTAGACTGTAAAATATGCTGTACATTAACATTTATTTACTTTTTTTCACAGAAATATTGTATTATAATGTAACAGTATATTCATTTCCCTTTGTAAATTGGGTAGTTAAGCAAGCATTGGTTTACAGTTTAAGAAAAAAAAGGTCAGATGTATAGATTCATCATTTTAGGGAGTAAATAGTTATAATTTTCATATCATGTCATCTGAAAAATACATCTGACTATTTTGCTTATATTCTTCAAATTTATATAATAATATGTTTAGTACACACTAAAAAAGGGTAATTTTTCTGGGTTGGGTACTTTTTGTTTAACCCAGCTTGCTGAGTTGGAGTTGGGTTACCTAGTGACAGCTAACATCACAGACAAGACGGCCCCTCCCCCGAAGTTCACCGGTGTATTCAGTGGCTCTGTCAAATGCGTGTCTTTTTTTTTTTTTTTTGGAGCAACGTTAAATACAAGGTTTGTATACACACTTTCACTCACCTATGACTGAATTTGTTCACTGTATGTAACATTTATTACTGTTACCGTGTTAATGTTACATTCAAACTTTCAGCCTGGTCTGTGCCATAGCATGCTAGTTTATCTGACAATGGCTGCTAGCTAGCCAAACCAAAGAAGCCCACCTGTGTATGAAAGAAACTGCAAAAATGTCTGAGCTTTTTAGCTTCCTTTGCAGAATGCTTGCAGGGTATATGAAGATGGTGAACTGATGAATGAAAGCTAAACTGTTAACTGCAGTGCCAGCATGACGCTAGCGTTTAGCTAGGTTGCTAGCATTAGCAACCACATATAAAAAGCTGAGGTGTTACAAAACACTAATCTTCTTACAAATATGCATACTAGCCAACCCTCTCGAATTTTTCCATAAACTTTTACTTTCTTTAATTTCTTTCTTTCTAAGGTTGGAATGAACACTGTGGAATATCTCCAGCAGGCTGAAGTGTCGAGGCCGAACCCCTACATCCTGATGTTGGGAGATAATGACCAGCACTGCTCTCAGGCATTAGTGTTTCTGAGTAATAGTATTGTAATGATGTCGCTGTTGAACTTGTTTTGTATTATTTTATCTTGCGCTTTTGAAAAAAAAAATCTATGATTTGTACAATTAATTGGGTTTTGTTTATTGCATATATGTAAGGTTTGCAGTCTTTTTTGCAATAGACCAATATATAAAAGTAATTTAACTGTTTAAACTGTTTTACCCATAGACATGTAAAACATAAAAATAACAATAACCTATTTGTGAGGTAGAATTAACTCAGCATTATAGTTAAAAATGACCTAGCATTTCGATTGAATATTTTACCCATCTTGCTGGGTTAAATAAATAACGCATTTTGCTGGGTGTAGGCAGCCAAAACATGGTATTGGTGATAAAAAAGTGTCTCACCTATAGGTGAAAAAGTGAATTTTCAGATAGGATCATTTTTATAATACTTAATGCTTCTTATCTCCTGATCCATGCTTCGCTTTTTGTAAATATGCACATTTATCAGATCAAAAGAAACACATTCGCCAAATACAATTAGTGATCTTAATTGTCATTTTTAACTTTAGATTTTATATAAAAAGACATAAAACTGAAAAAGTATTATTCTAAAATGCTCAATTTTAAGATATTGGCATATGAATTTGACATGGTTACGGACACTACATATATTTAGCTTTTTAAGCTTTCACCAGATTGACACTCTACCCAGGGTGTACCCCGCCTTGTGTCCTAAGTCTCCTGGCCTATTGTCATGGATTACCCTTAGAGGGTGCCAAAGCGCCCAGAGACTTCCTTTGATTTTCTGTTTTCTTTGTGTTCTTTTCTGTGAAAAACTCCATGTCCCAGAATGCACCTCGGTCAGGTGATGGGAGCGCTCATCTGAACCGAGGTTGCTCATTAGTTCGAGTATAAATGTTCTTGAGTTTCACCAGTCTATGTCTTGCATCTGTTTGATTAGGGCTGCTGTTAATTTAGGGTTTCTCCTAGTTCCTTGTTTCTCCTAATTCCTTGTTTCTCCTAATTCTGTTAGGAACCTCCACTAGAGGTCACTGTTCATGTCTGTCTGTCTTTGTGTGTAGTTCCTGTTGGTTGACTCAGTTTCCCAGAAGGCACCTCAGTCAGGTGATGAGGCTCACCTGAACTGAGGTGGCTCATTAAAACCTTCTATAAATAGCAGTTTGTTCTGGGAAACTGGGTCGAGCATTGTTTGTGATTGTCTGAGTGTCTGTCTGTCTGTCTGTCTGTCTGTCTGTCTGTCTGTCTGTCTGTCTGTCTGTCTGTCTGTCTGTCTGTCTGTCTGTCTGTCTGTCTGTCTGTCTGTCTGTCTGTCTGTCTGGATTACCATCATGTGGGCATTCCTTTTTGTTACTTTGAGTTTATATTTGGTTTATGTTTTGTAACCTTAGTATTCAGAGGGCTCTAGTTTTGTTTCCTTGATGTTCCTTGTGTCTGTGGATTCATGGAGCTGTTTTGTTCACTGTGTGTAAGTACTGTTTTGCCTTCTGGTCTTTTCCCTTGTATGTGTAGCCACAGGAGTGCTTAACCATTAGCAGGGTTAGCCGCTAGTAGGCCTTGATGGCTAATAGGGTTAGCCCCTATTAGGGTTAGCCTCCAGTAGGCTAATCTCTAGTGGGAGTGACTGCTAGTGGTTCTGGTCACTAGTAGGTTAGCTGCTAGTTTGGAATAGCCTCATGTGTGCCCTGCCTTTTGTCTTCCGGTCCCCTAGGTCAGTACTAACACTATTAGCCACTAACCCGGTTAGGTCAGCCTCCAGTGTCCCCAGTACAACATGTAGCGTACTAACCTCACTAACCCAGTTAGTCTAGTTCCTGTCAGTCTCTGTGCCCCTAGCCCTGTCTCCTGCCTAGCCCTGTCTCCTGCCTAGCCCTGTCTCCTGCCTAGCCCTGTCTCCTGCCTAGCCCTGTCTCCTGCCTAGCCCTGTCTCCTGCCTAGCCCTGTCTCCTGCCTAGCCCTGTCTCCTGCCTAGCCCTGTCTCTCCAGTCTCTGTGCCTCCAGTCTCCAGTCCTTGTCTTTAGTTCCCCTCTGTGTCTTAGTTAGCTCCAGCTCCATGATTCCTCATCCCTGGTTCCTTCTGTCAGCCCCCTGTCTCAGCTCCTAGTTCCCATGTCAGCTCCTGGTTCCCTGTGTCAGCTCTTGGTCCCCTGAGTTCAGATCCCTTCCTGTTCCTGTGTTTTTCCTGAGCCCTAGTTTTAGTTTGAGTTTGTTGTTTTAGTTCCTTTGTTCTGTTTTTGAGTTGTTTGTTTGTTTAAATAAAGACTCTCTGTTTGCACACCCCTCTGCCTTCATGCCTACCTTCATGCCCACGGCAACACCATCAGCCGGTCTAGCACTACAACCAGCTAGACCCATGACAAATTCCTTGTTTCTCCTAGCCTTTTTTTTAGCTCCTAGCCTTTTTTTTAGCTCCTAGCCTTTTTTTAGCTCCTAGTCTTTTTTTAGCTCCTAACCCTTTGTTAGCTCTAGCCTTGGTGTAGCCCCTAGCCTTATGTTATCTCTTAGTCTGTTACGTATAGTTTGTCTCCAGTTTGATCTGTCATGTTTTGTTTATGTCCTGGTTAAGTTTCTATTCAGTTTGTGAGTATTAAAGGACTTTCACCCGCACATCACCTCTGCAGATATGCCTCTTATACCCACGTACAGCACCCGTTACACCTATAGGCTCCAGGCCCCCCGAGACCCTGAACACAGGATAAAGCGGTACAGGCGATGAGTGAGTGAGCTTTTACCACAAAAAGCAATTCAAGCAACAATTTTTATAGGTCATTTGCTTCTAGCTTATACAAATTTTAGTATCAATACTAATAAAGAAATATAAGTAATTTGCATTTTAAATTATTATTGTTTGAAACAAGAAGGCATAACACTGAATTAAAAAAAAATATTCTCTCTAAAACGGTTGAAACTAGTAACTTCAGTAGTAGCTTCTTTGGCACACATTTCTGTATTATATTTATAACATTAAAAAGTAAAATCAGCACCAATACTGTGTTTCGGCATTTTAGAATTAAAATGTGTCCTTTCATGTGAATTACTTTAATGGTAGGTTGAATTAACTGTAGTACAGTAGTTCAATCCGTACACACTGCCCAGGGTAAGTGGATAGTGCTGGAAAGTGGAAAGTACTTAGTGCTTATGAAGTGCATGAACTACGAATCCTAATGTGAGGACTTCCATTTTGTTTATGAAAAAAAGGTGTTTATATTGTGGTGATGCATTCAAGCAGATATTATATTTGTATAAAATATGTCTGTGTTGTCCAATAATTATCATGAACCAAGTGAACACCTGCAGTAACCTGAGAGGGCCACGACTAAACTAATAAGATAGAAAAGCAGAGGTCAATACTGTTGCACCGCAGTACTGCTGTGTCTGTGTGTGTGTGAGAGAGAGAGTGCATCCAGCTCAGAGTTTTGTTCATAACATCTGGCAACAGCTGGCTGTCATTTACTGACTAAATCCTTTAACAGCTGAGGCCTGTCAGGAGCGCATTAAGTAGGATTGACCCAAGGCTTGTCCTCTCTCACCAGTTCAAGCACACTGTACGTAGCCTTCCCAGAGACACACACCAGGCATCTAATGGTTGCCAGATAGTCTGGCACTCTTTGCTATTAAACACAGTGGGGGGAAAAAGCACGGTAAATAAAGACACACACATTTTCCCATTGTCTGTCTATTATCTTTACATTTTAATTTACATTTAATACAATTTAATGTATTTTAATCATGGAATTACTGTGCTCAATTTTTATTGTTTAATTTCCTTCCTCCGTGAAAAACCATACATGGATGTTAAGTTAGTCAAGCATATTGCAAACCTTAATATTCTGAAGGTTGTGACCATAAAACTGTATTACAGATATGTTGTGGTCCATAGGCGGAGTATCTGAGGCTGAAACTATGTCCTTTTACGTATAATTCCAATCCAAATAGTCTTTCACTGCCTTTCTACTTTTAGAAATACACTTTGGATAACATGTATGATAATTTGAATGTTATATACAGCTATACTGTATATATTTATATTGCACAGATATCACACAAGCCATCCAGAACTGGTTGCCATAACAATAAACACAACAAAGCCCTCAATTCTCAAATTCTATCCCTCGACTCAACTGGGCTTATCACGGTAACTTTCGGCCAAAACCCATTTGTATGTGCTTTTTAAACATCTTATTCCAGATTTTTTTTTTTTTCCCACTTTGCTATCCTCCACTCTTCTGGGAAGGCTTTCCATTTTGGGACGTTGAAACATGATTGTGGGGATTTGGGTTCATTCAGCCACTAGAGCATTAGTAAGGTCAGGCACTGATGTGTGAGGAGGCCAGTCATTTTTCCAGTTTATCTCAAAGGTGTTCAGTGAAGTTGAGGTCAGGGCAAGTTATTTCACTCTAACCTTAGCAAGCAATGTGTTCATGGAGCTCTGATCTTTTTCTCATGCTTTTGAGCATTGTCTCATGCTGGAACATGTTTGGTCCTCATATTTCCAGTGAAGAGGAATCTTAATGCTATACCATAAAAAAAAAAACACCTACTATACAATTGTCAGCTTCCAACTTTTTGGCAACAGTTTGGGAAAAACCACATATGGATGTGATGGTCACGTGTTCTATGTCCTATTAATTACAGTCTGAGAGGCGCCTCATTGCCTCCAAGAGGTTTGTTGGAGTTGAATAACATGTAGGATGAATGAACGATCAGGAAAAATTACTTTCAGTACATCCTCGACCAGACTCTACATACTGGTTTATTTATCATGGGCTACAAGCTACAGCCTTTCTTTAATCCAGCTTTGAACCCAAGTCTTGAATCATACGTTGACATGTTTTCTATTAGAAGATTTGATTGTGAATAATTTTCTTCAAATGAAGGCGTAGCACAATTGGCAACAGCCTCATCTATGGCGAAGCAATTCTATTATTTAAATAGACAACAGTGAACCATGTGCTTTCACAACTTCACAAAAGCTAAGAGTTTGGTCGGGTTGTGTTATAGTGTAATAAGTACTACTAAAAAATAAAAAATTTGATTATGAAGAATAGCAGTATAAGTTATGAGAGTAAAAACTCTCTTTATTTCTCTCTATATATACTGTTTAATCCCCTGTTACACTAATGCACTTATCACAGTGTTTCACTAGAGCTGCAATACAGTACTATCAATGTTGAAAGTTGAAAGTATGCCAGAGCCATGATCGGACTGCCTGCTTCGTGTCTGAAATCCTACTATATACTGTATTTGGGCCATTAAAGGAGTTCTTGGGAGGCCACCCAAGAACTCCTTTAATGGCCCAAATACAGTATATAGAAATGGCATTGGAGCAAGATTATTGTATGGTTTGTATGGGCATGTTGAATGTTCATGGGAACGATTACAGTGGGCTCAGAGCCACCTCGGCCAAGATGGTCATTCACAGACATGGGCTTCTTTAAAACCTTTGCACCATGCAAAAGTTTTACTGTGCTTCAAGTTCCAGTTTCGCTTGAACATTCCTGTGTGTAAAATCCTCAAATTATCAGTGTGTGTGTAGTGCAGAGTCAATTATGAACATTATTTGGTTGTGGGAGCTCACATGTGGTTTGTCTGATAAAAACCTACACGTGTTCATGGTCATTTTTTGGACTCCGCTTATTGATGTACTTTATTGGGGCCAAGACTTTGTGCATCAAACTGTCCATGTGCTGTCTATTTTAGTTTGTTTAATGAGTGTTGAAAGTTTGACTATTTAGTTAGTGTGTACGAGGGTTATGGCTTTTGTGTGGTGTTACCTGTTGGTTGTAATGCAAATTTTATAGTGGGCCACACAATAGGCTTTTGTTTGGAGTGGCAGCATGGAACATGCCCTGACAAGCACAGCTGGTCACTATAGACAAGGGAAGGGGGATTTTGGTGAAAGTGATGATGTATGGTTAATAGATGTTCAACCCAGGTTCTAATAAGAAGGAGAATATCAGAAGTATCAATGTGAGACCTTCCTGTTTTGACCATTTTTAATCCTCCTGTTCATTTTTCGTTCCGTAAGGTCTCCCTAAGACCATGTCTATTCAGGACCGCCTGGAATCAATCTCAACCTTTACACTCACTCACTCTAAACGTCTATACTGCTTTATCCTGTATACAGGGTTGCATGGGGCCTGGAGCCCATTCCAGGTGAAGAGGACTCCATCGCAGGGCACACACATATACGTTCATTTACACACCACTGGCAACTTGGGAATAACATTGCAGAAGAATATTTGCATGCCTGTAAAGAAAGAGACATATTACATGACAGACCAGTTTTCAGATGAAAAAAAAAAAATCAGTAACGTAGACACCTGGGTTTTGCGTGAAAATATAAAGGAGCGAGTGTGACGAAGATACCAAAATAACTCCATATTCTCCAGCATGCTCAGTAAAACCTAACAGCTGTTTTATTTACAGTGCTATGCAAAGGTTTTGGAAACATCCAAAAAAAAGCCATATGTAATGATGCTTTTGAAAACATTTCTACATTAAAAGAAACACTATATAAAAACACACTATAAAAAACACTAAGTAATAACATAAACAATAAACAAAACAATAAACAAAGGTTTTTCCTGAGCATGCCTTCTTTACAGGCATGCAAATATTCTTCTGTAATATTCATTCATTTTAGTGCATCTTTGTAGGGAATGGTCTTGTATCTAATAATGCAGACATAAACTTACATAACAAAATTTGTACTACAGAGAATATGGCGCCTAAGACTTTTGCACATATAAAATATTTTAAAAATGAAATTATGTTTTAACGGGGGGGGGGCAAACACTTTTTCACACAGGACTATGTAGTTTTGGATTTTGTTTACACTTAATAATAAAAACCTTCACTTAAAAACTGCATGATGTGTTTACTTGTGTTATCTTTGACTAATATTTACATTTGTTTGATGATCTAACACATTAAAGTGTAACAAACTTGCAAAAAAAAGATAAAAATAAGATATATATATATATATATATATATATATATATATATATATTAAACCATCTTTAAACATTCTAATATAATAATCAAAGCCATAACTTTACTAATCAGACAAGAGCAAATAGATTAAAAAAATATATGAAAGTTGTGATGAGTTGCCTTCAGGCTGTCGAGAAAGCTTGTCTTGCTGAACTATGGTTAGTTTACCTTATTCACATGACTCTGCTAGATTATATTTAAACCATCTGTTTGGTATTTTTTTCATGGGTCTGATCAACTCTTTCATATGTTTGGAGATTATTTAAAATGTATGATTATTTAAGAAATGCTGATTTTTGTTGTAATTTTTAATTACAGCAAATATAATTTATTCTAGTGTTTTCTAAAGACACACTGCAATACACTATATTGTTTATAAATGTATAGGCATGGCAGCAGAGTGGTACAGGGAGTGGCCACAAAACTTACCAGTATGATGCCTAGCTACATTAAATTGCTCCTGTATTTGTAAATGTGTGCATGGTGCCCTGCAACGGACTGGCATCTTGTTTGTTTGCTACACACAGCCATGTCAAGTGTATCTTGACCTTCCATTATTTACCACTTCGGTGTGTCATTTATAGTGTTACAGGAAATTGGCAGTACTGCTGTAGGGAGTGCTGCTGAGTGGGAAGAAATTTCTTCCAAGCTGTATTAAATTCTTGGACAAATTTCTGTGAGGAGGATGTGTAGGGCAGTTGTCATAGTATATATTTGCTTATGCATGAGTCTGCATGCATTACATGAATTGAATTGGACCAACTTTGAGGTTTTATATGACTTAACTTATAAATGAGTACGAGACAATGTATCTAATATTTCTGATTATAAGTTCATTCTAAATCAAACATAACATTATTTAGCATCTTTTTACACATTTTTGTTTGTTTGTTTTAAATGAATTGTTTTTTCAGTTTTTGAGAAATTATATGAATAACAATTTGAGCAGTTCTATTGTCCATAAAATATAAAAAATATTTTTAAAGCTATTTTATTATTCAAAACAGTTAAAAATTATGCAGTTACTGACTAATAACTAAAACATCTAGATAATAAGTCTAAACTCTATAAAAATGGGGAAAAAAGTGTTTATTACACCTAAAGCCAAGTAGACTGAATTACAGATAAATTAACGTAAGCTTAAGTTGTCTTATTTTGTTGATCTTTGCGGAAGCGCATTTTTCTAGCTGATCAGATCACAGGAATCTGGACTTCTCTAAAAAATGTGCTCAGGAATCCCGCCACAAGTAAGCTAAGTAAATGTAATAGAAATAAGTTTCATTATTTTCTCTGCTTGCCTGTAAAGATCTTTTGGAAAGGTGAGAAAGTTGGGACATTTTAATGGTGTCTTTTAGTACAGTACATTTAAGAACAAAAACAAAAATGGGAAAAAAAGAAAAAGGGATTTTTCTACATGCTCACACGCACACTGAAAACCCACATGAAAGAGAATTTTGCATAAGAGGTACCCTTTAAAACAAGCTAATGGAGAAAAACTGTCGAATATTGTTATAAGAAATAATGAAAACTCAAATTATTCATTCTACAGCCCAAAACAATAAATACATAAAAATAATTAATACAATATATAAAGTAAAAATAAAACAAATTAACCTGCACTTAACATTTAAAAAAATAAATAATAAATCCAGACAGATAAGTATTTCCGTTTGTGCGCGCAGGTGCCGTGTATACGTGTGTGTGTGTGGAATTAGCCCCTCACCTCACAATTATATAAAGGAAGCATTGTAAATAAAGTTGTATTTATTCATAAATGTAATAAACAAATATTATAGTATTTATTTTTTATTCAATGACGTATTACTATAAACCAGTTTTGTTTGTCTATTGTGTGTTTTAATTTACTTATCTAATTATCCATATAGCTCATCGTTAGACTACATCGACTAAAATTCAAATCTCACAACTCGGTTTCTTTACTTATAAACCTTTATTTAGAACGCTTCCGTGATGCGGTCGATAGTGCCAGCTAATAGGGAAGGAACAGCCAATCAGAAGCCGTGTGTCGAAGTTTGTGATTGGCTGGTTTTGTGGCAGTTTTGTATCACAAAGTTGAGCGAGTGAACAGGCAGAGTCGAGCGTGCGCGGAGAACATGTTGAGCGAGCAGGGGAGACACTGCACGCGCAGAATTGAGCTGTTGAGCACGCAGTGGAGACACTGCACGCACATAGAGTGCTTTGCCTGCTCTCAAAATGTTGAACCGCACGCTCAGAATTGTGGCAGGAATATAACGCCATAGATGTTGATTATACCAGTAAGAGATGAGCGCTAAGACGCAGCAGGGGAGACGATTACCTATAATTCCCACAGCGCAAGAGAGAGAAAAATCATTGGCTCAGTTGTGATCACTTGCCGCTCGGTGTCAAAATAAGAGTCGCATGTGTGATACATGATACTCGGCGCTCGTAAACTAATACTTGCTTGGTTTCCGATTAAAAATGTATTAAAAATCTTTGCTCGGTTTGTGGAACGCTTGTAAACCATGTTACTCGCAATCCGAGGTTCCACTGTATGCATGTACACACGTGGACAAAATTGTTGGTACAATGGTCACAGAAATAACTTTAATCTGACAAAAGTAATAATTTAAAAAAATTCTATGAATGTTAACCAATGAAAGTCAGACATTGCTTTTCAACCATGCTTCAACAGAATTATTTAAAAAAATAAACTCATGGAACAGGCCTGGACAAAAATGATGGTACCCCTAGAAAATACTGAAAATAATGTGACCAAAGGGACATGTTAATTCAAGGTGTGTTCACTAATTAGCATCACAGGTGTCTACAATCTTGTAATCAGTCAGTGGGCCTATATATAGGGCTCCAGGTAGTCACTGTGTTGTTTGGTGACATGGTATGTACCACACTCAACATGGACCAGAGGAAGCGAAGGAAAGAGTTGTCTCAGGAGATTCGAAAGAAAATTATAGACAAGCATGTTAAAGGTAAAGGTTATAAGACCATTTCCAAGCAGCTAGATGTTCCTGTGACTACAGTTGCACATATTATTCAGAAATTTAAGATCCATGGGACTGTAGCCAACCTCCCTGGACGTGGCCGCACGAGGAAAATTCATGACAAATCAAAGAGACGGATAATCCCAATGGTAACAAAAGAGCCCAGAAAGACTTCTAAAGAGATCCAAGGTCAACTTCATGCTCAAGGAACATCAGTGTCAGATCGCACCATCCGTCGTTGTCTGAGCCAAAGTGGACTACATGGGAGACGACCAAGGAGGACACCATTGTTGAAAACAAATCATAAAAAAGCCAGACTGGAATATGCCAAACTACATGTTGACAAGCCACAAAAGCTTCTGCTATGGACAGATGAGACAAAAATGGAACTTTTTGCCAAGGCACATCAGCTCTATGTTCACAGATAGAAAAATGAAGCATATGAAGAAAAGAACACTGTCCCTACTGTGAAACATGGAGGAGGCTCTGTTATGTTCTGGGCTGCTTTGCTGCATCTGGCACAGGGTGTCTTGAATCTGTGCAGGGTACAATGAAATCTCAAGACTATCAAGGGATTCTAGAGAGAAATGTGCTGGCCAGTGTCAGAAAGCTGGGTCTCAGTCGCAGGTCATGGGTCTTGCAACAGGACAATGACTCAAAACACACAGCTAAAAACACCCAAGAATGGCTAAGAGGAAAACATTGGACTATTCTAAAGTGGCCTTCTATGCCCTGACCTCAATCCTATTGAGCATCTTTGGAAGGAGCTGAAATATGCTGTCTGGAAAAGGCACCCTTCAAACCGGAAACAACTGGAGCAGCTTGCTCATGAGGAGTGGGCCAAAATACCTGCAGAGAGGTGCAGAAGTCTCATTGACAGCTACAGGAATCGTTTGATTGCAGTGATCGCCTCAAAAGGTTGTGCAACAAACTATTACGTTAGGGGTACCATCATTTTTGTCCAGGCCTGCATGAGTTAATTTTTTTTAAATAATTCCATTGAAGCATGGTTGAAAGGCAATGTCTGACTTTCATTGGTTAACATTCATCGAATTCTTATTTATTATTACTTTTGTCAGATTAAAGTTATTTCTGTGACCATTGTGAGTTTTTCTTTCATTGCCTGAAGGGTACCAAAAATTTTGTCCACGTGTGTATATACAGTATGTGTTGTATATACTGTGTGTTGTTGTGAATTTTGGCAAAATATTCTAAAGCACCAGTGTCAAATATTCTGAGGCTCTTTGATTTTTCAAGATTCAAAGGTTGCGTTATTGGCATGACAAATATGGACATTCTTATTGCAAAAGCTCAGAAACAAGCCATAAGATAACAACAGGAATAGATAGATTAAAATAATAATCATTATTATTATTATGGGAGAGTGGTGGATCAGTGGCTCTAAGTTACTTATTAGGAGGTTTGCGGTTCGAGCCCCAGCTCTGCCAGGTTGCTGCTGTTGGGCCCTTGAGCAAGGCTCTTAACCCTGTCTGCTTCAAGGGTGCCGTAAAAATGCCTGACTTAGTGTTATGACCTCAGCCTACTAACAAAAATGCTGGGATATGCAAAGAATAAAGAATTTCGCTGTGCAGTAATTTATATGTGATGAATAAATGATGAACGTTTACGTTTTTAATATATAAATACACGTATATATAATAATAAGTTACATCTTAGTAAATTCTGTCTGAAGTCGCTCAGATGTATTGACACTGATTATTTCCTAGACCTCGGAGGAAGCTGCAGCTGTCCATACTTCCAGGAGGATTTCATAGAGTTTAAGGGAAACAATTGATTTAGAGGAAAAGGGTTTTAATTTATAATCTTCACAACACAAGAGCTGGCAGAAATCTGGAAGTGTAGATTTATCCTGTAATTGCAGGCTTAAAGTGAGACCAACAAGGCATCTGTCAAAGGAAAAATATTGAGGAACTCTGCAAAGGAGTTTAATCTGAGCTCTTAGCTTTACTTTTAAGAAGTTAAAGGTTTAGGAAATGTTTGATCTTAACGTGATGTAAATGTGTGCTTATGGAGGCTCTAGTCGAGGAACAGACCAGGTGATTAATGAAGCTTTCATGTGGTCACACACAGATAACACAGCATTCCCCAGATACTGCACCTGAAATATGTTTTGTTTAATTAAAATCATTTCCTATAAGGACACATAGTGTAGTACCATAACACAAGGAAAAAAATTTAAAGCCCAGGATATCCTTTGAACAATAGACAGCTACAGTGCCCTCCATAATTATTAGCACCCCTGATGTTTAATACTTTGTACAGCCCCCTTTTGCCAACAAAACAGCACCTAATCTTCTCCTATAATGTTTCACAAGATTAGAAAACACAGAGAGAGATCTTTGACCATTCCTCTTTGCACAATATCTCTAAATCATCCAGTGACCAGACTCCTCTCCTCTGCACTCTCCTCTTCAGCTCACTCCACAGGTTTTCAATGGGGTTGAGGTCTGGGGACTGAGATGGCCATGGGAGGAGCTTGATTCTGTGTGTGGTGAACCATTTCTGTGTAGATTTGGCCACATGTTTTGGGTCATTATCTTGCTGAAAGACCCAGTGACGACCCATCTTCAGCTTTCGGGGAGAGGCCACCAGATTTTGCTTTAAAATGTCCTGGTATTTCAAAGCATTCATGATGCCATGCACCCTAACAAGGTTCCCAGGGCCTCTGGAAGAGAAACAGCCCCACAGCATCACCGATCCTCCCCCATACTTCACAGTGGGCATGAGGTGCTATTCTGCAAACTCATCTTTTGTGTTCCACTTAGACTGTTTGTTGCCAAAAAGCTCTATCTTGGTCTCATCTGACCAAAGAACACGGTCCCAGTTTAAGCCCCAGTACCGCTTAGCAAACTCCAAACGTTTGCGTTTATGATTGTGACTGAGAAAAGGTTTTTTCCTTGCATGCCTCCCAAAGAGCTTGTTGGCATGTAGATAGCGTCTGATGGTTGTTTTGGAGACTTTGTGACCCCAAGATGCCATCATTTGTTGCAGTTCTTTAACAGTGAGCTATGGATAATTTTTTATTTGCCTTACCATCCTCGTCACTGTGCGTGGAGGCAAAATAAACATGCGTCCTCGTCCAGGCTTGTTTACTACTGTTCCAGTTTTTTAAAACTTCTTAATGATTCCTCTCACAGTGGATATGTGCAGGTGCAGGCGGGTGGCTATTTTCTTGTACCCACTGCCTGACTTGTGAAGGTCGACACACATCTGCCTTACTTGAATGGTGTGTTCCTTTGTCTTTCCCATGTTGAAGAGTGGATAAGAGAAATGGCCTCTGTGATGGCAGGAAGTGATAAATTACTCATTAAATGTTCCTATATACTCAGATCAGCTTTGTAAACTACTGTAGAAATGACAGAAATACTTCAATTACATTTATTTTCAAGGAATTGTTAGGGGTGCCAATAATTGTGGAAGAGGTTATTTTATGAAAATAATTATTTGTTAGTCAGGGATTTTTATTTCCCCTTTATATTCACATTATTTTTATTTACATATTATTATTATTATTATTATTATTTATGTTTTTTATTTTATTTTATGTTTATTTTTTTATTATTATTTTTTTTTACAATTTTCAGTGTTACAATATGCTTCTGCAATAAAAACTTAATTTATTTTAAGGCTTTTAACACATTTTAACCAGGGGTGCCAATAATTATGGAGGGCACTGTATATCTATGTAGCTATGAATAGCTATAGAAGATACTCTATTTAACAAGCTGTTGTTTAACAAACTGTCCTTTAAAACTACAGGTACCTGTTTTACATTTTTCATATATATTGTATATACTGTATATGAAGTCCCTTGGTATTTTCCTTGGACCTGCTATGAGGATGGTGGAAATACATTACATGGACAAACGTTAGCATGTGTGCCAAGTTGTTTATTTGTGAAATAAAAAGCCTGTGGGTTATATGAATACCATCAGAAGGTGTAAAATATTCATATCATCCCTTATTTCATCGCTCTCTCTCTCTCTCTCTCTCTCTCTCTCTCTTTCTCTCACTCACATACATACACACACACACACACACACACACACACACACACACACTGTGTATGATTAAAAAAAAAAAAACAGGAGCGCCATAGCAGCCACATTGTCTCCAATTAAACAGCAACGCCATCTACCGACCCTTCCCTCCATTACAGCCAAAATACACTGATTTTTATCTGTTTATATGTATATTATTTATATATCTGTATGCTAATGTATTTTATTTTTGTAGATAGAATAATTTTATATAGAAAATATTAACTCGCAAAATTAAAGGCTTTAGCTGGGTTTTCACAGATTGTTTCACACAATTATACCTGATTTGTAATAAAATAACATGGAACCTAAAGTACAAGCCATCTATCCATCCATCCATCTAGAAACCTCTGTAGTACAAAAGTGAGCACTGGGGGGCAATGGTGACAATTGTATTTATTCCCATTTGTACAACCGTGGTATTATCTCCGGTCAACATTCACACAAAAAGGGCAATTTGGAAACAACAATTAACCTAATCTGCATGTTTGTGGGAGGAAACCAGAGAAGTCTGAAGAAACCCACCAAGCACAGGGAGAACATGCAAACTCAATGCACCAAGCACAGGGAGAACATGCAAACTCAATGCAGGAATCGGACCCAGGACCTGCATAGAGTGCAAAGTGACAGTGCTAACCACCATGCTGCCAAAGTACTACAGATTATTTTATAAATAGGCAGCACTGGTGGGCAAGCTCAGTGGTTGAGCCTACAGTTGTGGGCCTACTGATCAGAAGGTCCTTGGTTCAAACACCAGCACGACCAAGCTCTCAGCACCACCAAGCTGCTATTGGTAGGAATAATTAGGGTCCTTCACCCTCAACTGCTCATATGTGTAATAAAATATATGTAAGTCACAAACCAATCAAATTCCCTTACCTACTCTATTTTAGTGCACAATTCTATCTTTGCTTTATAGCTAGGTGGTGGTGGGAATCATTACCTTTAATATGAAAATACTTGGAAATGTTTAGATCTTATATATATTCATATCTATATACATTTAATAATGAATGTAGGTCCATAATTAGTTTTATGCTTTTAAAGTACACTACATTTAGCTCAAATGTACATACTAAAGATTCAGTGTGTGAGGCTACCACAAAGGCAATAAGGTGTGAGTATATGAGGATAAAAAACTGTCGGCTTGAGGTTCATTTGGGGAAAGTGAATGTGAGTTTAGTAGGTCTGAAATTAGACTGCCATCATAGGTTTATTGTAATAAATGCATAATTTCATCACAATATTGTTTTCAGCCTATTTAAGTTTTTTTTTTTTTAAATATTAATATTTATACAATACTTATATGTACAAAGGTTTTCTGGCTTCCAAAAACAGGCAAATTAATTTGGCTAGTTGAAATAATTTGGTTCGAATGAGGATTTGAATGTGTGTGAGCATGATTCCTTGCAATAGATAAAGTACGGCTTTTATCTGGCTTATCTTGATGGTTTATAGCTTTAATTGTTTGAGAAGTGTTCAGCATGTGCTGGAGTAGATTAATAATTCTAATAAGTGTTTTAGGAGAGCATGAGCGTTACTACATTTTTACCCACATGGAGGCGGTATTGCGTTAAAAACGACTTCAAGCGATCCAACAAAAAAAGTGACAGCAACTACTTCATTATAACGTCTTTCTTTATAACGTCTGTTTTTCTGCTCATATAAACCTTATACTATGCAGAAACTTAGAACTCGCAGTGTTTATTTCTGAATGTTAGAATGTTGGGCCAAAATAGAATAAGTGAATAACTGTTTAACTGAAATACTTTTTTACCCAGCGTTAAAACTTCTTTCACGGCCATTTAATTTTAGCACAGACTCTGGGCTCCAAGAATATAGATCATATAATAAGAAAAACGGCTGCTTATATTATTTAAATACTTTAATTGTTTTTTGTAGTTCACAGTGAACTTGAGCTACATAGTACAATAAAAAAAAGTCTCAGTGAGGAAACAACTAACCAAGCATAGTGTTTGTTTGTTTGTTATATTTCTTTAGAACATACAATTATATTACATTGTAATTTATCACAGTACAATAAATAAATACATTTCATATGTATAACAAATAAATGTATATGAATTAATTATTTATTTAATAGAAATTATGCATTTGTTTGTTTGCATATAACGAAAATTTTAAAAATCTGATAAATCGTTTTTCTAAGTTTAAAATTCTAATTAAATTGGGTGTGTTTATTCATTATTCATATATGTTTGTTGATTTTTATATTTATTTATTTAATTTATTTATATGATTGTTTGGTTAAGTATTCCATTATGTATATTCCATACACACACACTAGCTAAAACACATGTGTACGCATGAAATAATTTCCAAATAAACTAGGCCTATAGTCTACACTGCACCACCAGCTTCCCTTGAGCATTATGCGACATAAAGGTACATGGAACAAGCCATGTAAGAAGCCATTACACTTCTCGGTGTAAGAAGCGCATAAAGTAATGTCCCACTGGCCTTCAGGCTTCTACTGAAAAGTATTTCACCACTAAAACAAAGCCTCGAATGGTCTCTGAATAAGAATAGAAAAGACAGGAGCTATCACAATGTTGTCTCTTGTCCAGGAGACCCGTGCTTCTGAATATCCCCGTCAATTGAAATATTGAATTAAAAACAAAAGCATGAAATGCAGAGAGAGAGAGAGAGAGAGAGAGAGAGAGAGAGAGAGAGAGCGTGTATTGTATTTTATTAAACACAAAGGATCTACGAAGGAGAAAGAAACAGAGTAAAATATGTAGTAAATATATACCTTATTGTTGGCAAGGATGTTTGGCTTGATGTGCGGGCTACTAGACAAGATTTTAATTAATAGCCTGAAGACCCTTTGAGAATAAAAGAAAGGGAAAATTCATATACGGTGTAAATTTTAATGGAATGCACAGTTTTTTTTTCATTTAGTGGCGCTGAAAGGATTTACAAAAATATCCAGTACTGGTGTGTGTGTGTGTGTGTGTGTGTGTATGAGACTCTGCCCTGGGGGGTGGAGGGGGGTGGAGTGGGGGGGGGGACGGGGGAGAGAGAGAGAGAGAGAGAGAGAGAGAGAGAGAGATTCTTCCAGCCAATCAGAGAGCAGCATCCACCCGACCGCCCTATAATTTACTTTCCCAAGCTCGTTGCAGTGTCATTACAGGAGTAGCAGTTTCGTCTGAGAAGAGTAGAGAAAAGAGGAGCTCCAGCCCTTACAGGATTCGCCTTAACGGCGTCCCACATTCTGTTTTTTTTATCACACACCCGTCGCAAGGAAGGACGTAACAGTGGGCGATTGTATCATTTTTTGCACTGTTTTTCTCCCGCACGATGAGTGCAGCGACGTACGACAGGAAGCTACCCGGTATTTCTACTGATCTCTCCGGCTCTATGAGCTGCCACCCGGGATCCAAGGACTCGCCTACTCTACCCGAGTCCTCGGCCACGGACATGGGCTACTACACGACACACCAGGGCCATCACGATTACTACCCTGCGCAGGCGTATGCACAAGGGCCGCACAACGCCTCTTACCACCAGTTTAACATGTGCGCTATGAGCGGCGCGGCTCCCTACGGCGCCAAGGCTGAGTACCCTTACGGCAACGCGTACCGCCACCAGTATGGCCAGTACAGCAGAGACGGACACACACCGCCACAAAACGCAGGTGGGTCAATGTTTGAAGTGAATCGGAAAACTTTTACATGTATTTTACGTGCACACATTCTTGCTAGAGTGAAGTTAAACAAACAAACACGCTGGCAATCAGTGCGCGTTACGCATGACTACGATACAAAGCCGCACGCTGAATGAACATCTCAAGTGTTTATTCAACTTTACGCAAAATAGTGCAAATATTGGTCCAGAATTAGAAATGGCAATGCAGACACGGGTAATCCATTATTGCGCACTCTATTATTGCAAAATGAATTTCATTTACTTTTCATTCCATCTCATAATAGACTGTGATGACCATTACAACTCTCGTGAGTCTGTCTGAAATAGTGGTCGAGTGGTTATGAATGTCTGATGCTCAGACACTAAATATAGACATAATTAAATTGCCCTGATATAAAATGCTTGTGAATATTGTACAACATCCCATAACTAGACAATTCGTATTATTTGTGAATTGTTAATATTAAATATAAAATTAATTGTAAAAAGATTTAAAAAGATAACAATTAAGTTATTAGTATATAAAATATTATAAACGAATTATGTGTTTTAATAATAATTATTTACATAATAATATAATAATAATAATAATTATTATTATTATCGTCATCATAATAATTACAGCACGAATATAAGTTTGCTCAAATTTTTTTTACCTAACCTGCACTTCACTATAGAGTACATTACTGAAAAAAACAAATAAAAATAAATAAGAATAAACAGAGTCTGGATTACAGTTTCCACTTCTGTCTTCTTATACATATGTGCTCTGTGTTAATTGTTTCTGTCAACAAGTATATCAATTCGTAGGCGTGATCCTGTCTAGGAACTAAATCCACGCTAACTAGTTTAGATTACTGAAATGAAGTATTATTTGACGCCTGTTTATAATATTTAAATCACAAGGGTTATTATCTATAATTATGACGCGACAGAATAGCTTGGCAATTTTCAGTTAGACCCATCCTAGACTAGTTTGACTAGTTGGCCTTTATTTCAGTTGGGCAGAATTAAACGCATTTGAAGATGCTGGCCTTACGAATTGCATATTTTGAAGCTCGACACCCTGCTAGACTGGTTGTTAGACGTTATGCTATAGGCTGGTTAACGCCTTTCAAAGTTATTTTATTGTTGTTTTTTATACAGTGAAAGAGGAGCCAGAGACTGAAGTTCGGATGGTGAACGGAAAACCAAAGAAAGTTCGCAAGCCGCGTACCATCTACTCCAGCTACCAGCTCGCGGCGCTGCAGCGGAGATTCCAAAAGGCGCAATACCTCGCGCTCCCGGAGAGAGCCGAACTCGCTGCACAGCTCGGCTTAACGCAGACCCAGGTACAACACGCGCGCGCGCACACACACAGACACACACACAAAAACCAAATACATTCACACTTGACTCGCCCATGAGCGCCTTCGCTCATTTGTTTACACAGTTGCATACAAATAAATTCACACTCTAAGACTGCACTGTACACACTGCACATCTGTTCACAGGTTGCAGAAACCAGTTTCAGTAGTTAATGTTTTTATGAGTTGGTGTTATTTATGAGTTGGTGTTGTTATTTATTGGTAAAGATTATTCTTATTACTTATGCACTGTTTATAGCATGTTAACTGGGCGTTGAAGGAGCGTGTTAAAAGTGATTCCGCGCGCACGCACAGCATCCCCCCCTACACACACACAATGTATTATGTGTACGCAATATGTATTTATTTTTATTTAAATGTGCAACATATGTATCACTGTGTAATACAAACCGTGTCATGTGTCATTTGCACGCGTGTCTAAACAGGCACACATTTCTTACACGATTTGTATTCTACGTGCATGACAATTTTACAACAACAACAAAAACATTTTTATGACATAAGCTATAACGGTGATCTCTTTTTCTGGACCAGGTGAAAATATGGTTTCAGAACCGGCGGTCCAAGTTCAAGAAGCTCTACAAAAATGGCGAGATCCCGCTGGAGCACAGTCCCAACGCCAGCGACTCCATGTCGTGTAACTCGCCGCCGTCGCCCGCGCTCTGGGGGGACACCGGCGCGCACGCGAACCCGGTGGCCCGCAGTCACGTGACACCGGTGGCCCTCAGCTCGTCGACGCCGCCCTACCCGGAAGACTACAGCGGCGCGTGGTATCAGCAGCATGCCGGCCCCCCGCAAAGCGTCTACTGACCACAGACTGTCACTCCAAGAGTTTAATATAAACATGAAAAAAGGGACAGGACTTTATTTTTGTAATCTTTATGTGCACGAGCGCCTAGGCTGTTCGTCCGAAGATAAGCTGAAAGAATAAAACGAAAACGAAACAAAACAAAACAAAAATAAAAAAACGTGCTGAAAACACTTCGTTGAGAAATAAGTGACTAAAAAGCTAAATCAGCCTGAGAAGAAAAGAGAAGAGAAGAGAAGAGAAGACTGTGTTGCAGCCCGAAATCGACGTGGTTTTAAATTATTTTACGTACTCAATCCCTTATTCATAATGATGTTTACGGATAGAAATGTTCAAATAGACTGTTTTTTGTTTGTTTACATGAGGAAAGATACAATCGCCCCAACATTTGTGCAGTTACCCGACACACCCGCTACAATGATACCGCTTCAGAGACTCAGGACGTAACTTATATCAATTTGTACAAAATGTAGTTTTGTATATAGGCTATATATGTGTGTGTTTCTGTGTGTGTGTGTGTGTGTGTGTGTGTGTGCGCGAGTGTGTGTGGGAGTGTGTTAAAATAAAACAGAACCACTAAACAATATTGTTTATAAACCCCAGTTTTATAGAGGATTCTCGTGCTTTTATTGTAATGTTGTTACAGGATGAATAAATGCAAATCTGAACTCATGTAAATTTTGTTATCTCGTCAGTCACTCGTCCCAGCACAATGTGAGCATTATAAGGTGAAAGATACCCGTGCCAAGCTAAATTGAATTTATAGCTTATTGCAGGCGTTCAAATCTCTTTAAAATATTTTGCTCCGTTTTGGCACACATGATACATCAATCAATATTTTAACACCTCTTTATCAATGATTAAAAAAAAAAAACATAAATCAGTTTTGTAGGATTACTAACACTTGTTCTCTTTGCACAGATGCTCAGTGGTAGTGCTTAAGGACTACACGTTAAATCTTTCCGCAACAATGAAAATCTTGCCAAATTATTGGTAAATTAGTCGTTTTCTATATAAATGTTTCACTTTTTAATAAAGAAATACCATCTCTTAATCTTGGAGAAAGTATATGTATACTTTTCATTTCTATCAGCCATTTATCCAGAGTGTTCAAGATGCAACACAAAGTTCAATAAACTCTACCCATAATCCACACCTATAGGAATGAATTCATACATGCAAATTATTACAATTTACGCATAAGAACAACTTACTTATCACGAGTCAAGGCAAACCTGAGGATTTATTTTGGGCGGTCTTATGCCCCCTGCGTTAAATGCAATGACGATTTGTAATCCTAAGCCCATGGTTTTGTATCTATGCTAACAGACTACATGAGGCGACAGTAGAGCAGACATGATGGAGTCACTGCTTTTTATTTAAGGGGTGACTACTGAAGCCCTTAGCCTCAGGGAGAGGTGCTCATACATAAACAAACACCAAACAAAAGCTTCAGAGGAGAAAAAGAATGAACTTAACAGGGAATGCAAATAACAGTGCTTAACAGGGCTCATTCACCCTCACGTGGACACATTCAGTACTATATATTACGAGTTTATTTAGTTTTGTTTTTTTAATTTAAACATCGGGTTCCTTATTGTATACTGCAAAGTCAGATTTAATCTCAAGGCAATCAAAAACTAACGTTGCCATGATGCACTGAAATGCACTAAAATAGAAAAGTAGAATTCCCTAAAATAGTTTAATGTTAATGCTTTAGATGAAAGTTAATTATTAATAATTTAAGTAGCATTAACAAATAATAAACTATTAATTTGTGTTTTTTTATAAAACAAACAAACAAACAAAAAAAAACACGTCAAGTACGTTACTCAGTGTCTCTCCTATCAAGCAGTAAAATGAAGCCCATATTGAGCGACATGACAAACACATGAAACAATCAATGAATAGCTCGACAAGATTCTAGTAACTTATCAACATGTAGTAACATGCTTGTAATAACATGCTAACAACACTAACATTTATTTATTTATTTAGGTATTCTTGGGCTTTAATTTGAACCTATTTTGATCATGGCTTTCTAAACCGCATTCTGCGAACATTTAAAAAGGCGGAATTAACGCATGACTATCTTAACACTGCTTATTATTTATGCAAGTTTTTTCTCGTTTGTAAATGTTGACTAATATAGTAAATAACACCAGCTTAATACAATGCCCTAAAGTAAGCGCGATTGGCAAATTAAATAAACTAAAACAACACAAATAAATTCTGTTTTAATCCTTTCCACGTTTTTCTTTCGTACGTTTTTCTAAATCGTCTAATTCTCTCTCAGTTTCTGGAGATGCTAATGGGTGTTTTTTATTTTTTGACAAAACTATATTTGTCAAAATAAATAAATAAAAATCAATCAATAAAGGTAAGATCAGGCATTAACAAGGTGAAAGATTACGGTCAGTTTATTAATTTTTTTATTAGTTTGCATTAAGAGTGTTTTGATACTGTCTATTAATCTGACTACATTTTGCAGCATATAGCAAATATGAGTAAACAATAAAATAAAAAATATCGATGGCCGACTTTAGTTAGAATATTGTTTAAAAAATCGTAACGATAGCGGGGAAAATAAAACGATAAAAAACCCAAATGCTTTTTCCCTGTGTCATAAAAATTTTCGTTTCGGTATTTTATATACATACAAAGGCGACATAAGAAAAAAAAGATATTTAGCATTTACTTTTTATACAAAATATTGTGCGTTTTTAAAACTAATATTATAAATATTCTAAATAAACTTGTTCACAAAGTTTTCTGAAATAATTTTATGTAATACATTAAAATAAATATGTAAGTTACATATTGTATATAGTTACAGATTTAAAGGAATTCGGGGTAAATAAAGAAATGGGTGAACTTGAGGTAAACAATATATTTAAGTATACTTAATATATACTTAAAGTATACGTAATATAACATAAATGTACGTTTATTTATTGCCTTGTATAATTAAAGACAATTTTGTTTCTCCGTAAAACATCCTGTGTTTAGATGCTTTGGCAACTAAGGTGGAAGATTGTCAAATGTATGGCACCTCTATTGGAATTGTGTAACGTGGAGTGTCTCTCTCATGTGACGTCATGGTTTATTGAAGATGTGTTGCTAAAAGGGGGGGTGGGGGGGCGGATAAATAAATAACGACTAGGCATAACCATACAAACTTACCACAGATGTTCCAAACAGTGGTTTACTCAGAGTCACTGTGGCCTGGATAAAACATGAGCTGTCAAGGAGGGCTGTTGAACAATTTGTGCAACACAGATACATGATAATCTCAGATCTGGGGACAATATCTGATGATGTACAGTTACTGAAAGATGGATAATGTTTGGAATAGAGGAAAAAGAAAGACTCTGCTTTTTAGTTGGCTTTGATCAATGGTGTGTTCTGTGGAGATAGCTGAGATGGTTGCCTGGTCAACTGTGAGTCATTTCAGTATGTCCCATAGCTGTGCAATTAGTCATAAAGATCTCTTGCCTTGCTTTTCTAGCAGCTTGAATTACAAACCTATTTTCACGAGAAAGGGCAGGGTTATATTCTCAAATAAAACCTGTCAAGCCACTTAGTTCACCCTACAGGATGATTATTCTATCAGCTCTTTACAAAAGCTGTTTCTTAAAGAAAAACAGTACACTGTTTTAGTGAAGCATTATGCCAATTTTGTTCGGAAATCTATACCAGAAATGCTCATAAAGGCCTTGGGCAGAAAACTTCAGGCATGTGTGCAATATCTTTATTCTCATGGATTTGCACACCATGTGTGGCCTTCACACACTGATACTGAACTAGATGACTCTGTCTTGGGACAAATTTCTCAGTCAGTCAAACACCTTATTTTTGTGGGATACAGGGGCATCAAAGAGCTAAGGTCAGCCACCCATGTGTTTAAACACTCGAGTTCTGCATCATAGATGAACTGTTGAACTCTGAATGTGATACTGGATTGCCTTGCAACAGATTTTTTAAAAAGACAGTTGAGGTCACTCCCATTCCCTTTTGCTGAGAAACAATTTCAGCAAGTTATGTCAAGGGTCTCCAGGGTGGCAAATGCAGGTTGAGCCAGCGGTCAGCCGTACTTACGGGCACGCATATGTTGCCATGAAAAGATGGGGCTCAGCTGCCAGGCAGAGAAGACTTCAGAAGAGGCATCACTCGACAGACTCGTTCTGCTCAAAACGTAAATAAGATTCAGTGAAAGAGTTGTTCTTGACAGCTGTGAACCAGTGAACCCTAATTCACCCTATGGTCTGGGTAGTTAGGATGGCAATAGGGAGGCTGAAATTAAAGCCATCTTGATTTGCAGGTAAAACCTCTTCATAATTTAGTAACAAACCACAACCATAGCTCCTGTTTAATAAATATTTAAGATGCACTGCTGAGGCTTACAATTGTTTACTGTACATATCAAAGAGGGGCATAGAAGGACATCCTACAATCTAGCATTTGTACGTTTAGGGGGTCATAGAACTCTAGTACATATAGCCATTGATAAGTAGTAGTAGTAAAACAAACCCCAAATTATCCTATGTCAGACCACCTTAAATAATACTAATAATACCAGTCATGACTGAGAGACATGTGTCTCCTCAATGGTCCTGAATTCACTGTGATTTACAGTAATTAGACATCCTGTTTCCCTCTTTCTGCACATATACTACAATTAAAAACCACAAGGCACCAATGATACAAAAGCCTACACGTTCTCAATAGGGTGACTCTATTAAGGTATTTTCTTCTCAACATTAATCAAGACATCTTCCACAACTTATCCCCTATTCATTGCACCATCACCTTTTAGAGCTCTCCCAAATCTGCCTTGTCAGTAATTGCCTCTTTTGAATAGCCCTTCTCTGCTTGTCCAACTTGAACACCATTATTCTAATCTTGTGATGTAAAATTACCTATAATTTGCCTTGTGATGCCCTGCTTCATTCAGTAACACGTCGTCTCTTCCCATGGCCCACAAGTGGGTGCATATTTTCAACAAATCAAGCTGGAGATATATAAAGGGTGGGGTATGTAAAGAAGTAAAGTAAGGTTTAGAAAAATCAAACAAAAGTGGAATTTAATTTGATCAAATGCAGATTTACAGCAGCAGGAGTGAAAATGGATTACTTGGCTTCGGTTCTGTGGTGAGGTAAGAGTCTGGATATCAATTTTACAAAAGGTTTTGGCACTGTGATTTCAGCAGATTGTTGTATTCCCTTTTCCTCTCATAAACATATGACAATAATTTGTTAAAAAATTACAAATATTTCAGGATTATTGAATAATATAAGATTGTACCACTGTCTTATTATTAGTGTAACTGTCATATGGAAAATTAATATGCCAAAACATATATGCAAAGATCCTAGTGATCTACTACATCTTAGACCTTTTCAGAGAGTTTGTAAAATTAAGATCAAAGTATTAATAAAATTTAAAGGATATACAGTTTAGTTTATAGTGCTGCACCATATATCAAGGTATAAGTAAAAAGTCATAACAATGTTTAATGGAATATACGTTCTTTAAACAACCGAGCTGATATTTCTAAGTGAAAACTGTGAGTAAAAATTATAATATTAAGGTTCAGACTGGCGGTGAGTGTTGGTGTGTTAGCTCAGTGGTGGAGTCCTGACAGAAGTTCTTTGTAATGCGCTTGTTTAGACAAGCTGAATGGACTATGCTGAGTGAGCCAGGTCAAAGTCAGGTCAAGTGGACCTCACAACAACTAAGGAGCCTCTTATTTACCACGGTTTAATGTGGATGGAAATGTTTAGCAAAAATATTTCAAGAGCCCAATGACCTTTTAAAAGTTTTAGAATGTGAAGCAATAAATATATAAATAAATAAAAAAACACTAACAAGATTTTTACGGTTTCATCTTTTACCTCATAGAACACGCAGTTGTAAATTAAAATTATATCTAATATCACATTTTTAAAAACATTCTGAAAATGACAGGTTACATGATCGGCGTGTCTCCGTTTATAGACCGTAACTTTTTAAAATACTTTCAAAACTATAATACTCAGACTATAATACTCTCGAAACCACTTTGATGTTTTATACACCACTATACTGACTTCCCCTCGTTGAGTAACCCTACATTGGCAAAGTTACAAGCACGAAAAATCTAGAACAACAATAGCGACAACAACGACGACAATAACGACATACAACGTAGTAGTGCTTTTTTACATAAAATGTCATTTCCAACCAAAACCGTACAAATTCTCTATTGAAAAAATACTTTCGGCGAATTTTAGACGGACAATTTAAAATAACATGGAATTAAAAAAAAAATCTAACTTAAAAATATTTTAAAAT
This sequence comes from Clarias magur, assembly GCA_013621035.1. NCBI lineage: Eukaryota > Metazoa > Chordata > Actinopteri > Siluriformes > Clariidae > Clarias > Clarias magur. The sequence goes on from QNUK01000164.1 coordinate 1,028,553, forward strand.
TCCACAAATAATTTTTTTGCAGGATTTTTTTAAAACTCTGTTTTTGTCCTATAAGACGTCAATTTTTTTTGTGTGAAATTTATTAAAAACTTGTGTAATTTTGCTTTTAATTGAATAAGACAACCATCTAAAACTAGAATATGTGTTAAATTTCACGCAAAAGTGCGTTAATGTTTTGAGAAAATGCATTTCCGTTCACGAAAATTGCTGTTAATAACAGTGCTTTGTCTTGATTCGACCACGCACATGCAATCACTGATTACATTAAAACCAATTTCTTAACACCTTACAATAATTTTCGCAATATAAATAATATAAAACATGCTTGAATTCAAATTAACGCTTTAATGAAAGTATTAAGTAAACCATGCAGTGATCCTCTAATTCAAGTCATGACATTAATTAGGAAATAAGATAACTTCAATATTACCCATTATTAATGGGTATTCATATATGACTAAGGTGAATGTGAATATCCTACACACGCGTTATATTTTTTTGTTGCTCATAAGGATTGGTAGATGTATTGATTCATCATTATTTAGGGAACAGTGGGGCAAGATGACGACGCCAAGGAATGTTTATTTAACTCGTACAGGAAGCTTTTTGATAAAGCTGCATTGGTTGATGAATGTTACACTCCTTCACAATTGTAATATTATTGGCAACTTACAGTATTATGCATAAATACGTTATAAAATGTGCAAGTTATTAGTTGTTCAACCTGAGCATCTCATCCTATTATTACTGAATGTTGTTGTGTTTGTGCGTGCTATGTCCCTTTCATTGTAAAGTTAAACATACATAAACATACATAAACATGCATTATGTTCAATTACACAACCGACACATAAAAATCAATACAATAGTCTGCTTGTGTTTTATTTGTGCCGAACTCGAATGAATAAACATGAAAAAACTACCGTAAATGGACATGGATGAAGGCTTACGCAGTTTTCTTTTTCTAATCTACGTAAGGGTTGGTAAGATGCTCATGGGCGTCATGAGCATCAGCCGGCTGCATCACGTATCAACTGTCACATCTAAGTTACGCAGTGCCTACCAGGATGTTAACTGATATACAAAGTAAAAAGAAGCTTGATTAAATAACTACAACATCCAAGCTAGACAGAACACGATACATCACCTTTAAATGCGAATGAATAATTTTCAACGGACTTCTGTAAAACTTCTGCAAAACACACCACAATCAAACAGCACGAATATGTAAATATTGACCTAGTTAACCTGTGGTGGGTCTGGACTATGAAACTGGAACAAAGGTTGGCATTTTACCTCGCCTGGGCGTCTTGCCGCACTCTCCCTATATGTATTACTGGACTGTTACATTACTGGATATTACTTATTTCTGAACCTTATACAGAGCTCAGTCATTACATAACCAGTGGAGGCAGTTACATGTTAATGAAAGGAAATAGAATAAAGGGTTTCTTTATTTATTTTAAGAAATTAAAACGTGGTACATTTTAATTATGTGTACATGTACGTACTTAACAAAGTTTTTTTTTTTTTTTTTTTTTTTTTTAACCTGATGACGCTTTTTAGAAAAAGATTTGTAGAGAATAGTTTGTTGGACTATAATTTCTTAATTGTTTACCATTCATTTTTATTTTACGAGATTTTCAATATCAAACTTAATGTAAGTCCAACAACAATTATCATTTGGGGAAATTCTGCTATATCATCTTTCTAATTTGGGATGGAAAAAAAAGAAGAAAAAAATGAAGAATGCAGTTAATCTAAAAAAAAAAAAACAGAAATTTCTACTCCTGGAAGTGTCGTTTATAAGGTTTTTGAAAGAAATCTTATGTTATAATGACACGTGAATTAACATATACCTTATATTGTCAGAAAACAAGCTTTGTGTTCACCAAAGTTGGTAACTGTGGAATATTGTGGCGATTGTCTATTAAAGTCTATTAAAAGGTATTTGAAAATAAATTGACATGTAGAGTTACAAATGAGCATCTTATATTAATACATTGTTAAAAAACACAACCCACAAGTTATTCTACTGACTGAATTTTGTTTGTCTGGTCAATTGAATTAAATGTGTTAATCCAAACCTCAATGACTCAAACACATTCTCCCTGCAAATACTGTCCAACTGGAGCCAGTGTATGCTGTTGGTAGTAAGGTTGGAAATAAATAGCTTCATGTGTCCAATGCATTACCAAGTTGCTGAACACATTTGACCCATATGTATATAGGTGTCTGTTCATGAAAGAGAGGGGTCAGTGAAATGTAATATTAAAGTCAAAGGACTAAACTGAAAAATTGTTTGAGAACAGTTGTCTTAGGCAAAAAAGCAACAACTAAAAACTCTAGAATATTTATAGTGTTCTATTTGTTGGATACCTAGTCACAAAGCTATGACCATTGTCAAATAGTTATTTTGCAATGTGCATTTACTGTACATTTTTATCTTTAAAAAATGGCTAAAAAGTATTTCGTGTACACAAAGTTTTATAGTGATTTGTGCAAAATAGAATGAATATAATAAAAAATATATATATAATACAATTGAAAAAAATTGAAAACTAGAATTTAAAATAAAATAGAAAAAATGCAAAGAGGTAAGTATTATTTGCTGTCGTGCCAACCATTTATCAGGTATACCATATGTCTTACAGATTTTGCTTTTCCCAACATCTAACTTATGTTCTGCTTGTCCTGTGCCCAAGGGTGTCTATTGCATAAATGACAATATAATGCAACACTGCTGTCATTGTGGTTACAGTAAAGCTACTGCTGCCAAAGATATAAAGCCACCTCATTTTGCTGTACTACACAATATTCCTGGCTATATGCTCAGTCTCATTCTAATTTTTTTTCCCACCCTATCTTTAGCTGAATTACATTTAATATAATGTTTCATATGTACAGTATAGACTAGTGTGAGAATAGAAATGAGTGTCCAACTGATATTGCCAACCTTAGGGATGCTCTGATTTCTAAAGAAACATTCTTGTGTTTCAGTGATATCCTGTCAGTGTGAGAAAAAAGTTTTGTGGTTAATGAATGCAGATACATTGATACTGCTGCTTTAGACAGCTACATATGGTCCTTGGGCCTTCACCAAGGACCATAAAGAAGCTAGTTGCATAAAATAGAAAAGCCACTAATTATTTAACCAGAAGGTGACACGAGTCATGTCAAATGAAATGGAGTTTAAATGATTAGTGATTGTTGATATATATATATATATATCTGTATTATATATACACATAAAATACAATACATATAAACAATAAATATACATGCAATTTTATTGCAACTTTAATCAGATAAGAAAGTTTCAGAATTTTTTAATTAAACTGTGTGAAGTGTTGATTTTCCTCAGCTGATAGACTGTCACTTTCATGAGTAATATAATGAATGATTTAAATCAAATTGTGTTGTCACAGTTTTATTGTAAAACATTTACGTGTCACTCCATCTACTGAAAATTCTGACATTTTAAAAATATATAGTTTGGATTCTACCAAAGAAGAAGATGTATCAAAAGGAGAGTTGTGGTAGACTTAAAGTATGTTACATTCCCCTCAAACTTTTAAATTTACCTTCTCAGTTTGCTATTTTAATGTCATTCCACTCTATATATAGCTTAAAAAAGGAGTCATTCAACATTTGTAGAAAAACACAATATATAATCACAAACAATAAAGGTCATAGACCAGGCACAGTAGAGTATTTGCATGTCTATATACAATATATGTGTATACAATGCAAATTAAATTGAACTGACATTAGAAATCAAGATATTTAAAGACAGAATATACTGTATAAAGCTGATGTAAAGAAATCGTGCGGACACATTATGTTAACCAAAACTGCATTGCATTTCATGTCCATAGTGGAAGGCAATTAAGTAATTCTTTAACAATTTAATGCAGCATATGGGAAACAGATAATCAGCACAGAAGATGAGAGTCTGGCATGTTGAACTCTTCCTTTGATCATTTTCAAGCTTTGGCTTCTTTATCTTCAGATCCCTTCTTTTACCACAAAAGCAGTCATATGTTGCTTGTATAGTTTTCAAGCTTCTTTCATTCCAGATGGATGGAGTTATAGCCACAAACAAGTTTAAGAGTGCTTCTGGACTAAGAGAAAGTTTCATAGACAACGTAGAGCAGTACAGGGGGATGGGTGGCTCGATCAGAAGACCAGAATGGACTTGTGGTCTGAGTGAAGGGGTGTAAAGGGGTGTTCACCCATTCTATTGCAAAGATTGATGAAAATAGCCAAACTCTAAGGCCTAAGGTAGCCTCCTGCTGTGAAAGCCAACTCCTCCCGCAATGCGATGTGAAGCACTATCATTAACAATAGAAGAGCCTTCAGGTGTGAGAGGGGGAGGTGGGTTTATATCATCTCCAGCTGTGCTAAAGCTGTATGTAATGTAACTCGGATATGGGAAGTCAGATCTCAAAATTATGTAATTTGCCACCTCTGTGCTCCGAGCTACATAGTGCGAAAAAACATCGATGACCCAGTTGTCTTTTGTTTGCAAGCTAAGTGCAATGGTTGATAAATTAACTTTCTAAAATTACAGACCTATATAATCAGTGTTAGGTATCTAAAACAAACACAAGTCTATATGTTATAATTCAAGTACTACTGAAAAAAAGCTACTTCATTTACTGTTGTTGCAGTGAGTTACCATGTTAATTTGATATAACGTGCTGAACTCATGTTTAAGGAAACCTTCCCAACTTTCCAAGCTGATGGAAGGTTTTTTTGTTACTCAGAGGTTTTAAATTCCGACTTCCAAGTTTTAATAAAATGTGGGATAAATCCATCCTTTATAGTTCTCTGCCTACTTTTGGCAATATCTAAAAAGGGCTTTTTAGTTCTAGTGTCATTAGGTTAGATTCATCCAACAATAAATAAATTTCCTTGAGGCAAAATGAGAGTAATGTTGTTGTCTGACATGTTGTTGGGTTTATTTAGTTATTATAAATGCATGTTTTTAGCTCCAGGGTACAAATTCAAAATGTTTTAATGATCTGTCTAGAAGAATAATTTGTATTTATAAAGTTAAGCTATGAAATGACCTAAGTATTCAAACAAACAATGTCTTGTACGTAGCAATCTTTTTGTATTCGTGATAATGCATGAATGACTGAAACAGCTAAGATCAATCATTTTCAGGAAATGTTGATCCAAGGCTTGATGCTAGCATTAAGCACCCATACAGAAAGATTATACCTGAACATAAGAGGTTGTTCTAACATAAGCAGTGCATAACCAGAAATGTGCATTGTTAACAACAGCCTCTGTTATATATTTATAACTACGTTATAATATATATATTTTTAAATCAAAATTCACTGACAAAAATTAACTTCCTTTTGGGTCATGCCTGACCAGCACCTCCTGAGAATAGGCGTAAGTGGAGCTTAACAGTTTGTAAACACAGGACGTACTGTACCCTGCACCCACATAATGTTAGTAGTATGTTTGATTTACAATTATTTTTAATAAAAAAAAAATTAATATATATTTTTAAAGCAAAGCTAGTTATTTTTCCCAAAGATAGAATGTAATTAATCCAAGTGGTACAATCATTAAAATGTATCATCTTTTGATTTAGACCAGGTCCACTATGTAACTGTTTGAAATGCATGCCCATACCTTGACAGAGCCAACTCCATGTTTTACAGAAATCTTTAAGCCTTTTATCAGCTCTTCTTCTGACTACTACTATTTTAATAAACAAACAAACAAATATGTATTTTTAAATGCTTTATTATTTATTCATTAATACTGATACTGAGTATTATGTTTTTGGATTTTCCTACACAGCCCATCAATTTTTTAAAATAAATTTATTTATATATTTATTTTTACTCTGAAGGTCATTTATTATACGACATTTTCTCATGGTGGTAGGGGCTTTGAATATGGTCCCAGGTTAGTCTGCCAGATGCTGAGCAAACATTTGCCTAAATTTTCTTAAGGAAATGACCTTTTAAGGTGCAGTTTTTGTGTTTTCCACAGATCTGCCTGCCCACAACCTTCCCAGCGTCCTCAAATTTTGAACCTTCACATCCTGTGGGTATGGTTTAGTGGGTTTTTAAGTCTGATAATATACTATAGATTGGAAACTATGACGGAATGTCTAGTCTTGTTGGAATAAACCTGTGTTGTAGAGAAAATCTTCTTGAATCTAAAATTTGTGTTTAATGAGATCATATCAATAAATGGCACTACTCTACTCAGTGTATGTCACCACAAGTCATTATACCTAAAATTAATCCTTATTTCATCCTAAATAGATTTTTTTCTGTTTTGTGTTAGTCTGTTCTGACATTCATTACAGCACATCTGTGATTGAGCAAAAGAAAGTTTCAGTTCAATTCAATTCAAATAAATAAATTATAGTTTTATAGACCATTGTTCTAATTTAATTCCCTTACAGGAAAAGAACAAAATAATTTTACATGTTACAAAAAAAAAATCACAATATGCATTTTAAACACTTCATATATTATGCTCAAATGTTTAATTTATTTTCACATTAATGCCATTTGCAGTGCATGTGCTTTTATTTTCACATAGGATTTTCTTTCACATAATGCATTTACTTTTCCAGTGATCATTTTTCACACAGGATGAATGTGAAAAACACTTTTTTTCAGATTTAATTTTCCCACCATTTATGATATTATCATAAGTGAAAATAAAAACATGCACTGCATGTGAAAAATTTACATTTGAAATTAAGAGCAGTCACTATAATTGGAAAAGTGTGAAATAACATCATGTCTACTTTAATAGATGTATTTGTGTCCTCTCTGGGATCATTTCTGAAGTCATGTTATATGGTTCTTCAAAGAGTGTTCAACAATTTGTTCTTAAAATACTTAAAATAATTTGGGTCACGGATTAAGGTAGACTTTAAGTCTTTCATGCATAGTGTCAAAACCTTCTGAATAGCAGTCATATTTAAAAAAAAAAAAAAAAATAATTAAGATGATAATTTCCAAAGTACCTGAGATCTTAGAATCAACTGAATATAAATCATGATCATGATCTCTACACCCTGTCTCTGCTTTAGGCTTACACATGAGATTTTCTATATTTCTGGTCATTAAGATAAAATATTTTGTGCTTCAATACTGAAATATTTTGAAGAAAGTGTTTTGTTTTATAAGTAATAATTTTCTTAACAATTAATTTTTAACGTAAGTCATATTTGGAAAAAATAAACTCTAAATTCACATTGCCTTCAATTATATGCAAAATAAATCTAAACAATTTATGTTTATGTTAAACAATGTATTGAACGGGTTAGAGGATAATGTATCAAGTTTATACAAACACAAATTCCTAAAAGGCACTAGGGACAGTTTTTTTTTTTCTATTTCAACCTGAATTATAAAGTATTATTGCTTTGTTATAAGCAGATATGCTGTAGAAATGCTAGATGATTTTATATTTGAGTGACCATTAAACTGAATGTCATAAGTAAAAAAAAAAAAAAAAAGTGGAAGTGATTAGAGAATTGAAGTGCGTGGTGATTTTCGAAATTAATCTTTAGACGTTCTTTCTGTATTTTTTCTAGACTTCCACAATTGTTTTCAGCAAGAATTTTGTTTAATTACTTGGCATGGCGACACAGTGTTTGGCAACCTTTCATCGGGTCTTTTATTCAAAACAAATATTCAAGGAGTCCGAATAAAAACCGAAAAGCACCGATGACTAAGAATATCAACAAGCACTGACAACAAAACCTGTTCAAGGATAAAGTCACAATCCCTTTAAACACACGACCGTATTTACACTTTAATAAAAGAATTCTCACATGTAGGCGAAACAAACGCTCAGAAATTGAAGGGGAAATTACCGACACACCTTTTTCTCGATACATTAATACGATATGACGCATGTCGTAAAATCACTATCTCGGTAGAATGTCGGTAGCAGACAGCTGAGTCACATCATATGAGGTCTAGGTAAAGTGTCCTGGGATGATGGATACCACTGGCCGAAACTGTTCATGTAGCCGCCGGGATGCGTATGCGCGCTTTTGCCCGCATCCCAGAGAGCGGGCAGCACGGGAGAGCAAGGCGACTGCGCATGCGCACGGGCGGCTTGAAGGTCTCCTTCAGGTCCGGTTGGGCCGTGTTTCATGATCTTCTTATATTTAGAGCGCTTGTTCTGAAACCATATTTTAACCTTCAAAAAGACAGAAAGGAGAAAACGTTAAATTGATACTAATCTGTACGAAACCCTTTGATTTGATAATTTCCTCAAATCACCAGAATTGTCAATGCTATCAAATGACTTCTGCTCAAATAAAAAAAGAAGTGATAATAGTAAATTGGCCCACCCATCAAAAATCAAGACATATATATGTTCACCAGGATACGTGATCATATAGCAATATTAATAATTCGTCAATTAACGGCTTTTAAAGAGAAATATTTTTTTTCTTTTGTTTAAGGACTGTTATGAAATGATTGGGACAGCATTTCAAGCCCGTATAGTATGTAGTTTCTGAAGGTTTTTGGTGTGTTATAAGCGGTTTTCAGGTTATCACCAGGCACATCTAAAATACAATATTGATTTATTGCAACTTATAAATACAATATTGAAACATTGCCAAATTGTGCATTTTTTAGGCTAAAATCAATAGTTAACTTAGCGAAATATTTACTTAAAATCAAACTACATTTTGAGTTGGAGTCCTTCAGAACAATGACAAAAACTACACATTCAACATTGTAATATTAACTATGGCATATTCATGCTAAAAAGATTTTTATAGTATGGTTACAGCCCTATATGAAACTGTCATCATAAAATTTCTATTAAAATTTGACCATAAACCCAGTGCTTTTTTTCCAAAAGAGAACGTTTTAAGGCTGTGAAATCATAAATAATTGTTAGGCTGATTTATCCAGTCATAGTGCAGATGGACCCAGTGACATTACACTCTTACCGAGTTTGATTTTTTTTATGAGAACCGCCGCGCACGTGTCTAACAATAACGCTTGGTCTACAATTGTTAACAAAATGATTCCCAGAAACCCGAAGGCATAGTAAACATGCAGGCATGGCTGTTTTTCCACTGATTCACAGCCAGGGAATAATTTTGGTATGAATTTAACGTGAAGGAGAAAATTGTTCTGCCACCCTTGAGTCAGAGCCTTGAGTTAGAGCGAGGAGATTTTAACATTCTGTTCAGTATTTTATTTAGATGCATTTAAACCGTTATGCACCAGATTATATAATCATTAAAAAAATTCCTTCCATAAAATACTGAATATACCTTATAGTGTGTGTGTGTGTGTGTGTGCGTGCGTGCGTGCGCGCGCGCGTGTTTGTGTACCCACACACACAAACCTTTTATACAAAAGCCACTAATGGTTCGCTTTTAGATAGATTCGAATGTATCCATCAATTAAAATAATTAATTTATGAGTGTGTGTGTGTGTGTGTGTGTGTGTGTGTGTGTGTGTGTGTGTGTGTGTGTGTGTGTGTGTGTGTGTGTGTGCGTGTGTGTGTGTGTGCGTGCGTGCTAACAAGGAATTTGTTGTCTTTGACCTCAATTGAAAATTGACACCTTGGAACGGGCAGTCACCAATCACCTCCCACTGAACATTTCCCCTAACCTCAGATGGGCAAAATTCATACGTTTTTTAAACCGTTATTGGTTTGGCCACTTCAAGACTTAATACACATGTATAAAAATGTGTTTTATTCCTAAAGACTGGTTTGCATAACATCTTTTATAGTGAGGTGATTGTTTCCAGACCGAAGTCATATTTGTGAAAGGAACATAAGAGATACAAAACATGTGTGGTGTGTGGCACTTTTTATGTGCCTTCAATCATGTTTACAGAAGAAAAATGGCCAAAAGGGCTGTATGCTTTGGGTCAAGAATTTAAGGTGAAATATTAAGAATATCAACCAAACTGACTGACAGCCATGATGAGTTAGAAGTCAGATGCCCTACAAAATACCTGATCACAAGTTTTGGCCTTCTTAAACAGATGGCAGGCAAAAGTGATTTGAGGTTTAATCAAAATGACAAAACAGGTGTGAACCAGACTCCACATTCCTCACTGCAAAGCATAATGAAAATTGTGTTAGTGCATTTGATGGAGTATGAAAATAAGGAAAATGTGTAGAATTTAATTAAAACATGAACTTGCTGAATTAAGTGAAGTAATTTTTCATCAGTCAATAATAAATCCATAATATATCAGCACATAGCTACTTAGGATATCTCAGTAAATATTAAGGATGATGCTATAGAAAAATATACACTTTATAGCCCAAAGTATGTGGACACCTCAGCCACATGATGAGCTTCTTGTCCAAACCACTGCCACAAAGTTGGGAGCACACGACTGTATGGGGTATCTTTGTATGTGGCGGCATTACAGTTTCCCTTCACAGAGACTAAGAAGCCCAAACATGTTCCAGTTGACAATGCCTCTGTACACAAAGTGACCTCCATAAAATCATTGTTTGCCAAGGTTGGAGTGGAAGATCTTGAGAGTCCTGCAAAGAGCCATGACCTCAACCCTACTGAACACCTTCAATAATCAACTGACAACAGTGCCTTACTAATACTTTTATATGAATGAGCACAAATTCCCACAGCCACAAAGCTGAGTGGAAAGGCTTCCCAGAAGAGTGCAGGTTATTATAACAGAAAACGAGACTAAACCCAGAATGAATTTTCAACAAATACAAATGAGTGTGATGGTCAGGTGTCCATAAACTTTTGGCCATACTATAACATAATATACATTTTTTGGTTTAAAATGTACCTCAGCCCTTTTTTATGTTATACTCATGAAATATGTGTTAATGCCATATAGTGCCCCTCATAAGTCCATGGATAAGGGGCTCTTCACTTTGAGGCTTAACCAATCAAAAGTAAAGTCCTTCGGATCACTTCTTAAGTACTGAGGAAACAGCAGCTCTCACTCAAAAGATTTAGTCCATAGGAGACAATATCCAATGAGAGAATAGTACTCCACTTCAAGATAGGCCTGTGGTTTCCACATAAAAATTCTGCATCATGACCACTATCACTTACCTCATCTTGTTTCATATTTTTGGGTATGTTCAAAAACTTTAACCTTTACCCCGATTCATGCCTCAAATGGACTCAAAGTAGAAATTATCACATAAATGATTAATTAAAATTTTAATGCTGCATAGCACATGTAACTATAGTATTCAATACATGTATAACATTGGTTTACACAGTTGAACTTTAGTTTTTAGAAGGTTTTTTTGAAGTCCACAGAAAATGGTTGGTGCAGTAAATCATTACTGGTGATGAGGTGAAAGATTGGTGTCTAACATGGTGTATTGTCATGTTTTCATGTTTGCTCTGAGCTTGGCTTGGACTGCCAGGTCTTGACATGTGAGCAAACGGCAGATATTAATTAAGTGTTTTGTGTTTTGTCAGATTTAGTAACCACAATTATATAAATAATTCATTAAATGTTGGCAGCAATGCCGTGCATCACTAGCTTTTAAATTAATTAACATTTTGGTCAACATGGAATAAAGACTGCATTATTCCATAATAATGAAATTATGATTAATTCCACTCAATTCCACTCAAATGCAATCCAATTTTTGCAACATATTTTTATTTATTTATTTTAGATTGATTGTCCTACAAAGCACAAGTATTAGTATTGGTATTATATAGAATATTTCGTTCCTAATATTGCAAACGATTCTTCTTCTTCTTCTTTGTTGTTTAACGGCTGTTGGAATCTAGTAGTTTAAGTTACCGCAAACTGTAGGTCTCATTCTCTCTGATTCGCCAGTAATTATTATCTAAAAATAATCAATCTAAAAATTTAGATTGATTGTCCTACAAAGCACAAGTATTAGTATTGGTATTATATAGAATATGTCGTTCCTAATATTGCAAACGATTCTTCTTCTCCTTCTTCTTCTTTGTTGTTTAACGGCTGTTGGAATCTAGTAATTTAAGTTACCGCCAACTGCAGGTCTCATTCTCTCTGATTCGCCAGTAATTATTAAATTCCTCTGAAGTGTCAGAATAAAGCTTACACCACAAACCTAAGCAGCCCAATGTGAAAAGATAGAACTGGCAAATGTCGGAAATTTAGTGACAGTTTTAAGGGCCGCACCACATCAACCCTGTCTTGCAGTTTTGTTGCACCTGACCTGCATTAACCTCTATTGTTTTCAAGCGTCATGATAATCTCCAAAATTCCAAGCCACACATTTCAACTCCTTAGGACGTCTTATGCACTTAATTCATAAAGATTTCCATCTAGTTACTGAATAATAATGTTAAGAAAGCTTTAGAAATCAGGAATATTCTTAAGCACGAGAAGGCAAAAGCATAGATTAAAAGCAACAATCTATGTTGCTTAATGTCCAAAATGCTGAGGTCACTGCTGCACAGAACAAACCTAAACTTACATGTTTAATTTGTTGCATAGGTTCCCTAAGACTAGTTATGACCTCAAATTTATTTATTTATTTATTTATTTATTTATTTATTTTTTATTTATTTAATCGAGCACAAAACGAAGTTGCAGTTTTGTCCTCGTACCTGTGTTTGTGTAAGGCCCAGTTTGGCTGCCAGGTCTGCTCTCTCCGGCAGGGCCAGGTACTGGGTCTGCTGGAAGCGCTGGTGCAGCGCGGCGAGCTGCAGACTCGAATAGATTGTGCGGGGTTTGCGCATCTTCTTCCCTTTACCACTCACACGTATCTCTCCGTTTTCAATCACTGGCTGCTTCTCGTGATCTTTGTTTAAAAAAAAAAAAAACATTAATTAAAATAATATATAATGCACGAAACAGCAAATTTGACATTCCTAAAATATAATTTCCCATGTCAATATTACAATGCAATTCTGACCTTTCGACACACACACACACACACACACACACACACACACACACACACACACACACACACACACACACACACTAATTACCAAAAATGCAATAAACCCTTACGTAAACTTAACATGTTTAGCAAATTACCTGAAAGAATGGCCTATATGCTTCCTAACGACGCAGTTTGATTGGCATTTTTCTTTCCCTTTATTTCACAGTTAAATGGTGGAAGTAAAGCCTTTATTTTGTCAAATATACATTACAGCATATTGAAATTCCTTCTTCGCATATCCCAGTGTAATTGAGGTCAGAGCGCATGGTCAGCCATCGTACAGCGCCCCTGGAGCAGATAGGGTTAAAGGCCTTGCTCAAGGGCCGAACAATGGCAACCTGAGCTGGGAATCGAACCGCCGATCTTCCGATCAGTAACTCAGTGCGCCTTAGCCTTCTGAGCCACTTATCCATTTTGTTTTGCAGATTATGACGCTCTCTAACACCGACAGTGAACGAGTTATTCTAACGGACAGTATTTACCGTGTTATTACTCAAGCCTCAATAATAATACTACACGCTGGATTCAAGTAGGGCAGTAGTATCAGTAGGTTAAAACTCGTACAAAAATAAGAAAAAAAGTGAAAAATGTAGAAGAAAAACACTATCATTTATTTCATTTAGGTTTCTATAAGTAAGCAAACTATAGTTTAGAAAGCAGAAAAGTAAACGAAACAAAGAACAAATGATAATGTTTACACTAAGTTATGAGGGATATACTACTACTACTACTACTACTACTAATAATAATAATTATTATTATTATACCGACACCATCATCACCATCACTGCTACTATAATAATAATAATCTTGACATAACCACCACCACTACTACTGCTACTCCTGCTATTACTACAACAACAACTACTACTACTACTACTACTACTACTAATAATAATAATAATAATAACTAAATAAAATGTTTTACCCAGCAAAATCAATTAATAACCACAATGTGCGGTAAACTCAAATCAGCGGATGACTGTGATAATAATCACCCCATAAACTCATCGCGGGAAAGTACGGCCAATAAAATTAATTAAAGACTCCATGGGCAGTCAATTTAAAATATGTTGGGTTATTAATATCAGACCAGTTGAATTGCTGTATCTGGATAACAAAAGGAACCAAAACGTGTATTTAAAATAACACAGATTCAATCGTTGAAACGAATACGGTAGTAAAACCCCAATGCAAAGAAAGAAAATAAAAAAACTAAAAGAAACCAAACAGTATGCGTAAAGGCCTAGGTTTCATATTACTTTATAAGTTTAAAAACACAACACTACAAATGCTTTTAAAAGGATAAATGCATATGGGTACTGAAGGGAACCCAGACCAAATAATTAAAATAATAAAAATGATTTTAAAACCTATTTGAAATGTTAAGGAGATAGTACATGAGCGCTATTATTTTAGTAATATAAACCTTCTTGGCATGAGCACAACATCTCACATCTCGACATTAAGATCCTAGTTTTGGATTTCAGCAAAAGCGGTGATTAGAGGTTGATGCTTGAAGTTTCTTTACACGGTGTGTTTATTCCCCGTTCAGAGCACTCGCACTCACCGGACTCGTCACTCCTCGTCTGGCTCAGTGGGGGTCTGTAGCTGCCCTGCTGGTGGTAGGGTAAGTAAGCAGGAGCGGGCGCAGGAGCGCTGAGCGGCGCGGGGTAACCGTAACCCAGCGGCCCGCCGTAGTGGCACGCGCCGGATGGAAATGGATTATCGTGTTGCGGGTGTCCGCCCGAGTGCAGCCCGTGCGCAGGGTAAACGTTAGCCGCGAGTCCCGAGAAGTGCTGCTGCTGCTGGCTGGTGGAGATCCCGTGACCGAGCTCTAAAAACGCCGATTTGGACGCGTCCGCAGAACCCAAGCCGTCAGGCGCGAAACTCATAGACATCATTGGAAGCAGAGGCCATAAAAATGACGGACAGCGTCAAACAAAGTTGATCGTCCGGTTTATTGCGCGAGTACGAAAGCTTACATGTACTAATCCATTGCGAGGACTGTGGATAGCGCCTTGTCGAACGAGAAGCCGCGTAGTATTCTTCCAAACGAAAATAAAACAATACATAAAATGTGGATGATATAGTCTCTATTTCCGGATGTATCGAATCGAAACGATACGAAGAGGTAAAAATGAGTGTTCTTTCTTAAATCGTTACAAAAAACGCCCAACATATGAGCGAACGCGCGCAGTTCCGCACTGTGTCCGTGTCAGTGCGCTGCGGGAACGCGCGAGCTGATTGGCTTCTAGTGCGCGCGGTGTCACGCGACCCGAGGGAGAAGCTAATTAAGTTGATTAAGTGTGTTATGGAAAGGTGGCACACGCGGATACCGGCGCTCAGTCGAGCTGAGAAACCATCAGCACACACACAGGGTTCGGTTATATCATTAAGAAATATTTTAGACAAAATTCAAAGCATTTTCTTTAGATTATTTTTTTTGTAGGAGGGCAATATTAAACTCCATTAAACAATAAAAAATATATAACATTCAGAAATAGGCTATAATTTGGACTGTTATTCCCTTCACATTTGGGGATTTGTTAGTGTGACAAACATTTCATGAACATAAAAAAATTAATTCGAAAGGAAATTTGGAAACTGAAATGAATTTAGATTTTAGTTAGTAACAATTTAGTAATACCTGAATAATGAAGTAGGACTGCAAATGATTTTATTTATTTATTAATAAACAAACAAACAAACAAATATTTAACTTGCCAGTTGGATAAATATCATTGTCCAAAAATATTCTGGAATTTCCTTCGGGATCAATAAATTATCTATCTATCTTATGCTATGCAGCTTATATTTTATACATTCCATATATCAACCATTTACATAGACTTAAAATTAAAATACCTAGACTACAAGGAGAAATTTCCTTTATTATAAATTATTTGCTCTTTTAAAGTTTAAGAACCCGTTTATTATGGTTGTAATTTTTTATGGCGCGCCATTACATATAAACTTCTTTTTTTTTTTACAGAAATACTAAAGCTTTACACACTGTCTGTATCACACATTTAATTTATAAACTGACACAGTCAGGCCATTAGTACTGCTTTAAAAAACAGCGTGTAAACATAGACATCATTTACAGTGTACCCTTAAACTTATCGCGAGAATGTAAGAAAAATGAACATTATCTAGATTTAGAGATCTACCCCCAGGCCAACCCTAACTTCTAAAAGCAGACTAAAGCATCCAGTTGAAACTCGACAGGCCTTGAAAATGAACCTCAAGTACTTCCTTAATCACCCATGCTTTTCTGCGTCACAGCAAAATCACGAGCTATAGCCCAAATGCTCTAGACTACGCCAAGAGAAACGCTGTAACTGGGGATTTCTGCACAATAGTGACACTGCTATAGCCAAGCGTGTCTCTACCTTACTGCACGTAGGCTACAGGAAATAGGTGAGAAAGAAAAGCCATGCATTCTAACGAGCAACCCCAGTACCACTCTGCTTCCACGCATGAAACAGACAAGTTTGAAATAAATCTTGGCCAACTTTGGAGTAGTGTGTCGTTAAAAAGACGTATATTCACACAAACGTGCAATGACATGGAAGCAACCATGTCACTGCAAAGCCTTTATTTAAGGACTGACACGGAGTTTAACTGCAGGTCTTTACTTTCATGTTGGTTTAGAGTTCTAATTACATCTTGTATCACACATAATAACGGCTGGGGTGAGAGTGGCAAATAAAAAGCAATGATATGATAGATAGACAAACAGATAGGTCTGAAGATTGCAACCTCAGAACTTTCTATACACTACAAGCAACAAAGTTGTATATACATAATATAAATAAAGAAGTGTGTAATTAAAACATTATCTATCTATCTATCTATCTATCTATCTATCTATCTATCTATCTATCTATCTATCTATCTATCTATCTAATCATTGCTTTTGACTTGCTACTCTAATAACTATAAATTTTATCGTAAGTGAATGGTGGGGATTTCATGATTTTACATAATTATGACTTTTTTTTTTGCAATTCATTGTTTTCTACATAAAATCATATGTAAGGATGATTTTATGTTGAAAACAGTGAATCAGAAACAAAATGAATTTAGATAGTTGTTCACAAACTGGGTCGCATGTTACACACTATTGAATAAATCATGAACGTAAAACCACAACAATAGCTTGAAATAACCATGTTAATATTTTCTTGACAAGAAAAAAAAATACATTACCTCGATCCAGACAAGTTTCACCAAAAAGCTCTCTCGTTGTCTGTTCATTTATGTACAGGCACACAAGTTAATCATTTATATGAAAGTACTTCAAAAAGTATGGCATAAACACTTCAAATAATAAAAAAAAACATTTCATAGAGATACTTTTTATAGATATCACTGAATGACTCAGTATCTTGACAGGATTTTAAAAAATTAATAAATAAAAACTGAACAGATTACAATTGAGGGCTAATTATATGGCTCTGAAGTTTAATTTCAGAATTACAAGAGAACCACTGAATGAATATCGCAAGGAAACTTCTGTCATTTTACCAGAGAAATTTTCATGGTCACTATGTAGTCTAAAAACAAAATCAACATATTGTTTATAAAAAAAAAAACATCAAAGCACACTCATATATGCAAAATAGTAGAAAATGTTCTGGTATTTTTCCAGGGTTGATCCTTGGAAATAGCAATCATAACATAGTGGGGTGCAGTCTGAGGTGTGAGGCTGAAGGGACAAGGTGAAAAAGGAAATGTAGATGCTGTAATCACGTCTGCATTATGGAAAGAACAAAGCGGAGCCCTGAGGTAATAAGGCTGGGATGTGTCCTCACCGTGCCTTAATACAGTACATGCAAGGAAGACTGTTAATAACAATACTGCTGATCAGCGCCTAGACTTGCTGGCGTCTGCTTCTCGACGTACGTGTGTATGAAAGTGGGTGAGTGAAGGTGTGTGGAAAATGAGAAAATAACTTTAGTTCATCAGCATGGCATCGGTCATTCCTTGTCCGGTGATGCAACACAACATCAGAAAACATCAGTTCCTCACTCACACACACATTCTTATTTGTGTTTGGTTGAATGCTCCCATGGTGAAGGCAGAACAGGTTTCTGGATCACCTTGTTTTTAGTTTGGCACAATTCTAACTCTGAAAAAGAAAATCTGAAAATGTTAGATTGAAGTGCATGCGCAAATGTTATAGTACATTTGAGATTTGGGATATTAAAAAAACAATAAAGGCATACTATACATAGCAGATATAAAAACATTACATGCAAGCATTGATAAATTAATAACCCAATCAATAAAAACTAAACAAATACTGAATAAAAATGATCATATAATGTCACTTTGTAGCATTTACTTATTTATCCAAAAGTTAGTTATCCATAAAAACCCTTCTTTATCTTTGCTACATTTTTGTTACAAGAAAACCACTGTGTTTACAACAGGATTTGCCATCTTTCACTCATGTTTTGGCCTGAGGACAGAAAATGGGCTGGAAGATGAAGTTTGGTACTCTTAGTATGATGAGCATGAGTAATATGACCTCAGGGGGTAGTGCTATCTGCAGTCTTCCATCTAGTGCACTAGAAGTGGCCTGAGCTTGAAGGCATTTTATGGGTTTGCCCTCGACATCAGAGTGTTAGTCATGTATGTGTGTGTTGTTTCACATGTACTGTATATAGAATTGCTTCTGTATACTGGTTACCTTGATGGAGAAACTATGTTAACTGCGTAGACAGTGACAAGACAGGCAGCTCAAATATTTTTTGAGCATTAAATAGCTTTACCTGTTTTGTTCTATAGTCATAAACAGGCACAGAGTACTGACTGAAAGCTGCCAAATTAATTACTGCACTTTTCACCCCTGCTATTTATACTATGCGTCTGAGAGACTCACATACGTCACCAAACATGAAACAAGCTTCAGAGCAATAAAATAAATTTTACTATTCAATGCAGAAAGCAAATACCTGGAATAATGATTGCAATTAGTTTTATATTTAACCTTGCAAACCCTGAAGACTCTAAGTGGAAAAACAAACACCAGTGTGTAAAAGAACCTGAAACAGGTTTGTAATGTAATGAAAAGAGTTGCTTATAGCACAGAAACCTATGAACAACTCCAATAACTTTAATTTTCAATAATGGCAAATAAAATGGTCAATGATGTAATGTAATACTAGAAATGTTTCATTGAAACGAGAAGTGAAAAAAGGATATGGAGATAATTCCATTGTCATAAATTAAGCATTAAAAGTGCAAAAAAAGGTATTATAACAAGTCATTTAAATAAACTACAACAACTATTTGTGTTTGTAGATTCCTTTCGTTGAATTCTATGTCAATTAAGCTAAAAAGAAACTCTTTGAGTGCTAGCCACACCCACTGTGTTAACCTTTACTTTTTGTAAATTATCATTAAAATTGGTTTGTGTAACTCTTTGCATCTTTACAATCCTAAGACTGTATAGGCATGGGAAAAAAAACTTTCTCTTGCTTGTCTGTGAGAAAGGCCAGTGTGTGTGTGTATGTCTGGCGATTTTGGCTCGAGCTTTTGTTTCATCACTGACGGTAATTGTTGCCAGATTGAAATGTGAAAGAAAGGCTTTAGGAAGTTCTCTGCAGGAACAACATGCATTGCAGGTTTTAATTCTAGGCTAAGCATTGGTGTGTTTAATAAAATAAGATGTGATTCCCCATGCAGCTCATACAGACTCATTCAGGATACTCCAGAGGTGTAGAGAGCGCAACAGGTGCAGTGAGTTTCTATATTTGACCAACTAACCCAGGGGTTCTCAAAAAAAAAAAAAAGATTTGTGGCAGAGATACTTTTAACAAGAAATTAAAATCCTCAGCACATTTCAGTACACACAGACAATCACACACACACACACACACACACACACACACACACACACACACACACACACACACACACACACACACACACACACACACACACACACGCACACACGCAAAGTTTGTTTGGAGCCAGTTTTTCTTTCCTTTCCTTTTCTTTTTGAATGACACAACACTAGATTCCAGACTTTACAAGTCTACCCGTATTTAAGTTTTTATAGTTTTTATATTTTGACTGGTTAAGGTCGTTGTAGCATGTAGTTTTGAGGTAGGTTGAGTCAATACATTAATACATTGGTATTTTAACGTACTTGGCTGGGATGCAGATGTGACAGGAAACATAGACATTGTATTTAAATAAATATGTAAAAAAAATAATTTTTTTTACATGTAACCTAATAAAAAATATTTTACTTTTTCAGAATTATATCCTGTAATAACTAAACAAAAATGTAGTTTAGATTGGGAGCTAATGTGTGGATGAAAGTTACACTAGCTAACTATTGAGCTAATTAAGCTAATTTGAGGTGGAAATTTGATGGAGATAAATATGTAGTACAAATCAGTACTTTGTGCAAAAAAATATATAAAATGATATAAAATTCTTACATAATTATACTGATAGAACAACTTTTATATTCCTAGTTTAAAATTACCTCAGACTTTCATTTTTTATTTTGTAGTACCGGGGATAAAGCATTAGCATTATAATCATGTCAAAATTAGTTAAAAGAAAACATTCTGGCATGTCTGGTCAACACTTTAACCCAATGTTGGTGGGTTAAAACCAGCACTAGGTTCAAAATGGGCCAAAATTTGGTTACATGTATCTCAGCTATTTTTGTGTTTCTATTGGTCTAATTGTGTTTTTTAATTACAGAACATTTTAAATTCTAGTTTATTATTTACAAGTCTATTTATTTTTGAGTTATTAAAAATTGGATTAAATCAATTTGATTTAAGTGAGCTTTTTAAAAGAACAATAACGAAATAACTATAAAAATATTTAATAATGTAGGTTGGGAGACATAATAAAGAGTTTTGGTCAAATGTATTGATATAAAAATATAAAAGTCTATGAACCACTTTATTGATACTGGTGTATAGTACTGTATGTTCTGAACTGGCGGAACTAGTGTTGAGCTGGCAACCGACCGTTATTAACTGTAATTAACAGTGTTGAAAGAAGTTTTAAAATTCTTACCGGGACTATTTTGTGTGCTTTGACATGAATATATTAGATAATTTTAAGGCACAATGCTTCTAACTAATAGACATCTCTATTGAAAATATGTCATATTTTTAATTATAAAATTATATAATATATAATAATAAAAAACAAAAGGAATGTGCATTAATACGCATTGACATCCCGTCAAACCAATTTGAGTGGCACTGAAATATATTATATGGCGTTGGTTGAATTCTGAAGTGCACATAAAATGACCAAAATACACTTCATGTGTTTACACCACTTGTTTTGTCATCCACAGTTAATGTGCAAGACACTTCAGAGAGCGAGACAACACTGGTCCATAAAGTATGGGATTTTCCACCATAAATCTGTGCTCAGCACCACAAGACAAAAAAATCTGGTTTAGATCAGAGGTCTGGGAACTGTTGATGTAGCTGGTGGCTGAGGTGCCATAGTTCAGCTGAGGTCACCACAACTGTTTTATTGTCAGGCAACTGTAATAAACGTGTACATTATACACAATACACTCACTTAAATTGTCTTGAGACAAATTTCTGTATAAGTAGCCCTTCACCTGGAAGGTGCTGTATTAGTCTCCCTAGGTCATAACTATTCAATATATACTTTAACGGTCATGATTAATAATTACATTCAAAAGTGGAAATAGACACATACTGTTTCATTTTATCTGCTTTTGGAGGTGCTAAATGTAAATTAAAATCACATGCTATTTTACTTTTATCCTAAATTATTATATTATATTATTATTAAGCAATATCCCACAAGAGTGAGTGCTTTTGTACTGAATATCAGTACAGCTGTTATAGGCATGAGCCTGATTGCTGAAGTTATCACATCCATGAAGATACTGACCTCAAAAGAGTGATATTGCTTCTATACAAACATTCTAAAAACTCCATTTATAATCAACAGTTTAAGATTCTTACTGGGACTATTTAATCAAAAGGTGTGGAGAATAAACCATGGAGGTGGTGGACATTTCTGAGAAATATATGGAATATATTTTATATTCCAACGTATTCCACTTCTGAATATGAGCTAACGTCCGGACTTTCGGGATTGAATCCTAAATAGCGTTAAATGGAAAGCTAGTGCGAAAGCTAGTGTGTATAATCCCTTGTTCCACATAACAAGTAGTACCCTTGATTAGGGGTTAAAGGGGATTAAAGGATTTGGGATTCAGCCTTGTGTTGGAAGCTAGTTAGATTTATAGCTTGCATTAGCCATGAACAGGACAGCTTGGATAGTTGGGAGGCAATTCAAAGCAATTAAATTTAGATGACATAATATTATCAGATGTTTTTTCTAGCTGGAACTACTTCTGTGTCTGGTTTTGAATGTGAGTGTTGGCAGGCAGCTGCTTTTCCCTCTTTCCAGGGCTGTGAACTGTATCAACCGACTTTAACCCATGGTGGCAACTGACAGTTTGTGCAAGTAACATTTACATTGATGAATTTACATTTACAAGCATTTAGCAGACATTCTTATCCAGTGCGACTTACATAAGGGCTTTACAGTTTCTATCATTGGATATATCCATACACTTCTTGAAGAACTCCTAGTACCATAAGTCAGATACGTTTAAGAAATATTTATCTATCTATCTATCTATCCATCCATCCATCCATCCATCCATCCATCTATCGGTGGTGAGCGTTGGGGAGGGGGGGACTTCATCCAAATACCTCCTTAAAGATATATCTTTAGTTGGTGCTAAAAATTTTAGAACACCTGAGACACAGAATAATATATCACTTAAATATCCCAGTGCTGTTATGCTCTATATATCACTCAATCGAAACTAACTGTTGTATATCTTATTTTATATTATATTAATATTACCTAAAGCAAGACGTACATGCACTTTTAAAGTACACATTTGAAATATCCATAGAAAAGGTCTTAACTTTTCTCATCTAACCAATGTCTATATTAAATTTATAGCATCCAATCAAATTTATCAGTGCAGAAGCAACACATTATTAGTCAGGTTATACAGTATCATATTATACAGGTTATACAGTGAAACTGGACATGGATAAGCCACCGTGCTGAACTTGAGGATTAGGGCTCCTGCAGCTACCTGGGTAAAATGTTTCCATATAAATTCACATAATAAAACATCGCCTTTGACTTGCTATAAGGCCAAACGTTCAAGTGATTTGAAACAACTTGCTTATTCAACGTTATTAAAATTTATTAATGTTAACTAGGTGCATTTACCTCAGTCAAAAAGTCGAAATTTTAATAATAGTTACTTAAAATCATAACACAATAATTCTGGCACTTAAGATGACTTTACTTTTACCTTATTAGTACTTTAGAATTATTAAATTTACTTTATAGTTTTTACTTACAGGCAAATAGAGTAGCCAACATAAATGGCTAAGCAGCAATTCAAATGCTAGCTACTGGTAAATATTGGTCTATTATAATATATTTTATTTCTGATGAATTCATTAGCAAAGTATGTACTGTACATAATTCAACTTCAACCTGAAAATGTGACAATACATATTATGTAAGATTCTGACTTGCTATTTATACTTTTACTAAAATGTAAGTTCTCAGTACTTTTTCAACTCTTGCTCAAAGTGTATTAAAACTATTTTGAGATAGGAGCGAATATGTTATGACATTCAGTTCAGAAAGCTGGAAGAAAAAGCAGAATATCACCACTTAAGAGAGCTTTGTTTAGACGGAACCTGACAACTGGGCTGACTGGAGAATAATAGTGTCTGGTTATAAAGACAGCCGACGGGGGAGACAGAGACAGCCTTGAGCGGAGTGCTTCTTTTATGGGAGGGGGACACAGTACATTCACGCCCACACAGGCTGAGGTTGCCAGGTATACATGTTGAATTTCTAAAGACCGGTTTACCAGGTCCTGGGATTATCCATCTGGAGTTACCTAACCCCCGCAGTAACGTAACCCCCATTCCATCATATTGTGGTGTGCAGCCCTAAAGCATCAGGGGAGCTTGTTTTTAATCTTGATCCATCTGTATAGTCAGCCTGAAGACTCGATAACTGTTAGGACAAGAACAGCATGGCCAACTGGCACAATAACGTAAACTATAAACTCACTCTCTCACAAGTCTCTCTGTGCCATTTTTAAACTTTTAGCATATATTATGTGCATGACCGGTTACAGCCATGTAATTCATAGATCCAATCCTTCTTCATCTCCCATTAGCCTTATAAATATTATATGAGACACAACCTGCCCCAAGGTCAAGTCCATTAATCCCTCCAAAACTTCACTGGGAACAAATCAGACAGATCAAGTTCGGCTGCTGACAAGAAGCCCTGGCTCTGACAAGTGCTACGCTCCATTGTGAAATAGTGGCCTGTGCAGTACACGGGTGATTTCACTGCGCTAACAGTTGATACATGGACCAAGACTTATGCATTTAAGAAAGGATTAGCTTTTCACAAGCAATTTAATTGCATTATTATTGTTCCTTTTGGTCTTGTCATGCTATGCTATAACACGATAAGAAACACCCACACCAAGCAATTACACTAATGTCCTATGACACCAGTCTTCATGCAAATCACACACTCCTAGCGTATCAATCTATCATGACCACTGGTGCCTCAAAAAAAGAAAGGGCTTGGCAAGAGGTGGTGCTTCTTCCCCCATCCGCATAAGCATTTTAGTGTCATATTTGTCTGCTGTTTGAAGGACTTCAAACGCTCACACTTTTTTGGCAGCAGCCAAAACATTCAAGACACTTAAGACATGAAAGGTAGCATGAATTCTTTTAAAAGGAGGAATAAATTCAAGTGTTTTTACTGAACTAAAACAAGAGCTTGGTCAATTCATCAATGCAAGTATGGATATTATTCAGGAAAATAATTCTACTGGTGTCGTCAATTCATCCTAAATAACATGTTGACAACTTGCTGCCAATACGGCGATAACAAACAAGGAGGGCCAAGGAGGCGCCCTCTAATGGTGACAGATCACAGCCATTCTGAGCGTCTTGAAGACTGATGGAGAGGGTACAAGTGACCTTTAGCAAAGATGAAAGCCACACAGGTTACGCGTGTTTGGCTGTTTAAGTCTTTCATCTTAAGGCACGTCTGAGAGTTATGACCCCAACCTGTTGATCCGGGTGACCTTCGTGTAAAGGCCTAAAGGAGCACCTGCCCAGTTTCAAAAAGAGGTAAGCGAAAGAAATTAATCTTAGATTGTACTGCACCGCTTAATATGTGCAACACAGGCTTTGGCCTGTAGCCAAACATGCTCCCACTTGCTGCACAGTGGCAAGGAATGCTGTGAACAGTTACAGAAAAAAATATGGCAGTTTAATGTTATTTCTCTCTTCTTACAACACCAGAGAATATCTCCATCACTTGTTAAATGTTAAATGTTCCATAAGGGTTGGTTTAATATACTGTACAGTAACTACATGCAATGACATTGTTTTAATAACCAAATATTAGAAATAAACAAATTGACCAGATATTTAGCTGTGAAATGGTTTTTAAGCATTTTTTTGTAAAACATCTTCATTATATCAAGTAGGATATCGATTACACCTTTATAAAATAATTTCATTAAGGCAAAACATATCAGATCTAATAAAATGAGGGGGATAATTCAGTCGTGGAACTCGCACATTATGCTATTATGTTGATCAGACATTTAGCATGTTCTGTGTTTAAGTAAACTAGAATGCCAAGGTGTTTGTTTTTTGCCCTGTATGTGGGCAAGAATTTGCCAAAAATGGAGGGCCATTTTCATTCCTGCAGTGAGAGTGAGGTCAATTAAGCCATTTCCCGTACAATCTATCTCCCCGCAGCACCTAGATCAATTGGGCTGCAGCTGCAGAGGCCATGTAAGTCAGGCAGATGGAGAAGATTGGGGTTAAACCTTGCCTGACCTCTAGGAGAAAGACTGCAAAGATTGTCTCCATACCTGTGTCTGATCACGGAACACGGGAACGCAAAAGCTGGATATGTGTCCTTGAGTCAAGGATAAACGGAATAGGTTTATAATAACACAACGGAACGCGAGAGTGTTACTTGTATCATATAAACTAAATAAATAACCCGTAATACACATTAAAGTGTACGGTTAAGATTTGCGTACTTTTGAAGAAAAGTCCCAAAGGCAGCTCAGTTGTTTTCAATTTCTGTTTGTGAGGTGTGTGGGTGTTTCCTGTTCACATTCGTACTTTGCTTTTTTTCCCCACCAGCACTTGGTTGAAGATTTTTTTTAACTATACGTCCACCAAAACCATCTGCTGTAGCTTTAGCCCAAAGGCACTCTGGCCTTCCACTTCAAACCCAATTAGCCAAATCACATTTCAAAAGTGCTCGAATATACCTGCCAGTGGATAAACTCTTCAGGTGTCAAAGAGCTGCGTTAAACCCGAGGCTGGCCAAGTACAGAATGGGATGGGATTAGAGCTAACAAAGGACTGAAGATATCCCCTAACACCTGTGCAGGTACTGTGGCTACAGGAGTGCCTGCTAATGGGAAAAGCCTTTGGTCCAATTTGCAGGTGCTCAGAACCTAATCTCCTGGCTTGCAGCACAGCGTGGGTATCTATTTTCCTCTCTACCTGCTTTCTAGAATCACACCTTGCCTGACAGGCCAAGGGCTTCCTTCCACCCTTGCAACATAAGCCAGGTAATCAATCATTTACATCAGTAATTAGGGCCTGGTGTCAAAACAGGAATTGAAGCCAAGCTCGGACACTCAGTGGGTGTAGAAAGGTTGACGTCAGGCTCAAAAAGTTTTAAGGCACGGTGAAAGATCTTAGGTCTGTGCTCTTGTGGGTTTTACAATGCTATACTGTGGTCCAGTTCCCTGAGGTTCAGACATTCCACACCACAATTATGCGAGGAACATTACTCTCCATATTTCCAGCCTAAGGTTACTGACAAGCTGAATGTAGGCACCGGGAGTGTTGAGTACATGTACATGTTTCTCTTAAATTCAGACGCATATCAGTTAACAATAAAACTGTAAAGAAAATAAAGGCTTTTGTCTCCTATCCTTCTTGTCTACATTCAGAAAGAAAAGGTACCAAGCTAGGCTATTCTTTGTTGCTGGGGTGGGACATTTAAAGGGGCATCTTTTGTACCTTTCGTATATATCTTTCAGTAGGAAACATATATATAATCCTTCACACACTCAATCACTCACTCATCGTCTATACCGCTTTATTGTGTATGCAGGCTCGCAGTGGGCCTGGACTTATCCCAGGAGTTCCAGGCCATGAAGCGGGGTACACCCTGGATGGGGTGCCAATCCATTGCAGGGCACACACATACACACACTCACACACTTATTCATACACTACAGGCAAATTGGGAATGCCAATTTGCCTATTCTGCAAGTCTTTGGACTGCGGGTAACTAGAGGAACCCAATCAAGCACCGGGAGAACATGCAAACTCCACACATACAGACACGAGGTGGGAATCGAACCCTTGACCATAGAGGTATGAGGCCACTGGGCTAAACAATACGCCACCATGCCACCAGAAAGAGGAAACATGGAGTGAAGAATGTCGCTATAGTGACAACAATTTGTACAAAAATATGATTTTCGGTGGCCATCTTTTTCTGGTAGATGTTCTGGTTAAAACCTTGCAACCCCGATTAATGACGATGGAAACATACTGTTTAATGTTGAAATGATATGTCTGAAATTCAAAATAAAACTGCTTGAATGTGTATTGACCCTTGATTGCCTGTTATTGATTAAATATAGTCTGTAGAAAAAGTCGAGTGTGATAAGTGTCTTGAATGAATTTTGTTTTAAGCTATGCTGTTGTCCGTGTCGTCCCATAATCTATGGTCGCTGATTCTATGAAAGATGGCTTACTTGTTCTTTGAAAATATGAAAGTTATATTTGTATATGTATACACATAAATAAATGTATATATTTGTTATAGTTATATATGCTTTTTGATATTTTACAAGAATGCAAATATGCAGTTACCCGTAGGAAAATAAGCAAAGTGCTGTTAGTAATGGGGTAACCACTAAAGTGTAAGATTCTTTACATTACATTTAAGTAACTACCTAAAGGCATAGACTCAAAGAAGTACTCCTTTTAAAGGCAAAATGCTTAGGCTTTGACAGCAGTTGTATGATAAATTGACACATTATCTATGGGAAGAGACTGCGTGGGTGGGGAAGCACATCACAGACGCTGACTCTTAAAGCCTGCACCTAAGGTAATGCTGAGACATGCAGCTCAATGCACAGGGCACATACAGACCTCCAATAACTCACAACTTTACACAGCAGGAAGACAGAATGGAGCATTAAGAGTAAACCATATTCTGGAATCTGGTTTCAGTTTGAATGTCTGTCTGAGAGTCCTTTAAATTTCTGGAAGCAGCATTAAAAAAAAAAAGAAAATCCATCCGTGACCCAAAAAGGATTCCTGACTATGGGATCTCTCAGAAAGCTTTAATAAAATGTCCTTATTCTTCCAAAAGTCTGTCTGTTGAAATAATCTTGATTTTTTTTGTTGTTGTTGTAAACATTTGACATTTCTAAGGCAATAAAAAGTGTATTGAGCTATTTAGCAATGATGGTAAAAAAAAAAAAAAATGAGTATTAATGATTTTATCTTTAAGAAACAAACAAAAAAGGAGCAGGAATAACAAAATATAAATTTTTATACCAACAGCAAAGTGTTTGAGACAGAATACCAAAATTATATCTAGATTATATCAATATTTAATTTTTACTTTGTTGATGCAGTACCTATACAAAATTTTCCAATTTATTTTTGTATATTACAAAATATATAAGGCTTCCTATCTAACAAAGGGTTTCATTATGAGACATCAATCAATCAATCAATCAATCAATCAATCAATCAGTCAATCAATCAATCAATCAATCAATCAATCAATCAATCAATCAATCAATCAATCAATCAATCAATCAATCAATCAATCAATCAAGATATTTAAGATTCTAGAACTATGCTATGATATCTGCAAGATTCTTTTACAAAATAAATCCTAGTTTGATTCTTATTTTATAGATGATGAAGTAGAAAATTAGTGGTCGTTAATAATAATAATAATAATAATAATAATAATAATAATATGTAAAAAAGTGCAATATACTGTACATTTAAGATAAATATCATAAAAGTACGTAATTGAAAATATTATATATAAATAAATAAATAAATATAATAATAATAATAATAATAAATAAATACTAATATAAAAAATAATAAATAAAAAAATTAAAAAAAATAAATAATCATAAAAAAAAAAAAAAAAAAATAATAATAATAATAATAATAACTACAAAAATTACAAAAGTACAATGCATTTGCTCCATTGTTGATCCCAACTCTCGAACCCTCAGAATAGTGACAGGGATCACACCATTGACAAAAGCTATGTACACAGATGTTTAAAGAACAGGAAACCAGGATTGAAGACAAAGCCTGCAGTGGAAGATCATCTACTGCGACAAAATTTTTTAAAAAAAGTTTGGTTCAACAGTGGTGCAAATCCATTGCTTGTGATAAAGGCTATGTTGAGTAGTACCTTAGTGGAAAGAAAGAGTTACTTTACCAATATGTGCAATCTGAACAACCTTCGTCAGTTAATTAAAAGGTTATAACCACTTTTGCATGACTTTGTGTACAGCCCTGGTATAACACAATATGATAGTATGTAGGTGGAACACAATACATGGAATACCTGCAGTGGTTTAGCAAGTGATTTCAAATAGGATTTTTTTTTAAATAGAAGGTCAGCTTAACAAAGGTGAATCCTTAACAAAACACTCTCTTCCAATAAATCTATGCTGTGTTTCTCTTGGGAACTTTCAGTCAGAAATACAAATCACAGATTTAAGAGACGCTATGGTTTCAGAATGCTGTACGCGATTATTAATAGCTTTCCTTGGGGGAAAAACAAATGATTTATCCATTCTTGCCTCTTTCAACATTTGTGCTGTATTTATTGTGCAACCTCCAAGTGTTAATTCCATAATCGCCCTGCTCTACCACTGCGTAGGCACACTGGGCTGTCCCTTAACAGAGGCGGTGAATAGAAGCGGTGCAAGCTTCGATGTGTTTAGATCATTCCAACACCTGGTTTTCCCACAAGCGCACATGAATGGCTGCTCTATGAAATCAACCTGAGACATTTACCAGATAAATGATCTGTTGTTCTGGGACGTCTTGTTGTCCTTTTCTCCCGAGTCACCGCAATTATTTGTGGTAGATCAAGACTTCATTACGGAACACCGGATTCACAAGAGGGTCTCCTGGGTCAAGTGTGGCACACCGAAAGAGAAATGACTGGTGCGCAAATGAAGCCTATTTCCATTGTCTTCTCCTTTCTTGTCAAACCAGAAAATAATTCAGTAGTATCAATAATCTGCCAGGATTTACACCTTAGGAGAGGCAGGGAAAATTGTTGGCCTCTGTGGGTTCTGATTAGCCTTAATGACCCACCAATTGGGAAGTTGTGTTTAGATCACAGAAGGATGTGGCGGAGACAATATGTAAGCAAGAGAGACGCAGGACCACAAACAGGATTAATGAGACAGACACGTTTACTGGCTAACGAGGTCTTTCCTAAATAATCAGAGCAGAGGGAAACACCGAAAAGGTGCTCTCAGGAGTTTTATCAACCAAGGAAATGGCCACAACTCCCATACTAGACCGTTTCTGAAACACCTGGGGCATGACACTTTAACGCTGGTGCTACAAAATAATTATCAGATTTAAGTAGCTCCTAGTGATCTCATCCAGAATGATGTACAGAATTGCTATATATTCATGCTCTAGAATGAAAAGATATTTTGATATCATCTCTTTTATATATATATATATTATGAATAATATATTATATATCTATATATACACATTTATTATTATTATTTTATTATTATTATTATTATGATTATTATTATTATTAGAAAGGATAAGCTGACCAGTACTAAGCAGAAGAAAGCCCCTTGGAAGGATGACAGCTGGGCACAACCTGCACGTGATAATTGATCCAGTCCTAACCTCACACCTGTTTGATGCTCTCCACTCCCACATGCACACTGTTAGCCCCTCGACATATGCCAACACTGAATCTCTTGTGGACCAATTTAGTGGTTAACACAAAGAAATAAACACAGATGCTCCCAAGAACAAAGATGACTTGCAGCAGCAACTGAGAAACTGCCACTTAATATGGTTTCCTAGTTTTCTCACTACAGCAGGACTTTTTTAAATGGTTTCTGTTCAGCATGTTATGGTACTTTTTTTTGTTGCAAAAGTTATCAAATTAATAAAGTATGTGTACACAGGACTGTGCTAAAAATTTCCATAAATTATTACTCCAGCAAAAAGAAAAAACAATTTGTTTTTAAAAATGTTGAAAAAAATGTTTTATGTATAGTAATCAACATATTCTATTATGTAACAGACACCTTCTTTGAATAATAATAATAAATAATAATAATAATAATAATAATAATAATAATAATAAATAATAATAATAATAATGGTGAATCAACACAAGTAATTGTAATATGCTGTCAGATTCTCTAAGATGTTTAGAAATGTTTTTTTGATTTTCCTGATTTTTGCTAATTTTCTAAATTACATTTTTTTTTTCAGAATCAATGGGTTGTCAGACTTGTCGTACTTACTTTGTGTGGTTTATTACTGGATTGCACACTTTCTGTACATTTTATATATTAATATTATGTCTATTTTACTGAAAAAAAGTAAATTAATATTGTAACATACTTAATTCTATTTAATTAGTTTAACCTAAACATACCGTTTTTAAAATTAATATTTAACATAATTTTTTTCTCAACTTGAATGAAAATTCTGCCCTTAATTTAAATATGTTGATACATGAGTCTTTTTTCTGTTTACTCTTTACATCATTACATCATTTCAGAACTTGTGATTTCTACTGTCCAGTACTGTAGGGATTCCAATATGCTGCCATTATTAATTGCTTTAAGTTCATGACTTTTATTCAGGATGTTAATTCAATTTAAGGTCATTAATAATGTACCATACTTTAGTACCAGCTAAATTAAGTCATTTGTCATTTTGTGGGGTTTCCCTCAACATCTGTATCTATTTTTACACTTTGGACAAATTAAAGAATGAACCTTAACAAAGTTTGCCACTTGGACACAAATACCTTTTTGTGCCAATCAAAAGAACTTAAATGTAAGTTAACTCACTGGAATTACGGTGTGTCACAGGAGTTAATGCTCATTTTCTGAACATTGCCTTATATGTTACCAACAAATCAGAGATGTGTCCCTGATTTGACCGGACTCAGCAGTGACACACTTCCCATGGGTTTGTCTCTTTTCCGGTCCACGCCAGTCTGACTGGGGCGAGACTATGTGATAAACCCCTAGCCTTCCTTTAGACTGTAGTGATCCCGAGCAAGTTAACACAGCCTCATTACTCAGAATCTACTCCCTGGGGTTGCACTTGAAAAACAATGTTGGTCCACTGCAAACCAGTCAAAGGGAAACAGTCCAGAAAAAAAAGGAAGAAAAGCTTTATCTGATCAAACTTGAATTTGGTAAATGCTTTTTTGAAGGATGTTCGCATGGGTAAAGTGATACAATTAGCAAAATGAAATAGAAATGGAAATCTTGTACAGACACACTTTGGTTTATATACAATAAATAGTAAACTAATAATTAGTTCAATGCTGTGTGCCTTTATTATTTTGTAAACCCCTTAAACTCCTAGGAGCTCAGTGCAGATGTGCATACCTCACCGGTGCAAGGCTATTATTTTCACCGGAGGTGTTAAATAATTCATATTAAATACTAAATAATATAGTGAATAACTGAATAATAATCCAAGTTAGAATTAGTTCTATTACACACTTCTAGCCACCAGGGGCAGTGTGAATCTTGAGAGTATTTTCTTAAAGGGCACAACATAAGGTTTTGCAAGAAATTGATGCTATCATCAGCCACATTTCCCCTTCCTGAGAAGTCTTTTGGAAGCACATACAGGATGCATCATATAGTGTACAACAACATGTTGTCTTCCAGGGCTGCCAATAGGCTTCCATTACTGACACAGTAAGTGTATTTTTCATAGAACTTTAAATTGTTGTTTTTTAGGGGGGAAATGTAAGTATATATATATTTTTTACCGTTATAGCAACGCTTGCCTTATTACAGAGGTATTCAGTCATGGAGTGAAGGAAATGCGGTGTGGTGTAGGAGATGGAAAATAGCAAGAATATGAGCTATACTAAAAGTACGAGCTCTCTCTCAAAGCATACCAAAAAGCAGTAAGAAAAGTGGCAGATGGGGTTTTAGATTTTAGGACAAGATAAATAGGCCTCAAATAAAAGTCAAATCTAGGACATAATGAGAAATAATGGTAATGATAATTAGACAAGTGGTTGGATAAAAATACACTTTCTTTGATTCGCTCATCTGAGGTTAGTGCTGCTATCACTCTATGCTAATAAGTGGGCCTGCCTTGCCATACCATGCACAGCTCCCCACTGGGTGTGCTACTTAATCAGACTGTGCATGCTGGAGTTGGTTTCGCTCCTTTCATTCCTCATCCTTCCTGCTGGGGTGAATGCTCCATTGCCCTGTTGGAGAGACATAGTCACCACAGATGCCTCCTTTACTGACTGGGAAGCAGTGTGGTGACAGATGGGCATAGGAACCATGTGCCCACCTGTAGGAAATCAGAACACATTAACCAGCTGAAATTGTGGGTGCTCCATCTGGCCCTGAAGTTTTAACTACTTGTCCTGAGTTAAACCATGTGTTGATCCTCTGACAATCAGAGATCAATTACAAGGTCACACAGCTCTGTTTCCTCATCAGGTGGGCCTAGACTAGCCTCCACTCAGCAGGAGGGTAGAGCTGGCACCTGGAATCGTCCATATTTATATGGAGTTCCATATTTGGGGAAAGTTTCGGTGAACTGTAGGTTGACCTATTTGCCAATGGCAAGTCATCTCATTGCGGATAGAGCGTCTTTCCGGCAAAATTAATGGAACAAAATACACTGGCCGATAATTGGCCTTATCATTTACTCTAGAACTTGTTTTCTGATTCTGCCAATGTTGCTCAGAATTCAGCAACTAGGCTAGGAGTACTATGAACGCAGACAGTACAGACTAAGTCAACACCCTGATTCCCCAAGAGTTCAGTGTTGGAACTCTTGTTGTGTTCCTCCATGGTTCCTTCTATATTGGGCTTCAATAAGATAGACTTGGTGGTAATCTCAGCATAGTGATGGCTAAAGCTAGGTTTTCTCTCCAAGGCCCAAGGTAAACAAGATAAAGTGACCTTGTTCTATGCAGTATGCACTCGTCAGTTCTATTTAAACAGAACGTTTTTTTTTTATTTATCCTGATTTATTCATAAGGGAGTAAAGGCATGGGAGGGGGGCTTTCTCATCTAAACAGAGACTCACCCACTGGGTGGTGTACATCATCGCTGTCTACTCTAGCTGGACCCCTACAGTGACAGGCGACTTTACAAGGACTGAGTCTTTTCACCTTTGCAATTAATATTTCTCTTTCCATGATTATGTACTGAAAATGTATTTGAACCAGGTCCAATCCAATTCAATTCAATTCAATTCAATTTAATTTGTATAGCGCTTTAAACAATTGTCATTGTCGCAAAGAAGCTTTCCACAATAAAAACTGATAAAGAGAATGAAGGAAGTTTGTATGAAATGTGAATGCATACAAATATGCAATCCACAATTTACGTAAACCTAAATAAGCCTAGATTTGGGTTATAATGGAACCATGAAAAAACACATGTGCATGAATATAGCATATTTAGTTATTATGAAATTACTTATTGTAAAAATCAAATAATATCTTTAAAAAAAAAACTACGCAGAAATAAACATTGGTTTGGGTTTTTTTTTTCTATTATGTTTAGCTTTATATTTTAAAACTGGTCACAACTTCCAGGCATTTACTTGCATCGTTAGAGCCTGTCATAAGCTGCGCTATCCTCAGGTGAGGCTTAGTCTATCAGGCACAGGTAAAGCATGTCAAACGCACTAGGCTTGATCTGGCCCTTGAACCAAATACCAGAAACAAAGAGTCTGACTTTGAGGATTACAGAAAAAATGCATATGATGGTAAAAAGCTGTGAAAAGTGAGCTTTTCAGGGAAAATAAGATGGGAAAAAAAATCCATACTCTTTCTGTAAAAAAAAAAAGGCAATCATGATCACATTATAATTATAAATAAAAATGTCAGATGGTAATTACTCCTAAGGTTCCAAAAGCTTAAAGTCTAGCACAAAGTTCCTACAAAGGTATCTTAAACAGGAAAGATTGGCCTGTATGTTAGCCTGCAGATTAGCCCCAGGACAGTGACTTTTCAGTGGCCCTGCGATTGTTGTGCATCAACAAGTCGAAAACCCTGGGGGGTAACATGACTTGTTGGGACAACCTCCATTGTACTTGTAGGACTAGGGAGGATTCCACTTCAACCCCTTCCCCTCCTTAGCCAAGGTTCCTTAGTGCTGAAGAGCAGAAATGTCTATTGTGTCTGGTCAACAATGACAACAACAGCAAGAAGGAAAAAGACAAAAAAAAAAAAAAAACAATACTGGGACTTGCCCACCTGAGTATCCACCCTTTGGAGACAATGCTGCCACTAAAGCCAATGTGCCTGGTCTGCCACTCATATAGACCCAACCCTTGGCTCCCTGTAGATTCAAGAATGCCTAACTTTGCAGGAGGTTTAATGTAAAACAAATGCAAAACAAAGGCTAATCAAATAGGACTTACATCTGACATTGATGATTTTAATAAATAGGTAACTTTTAAGCATTTATGTAAAATTTTTTTTAAAAAAATAATAATAATAAAAAATAAGAGAATGACATGGTAAATGGTTAGACCCTTGTTTTTTCAAGAAGTTTATTTGCAACTCTTTAAAAACAAGTAAAACCTGGTGGAAAGGCAACAATTGCAGCTTCTACTATGATATTCATATTGTAATTTCGAATTAATAATAATAATAATAATAATAATAATATATTTGCAGAATTCTCAGATCACAGATTTTAACAGTTTTAAGATGGAAATAATAACATCATCAACAACAACAACAACAACAACAACAACAACAATAATAATAATAATAATAATAATAATAATAATAATAATAACAGAATACAAAACTGTTTCATCACCCATGGAATGCTGGTCCTTTTTAGACTTATTTAGGATCTATGTGTCTTTGTCTTCTCTGTAGCCACACACACACACGCACACATGTCCATAATTATTGTTGTAAAACAAGTGACATATTGAAACATGATGAAAACATGAATCATTTTTTCACGGAATTCAACTCCAGCAAGTGCTTGTTGTTAAATGACAAACACACAGGTATATGTGATGTTGGGGGGTAGTTTTTTTCTTAAATGGGGACCACATGGCCAAGATCACAGGGTGTATCTGTGTTATATCATACTGACTGACAGCTGGGTGTGGGCACACCCTCGGGCAGCTTAATGACAAACCATCTCGGCCACCCACTCGACCCTCCCCGAGCTCACCATCTTGAAGCACCTATATTATGCTGTCAGGAAAGGAGCTAATGAATGAGCAAGGTTCCGGGATCATTGGCTATTTTTGGATCTTGAAGTGTAAGAGTGGTCACAGGTGAGTGGACAGGACAAAGATACTCTGGCGTGCGTCTCTGATTTTAAAAACAAATTTGTTCATTTTAAAAAGAATTTCATAAAACCATTCTCCTGTAATTGCAGATACTCTTTATAGTTATGTTAGAGCCAAGAAAATTGCAGGATGTAAGAATGTTACCGATCAAAATATTAGCCTCTGCTAAGAAAACGCTATAGACTACTGCATTCACAGCTGCAACCAGATGTTAGCCGCAGTTTAAAATATGAGAATATTCCATGTCATCAAAGTTTTCTGATTCCAGAGAATAATAAAATGCTAAACACACACAAAGTTCTTCGAGTGACATTCTTTAACACAGACTCTTTTGAGTTTCTAGAACTCCAGCGGTTGCCATGAAGCTTGAAAATAATACGCAGTGACAAAAAGCAATTTGTTTAACCACAATAGCAACCGCCATCTCCCAGCATGGTCCATTCAATATTGTTACAAGACTGCATTTTCTACAGCTAAAACATCTACATTACACCACAGAGGCATTTGCCATAAATAAAGATTCACTGGCATAAAACTGGCATAAAGATGTTTTAAACATCACAGACATTTTCCTTTGGTCCCTTGTAGTGAAATATGCTGAAAAATTCTCTAAATGCTTTTCATGACATTCAATTTGAATATGCAGAGTTAACATTACTAGATCTAGATAAACATTCAAACACTGACAGTGTTAATATTTTCAAGGGAATTGAAAAAGAAAATGAATAAAGAAATGTTGATTCTGAAGGTGTTTGTTCCTTTAAAAAAAAAAAATCAGCTGTGACAGTATTACTGGTTTTTATTTACTGAAAATGAAAAAATAATACAAGAGAGATTGAGAATTAAAAAAACGAGTCGAGTAGTATGTTGTCCACCATGGCAAAGGCATTAGGAGAAAAGATTTTGTTCTTACAGATTGCTCAGTAACATGGCATAATATTTTTGTTGTCTTTTTAACTTCACACAACTGTGTATAGCTGTAGTAGAGTAAGTGATAACGGAAAATACATGTAACTATGAAAATTCATTGCTTATTAATATGTTAAAAATTGTAATTGTAACTAAACTGCTTAGACAAAAATTTCAATCACATGAATTGTTTTTTTTATTTTTTTTTATTTTTAGAAATACTCTTTTTAATATTTTGATTATTGTTTTGTAAATGTCATGAATAAAATACATTATTGTTGTAAATCTGTTAGCAAGCTTATTTAATATTAGGAACTCCCTCCTTTGTTATGATTATTTACAAGCATTCAGTTTCATCCTGACTGACTCTAGATCATAAAAAGGCGACTTAAAACAGTGTTTTTAGAGCAGTTCATTCAGTTTCATTAATCGTTAAATCTCATCGTTAGTGTCAGTCTGAAACACATTTATAGATCGTTTTAAGAGATTTTAAATAAGATTCTCTTTAATGGCGATGATTATTTTGATAGTGTGTTAAGTTTAGGTAAGAGTAAGGTTAGGTATGTCTTCCCATCTATTTGACAAATCCCACCTTCTGCATTATGATTGGGTATAACAATTTTTACATCTGTGATTCATCAGATAACTTGAATCATGTACTATGGAAATTTATTAATTATTATGTAAATGTAATTTGGTATAAGTGACATAGTTAAACAAAATATATGCCTGTTCTCTGACGATGTCATGATAGCATTAACGATGGTGCGACTACTGACATCTAGAGTATAAACTAGCTCTGCCATAATTCAATTCAAGGTTTGACTGTTTATATATATCCATCCATCCATCCATCCATCCATCCATCCATCCATCCATCCATCCATCTAGGACCTTTTGTAGTCCAACTATGAACCGTGGAGACCATTGGTGACCATTGTATGTATTCCCATTTGTATGACAGACTTAGGACCTCAGGTCAACATTCACATGTACATTCACACACTACGGCGTAATCTGCATGTCTATGGACTGTGGGTGGAAAGCCGGAGAACCCAGAGGAAACCCACCAAGCGCGGGGAGATCATGCAAACTCCATGCACACAGACCCAACGCGGATATCGAACCTGGGACCTGGAGCTGCAATGCGACAGTATATATATTTGGACACACCTTCTAACTCCATGGTCTTTTCTTTCCACATTGTAAATTCTGAAGGCATCCGAAATATACAATGATCTCCTTTGAACAATTGATAGTGAGATGTGTCTGCTACTCGTGCTCTGTAAATAAAATGCTAATAACGGCTCTAACCTGAGGTTCTGTTAATTGAAACTATTCAAGAAAAGCTGATTTTTCTGTCTTAAAATAACAATTGACTGTTGTTCTTGTTACTTAATTACCTAATGCCATATGTGTTATTTACTGTAGTTAGTTTTACATGGTTTGTGCTAGAATGTAGAAAATAAATTCAACCTTCTGTTCTCTCTCTCTCTCTCTCTCTCTCTCTCTCTCTGTCTCTCTCTCTAAACTAAACAGTGACATACTTATATTATAAAGTCTTTAATACTAAGACAAATTGTAAATATATTTAAGTGTACGTATCATGTCGATTATTTTAAAATCAGATTATGGTTAACGATAAAGATTATTTTGCAAGTGTAACATCCTTCATCTAGAAATGAGTCACTCAGGTTTTTAATGAGATCTCAAAAAAGGACCAAATAAAAAAAAATAATTCCCAAGAGGCTGAATTTTGTTTTGTTTAACATATTTATCCCTCGCATGTCCAACATTTGGAACATGCTGTTGAAGGAAAATAATATTTTTTTCCTTCTTTAGTCACCAATTGTGGTTTATATTTCACATAAAAAACTTGTAAGATGTTAAAGCAAGAAATGTAATGCTTAGTTTTTAATCAGCACAACAAGAGAACTACACATAGTTAGTTTAAACTCAACTAGAACACTCACATCCATGCCTTATTAATTTCGTTGTAAATATTAAGATACAGTTTATAGATAAATACAATATCCATGATCCATTACATGATACATAAGTTGGTACAGCAGGATTTTTTTTAGATACAACAAAATTCCTGTAACATAGCATACACACGTACATTATCATATTTGGTTTCATTTTATTTTGGACAGTTTTGGAATAGGAGTTATTAGAAAAATCTTGAATGGATATATATAAGGATTGTGAATGCATGCCTTATGATGTAAGGAAGATTTAGTGAAGTGCATGCTCAGTACCACCCAGACACTAATCCTGGGCATACTTCCTAAAGCAATCAAACTGTAAACAGATTTAAAATGGTGCTGCTTTATTTCACCCTGTCTCCGGCCACAAACAGACCCAAAACAAATGAATTACTTAATGCGTCCCACACCAGGTTTGAATCACACCAATTACTTTGCATGTCTCAAACACTTTCCATTGATTTTTAAATATTCTTTTGTAAAAAAAAAACAAAAAAAACAATTGATACCTCACTTGATTATTTTACTTTAACTACCTGATAGAGAAAGTGTTAAAAGTTTAGTATATCTATATATAAGCAATCCCTGGTGTACTAAAGATGAGCTGTGTCAATATTCAACCCCTCCTTTGGGCTTGAGAAAAATAATGGAACAAGCAGAGGAACACTAAGAAATAATTGCCAATGCTCCTGAAGAAACATTTACCATCGCCCATGAAGTGCTTTCAAATGGCTCAATAGTTGGTGGATGCACAGAGGAAGTGAAAGGGACACAGTGAAGATGACAGAGCAGACCAATTTCGGAGCACACATATGGCAGCAATCGAGGGGACAAAGGTCTGCCTGGCCCTCTGCAATTTGGACATAACCCATGTTTGGCTTTTCTTTTAATAGCTCAGATTGCTCTGTTTAGACTAAAAATAAACAGTCCAATTTGGAATTGTGGCGGACTACTATTTCAAGATCACGAACTTTGGCCTTGGCCAGAGTTTGTGGAGGTGCCCATGTGTGGTGGCCTGTAAAGTGGACCAACAAAACACCTCACTACATTGCGTATACAATGTACACAGCATTACACCAAAGAGTGCTGATGAAATGTCCTGATGTTCTACTTCTACTGTGGGTTGCCGCACTTGTCACTTGCTTTCTACTGTTATGGATGGTCACATGGTAACATAAAAAATTTGCTCTCCCCAAACACAGCTTATTCTTATTTCTCAGTCTTGCTTCAGTAGATAATTGCACTGGCATATTCTTGACTTGTTTAATCATAAAACGTATCCTGTGTTATCCCTTCCATTCATCCATCCATCCATCCACTTCATCCTGTTTATGAAGGGGCCTGGACTCTATTCCAGGGAACTCAGGCCACAAGCCAGAGTAAACCATGGATGCATCACAGTGCATGAACACATTGAAAAACCAGCCTACAATGTATGATATTGGACCATGCGAGTTAACTGGGGTACCTAAAGGAAACCCACTAAGCATGAGCAGAACATGCAAGCTCCATGCACGCAGACTGGAGCTCATGCTCTGCTCCTGTGTAATAAAATGGTTTATAATTCCATGCTTTTGGTGCCACCCAAAGGATAACTGATTCCCTTTTGGGTTTGTTGTCTGTTGTCATCTTAAAGATTTATTTATTTATTTATTTAACTGTCGCATCCGGTTTGTTCACTAGGCATCTAAATATACCTTATATCCCTTTGTGAAAAGTTCTTGGTCACTTTTTTTCACTTTAAAATGACAAATTCAAGGACAAAAAAAAAAATGCTTGAATTTATTCCTCTTTATTCCTGAAAACTCTTCTCCAAAATGATTTCCTTGTTTGAATGAAAACTCGCAGTCAGATTTGACTTGAATCTGTTCCAGAGCACCGGCCGGTAGTCCAGCGCAGATGTTCAAATAAGCCCAAGAACAACAAGGAGAGCCTTTTTACACCTGGCAACTCTCAACACAAAAGCTGGAATAGCAGGACTTGCGAGGTTGTCTCAGCTTGACCTTTCCCCTGTAGTGATGTCAATGTATTCCTTGGCCAATTGGAGTGTTCAGCCCTGCCCTTGACTTTGTCGAGTCCAGACACGAAGACAAATGATTCTATCAGATTAAATGTTTTTTAATGACATGTGTAGAAAGCCAGCGTGGACCTTGCTGCAAGCCATATGTAGACTTTCTCTGATAATCTTTTCTAATGAGCCCTAATTTGTAGTCAATCTGTGAATGCACCCTGCTTCACCGGGGGCCCTGAGTGGAATCTTGTTGCTTGTATTTGTTGCTCCAGATGCAATCCTTAAAATGATAATAGTGTTCTGGGGTGGATAGAGTAAGTTTGTTGCATGTGACCAAACATGTTCCGCCTGCCGCATCTGCAGTGTCACACAGTCAAAGACTGGGATAAAACAAGGTTCAGTCTTTTCAAAGGCAGGATTTTGTGTGTGTGAGTGGGTGTGCGTGTGCATGAGTGTGTGTGTGTGTGTGTGTGTGTGTGTGTGTGCAATCTACGTAAAAAAGTGACTTCAATTTAACCACAATTCAGGTTTGTGTAGGGCTTTTTTTTTTTACAACAGACGATGTCACAAAGCACAAAGCAGCTTTACAGAAATTCAGATTAAAGAGCGAGCCAGAGGCGACAGCAGCAAGAAGAAGAAAAAAATCTCCATGAAATGACTTGAGGAAGAAACCTTGACAGGAACCAGACTTAAAAGGAAAACCAGCCTCTTCTAAGAGACCCTAAACATGACAGTATACAGGTATAGAACAGCGCAGCTGAATAGTATTAAGTGTGTTGAAGGAATGTTCAATATGGGCATAGTATTCTATTTTATTTTATTTTTTTTAATCACAGCAGCGGTTCTTGAATATAAATGAAGATACGAATCAAGGTTTGAAAAGCCATGTACAGCTACGGGATATGAGTATTAGATATGGTGCTACTCTAAAGTGGTTTAAAATGGTCCACATTGGAAAAGTAACAAGGAAATTACCAAAGTTTCATCATATGATGAAACTTTCATGACAACATGAAAGGCTACTTCTGACAAAGTGCTGGCTTCCAATCTATAGTATACACACTATAAATAGTGCCTGTGTGTTCCTTGAAAATGTTCGATTTTTTTTTTCTTTCTTTCTTTTTTTTTCAGAAAAGACACGCTCAATTTATAATTCCTCTAAATAGACAAATCAAACACATCTGTGTAAAGAAGCTGATGTTCAAAACATAATGGTCCTTAGGGAGGCCTCTCAGGATTAACACAGACACTCGAAAAGAGGCTTCAGAGAATCAGTTGAGGTCAAGTGATGATCCCATGCACAGATAGACAGTGTCCTCCAGTGGTAGCTGTTCATCAAAGGGACTCGGGGGAGAGGAGGATTGGCTCTCGGCCGTCACCTGTGATCGCTCAGGCATGGCTGCATTACTGCGGGATGAAGGGGACAGGTTAAAGCTCCTGGCTACGGAGTGACCTCGTCACTCAGCTCAGCCCTTGTCTATGGACAAGACTCTGTCTGAACCAACAAAGCACCCACATGCCACTTAAAAGAAGGTTTGTTCTTCCTGACAGAGCTCAATTGAGGATAATTGTCTCTTTCAGATCACCACGGCCAATGTGATCTTCCATGCATTGA
The DNA here is from genome assembly GCA_013621035.1 of Clarias magur. Lineage (NCBI taxonomy): Eukaryota > Metazoa > Chordata > Actinopteri > Siluriformes > Clariidae > Clarias > Clarias magur. The sequence goes on from QNUK01000164.1 coordinate 1,071,759, forward strand.
AATTTAAGGAATGACTGCATTCCCCTCACTTTACAAGAAGTGCTTTCTTTAACCCTGGTAACCCAAGCCAGGAAAATGTTGCATGCATTTGTGCTGAAATAATATTAGGACAGGATACAGAATAAATGCAATGTGAAAGATTTGCACATAAGCACTCAGGATTATTGGCATCGATCACGAGATGGGAATGCGATTGGTGCTTGTGCGAACGATTATCACCAATCTGTTTGACGTCACCCAGATGGGTGAGATTTTCCTGCTCGAATTTTCTCTACCAACACACACATACACACACCTGCAGCTGCCCTGATAATAAACTCCCAATGGCAGTCCGTTAACAGGCCAGCTGTACAGCAACAACAGAACCATGTGTGAAATTAACATGTTACAAGGTCTGTTATTGGCTAGTACGGGTGCTACGTTGCACACACACAGCTGAAAAATTTTCGTTCTGAATTCGTCACAATTCATTATTACCAAATTAAATTATTAAAGCGATCCATACAGCAGTAAAAATGTGGACATAATCATTTCCTTCCACATGAGGAAAGCAGACTCCCTTTATTAAGCTAGAGTTAATAATTTACTGAGGATATAAAGACAGGTAAGTTAAACCAATCTTCTACCGCTGATGTTATCTTTTAACTATTTCCGAGACATTTGCCAAAAGTCGCCTCTGCGCAGACGTTCACGAGTGTCAACGCATCCATGTGTGTCCTAAAAGACTGAGTCCCATCCCCTCCATCATGTGGTGACAATGTGTGCTCGCTGGTGGAAGTCTGTGTGAGGAGGAAGCGGGCTGTAGCCCCAAGCGCCTCGACCCAGGGAGGAATGTTTATCGTGTCCAGCGCCTTTGATCTCACCCAGTTAATCACTTCCTGCACACTGTATGTGAACTGCTGCACCACCGCAGAGGGGAAGCAGGGGGACGCCATTTGATGCGGTTTCTCCTGCACTACCTCCTACAAGTCATTAGATGGAGGCCGGATAGATAAGGCGGATAGATGCCGTGGGCTCGGAGTACTGTGGCTGTTCCCTTCAAGTTCTCCAGCATTCAAGAGTCACTAATTACCATGTGGCACAGCCTCACATCTCCACACGAGCATTGAGGATCTCGCTGTGAGGTGCAGACAGACGCTACGCAACTCTGGTTCATAGTCTAGCAGTAGTGATGCAGCCTTACTGAGGCTTATTTCTGGCATGGTATGCACAGAAACGTTCACTTCGACATGAATTCATTACAACCATGAACGCTCAAGATAAGCTGAGCTTTTCATCCTCAACTACTACATGGTTTGGGTCACTGACTGTTAACTGGCTCTCTCAGGATCCATAATGAGGCAGTAATATCGGCCATAAAACAGATTCTCTAGCAACAAACGCCCGAGTCGCCGCTGCTCCAGTCTCTGGAGCACTAGCCGGGGTACACCAGGGCACACAAGCGCACACACTCTGGGCAATTTGGAAACACCAATTAGCCTAATCTGCACGTCTTTGAACTGTGGGAGGAAACTGGAGTAGCCAGAGGAAACCAACCAAGCACAAGGAGAACATGCAAACTCCACGTACACAAACCAGAGGTGGGAATCGAACCCTTGACCCTGGAAGTGCGAAGCCATAGTGCTAACCACAATGCTACCTTCTACCAACACAACATCTAACAATCACACACAAATATTATATGATTCCTCCCCTTTTGCCACTGTCGCCACAAAGTTGGAAGCAAACAGTTGTCTAGTTTTGCTGCTTCACTGAACTTGCAGGATCAAACCCATTCCAGAAAAAGATGAATTCCCAGAAATTATAATGAATAAATTCCATAACTTAAGGTTTCCTAAGACTGGAGTAAAAGAACATCCAGACCAATAGTCCAGACCTTAATATACTTATTTAACATCAATCCCTGACAATTTTTTCCAACTCCAAAATATGACATGATGCCTTCTCGGAGGAGAGCAGCAAAAGGGTGAACTCTTTGTAAAGCAAGTTAGTAAGCAATTGCTCTAAGTAAGCAATTATGAATGACTGTGATGGTTACAGTAGGTGTCCATAAACTTTTGAAAATTCTTTGTGTCTACTTGGAATCCACTTGGGCTCTATTTGGAACCCATTATAAAAGGAAAACCACTTTGGTGTTTAGGGTTGTTATGGTTATACATAACAACCCTAAAGGTTTTGCAAAATTCAAGTGTTGCAGGCCTTGACACCACAACTTTCACAAAAAAGAATGTAGATTGTAATATAAGCTGTTCTTGTGTTTTCTTTAACATTTGCCTTATTGATTTTTTCCACAAGCCTGAGTAATGACCATCCCCAGAACTAGTGAATGTATCAGTCCAACTGACCAAGTCGGTGCAACTCCTAACCACTCCCTAGCACAAATTCTTTTTTAAAGTCTCACAATCATTCTGACTTTAGCTTTGATTACAGAGCACAATGCACAATTCATGTGTGAAAATGATTCCTCATGCTCCCAGAACCACTTTTTAACAATTTGAGTTCTGGAATATGCCTGTGTCATCAGGGAAGAAAACTCCATTGATGTGATAATCCGGTCATTCACTACATTCAGTTCATCAGCCTGTCAGACATATATATATACATATATACATATATATTGCCACATAATGTTGCTAAGCCTAGTGCTGAACTGAGGCAGCCTCAGATCATAATACTGCCTCCAGAGGCTTGCACAGTGGTGACTATGCATCTTATAATAATGTACACTTCATCATACCATCATTCCATTGCCTCAGATTTGAGTCGTTATGCTTTCTAGGCAATTTTTGTTTGATTAGTTTCACTAACAAGTGGTTTTCTCGTTCCCAGACAGCTGTTTTTTTCCCCAATCCTGTGCGAACTCATCACACTGTGTGTGGAAATGCTTTTACTTTCATCATTAAACATTAAACTGTGATTTATACTGGATATTTTTTCGATGCATTTGCAACTGATCTCCAATTTAAAAAAAAATTCCCCCCAAAAAAACATTTTATTTTGTAAAGTTGACAGTTCATCACTAGCATCACAGGGTTGAAAAATGTTGGACAGTCTTGGACAGACATTTCAAGAATCTCTTTAGTTGTTTTCTTTGCTTGTTGGAGGGCAATAATTTTACCCTTTTGAAGTGGGACGTTTTTGGCAAGGGAATTTTTTACCCATAAAATTCATATCATAACTTTATAGTATGTACAGTGGAATAGCTCACATTAGCTTTCTTTTTTTTTCTTGAATCATCATAACCCACTTTCAGAGACACTTATTGATGTTAATAAATGAATTTTTGTTCGAGACCCCTGTCTTGGAGGAACTAGTGAATGCTTACTGATTACTTACCATTTCTTGGGCATGAGGCAGTGATACACCATGGACACTGACTCACACATGTAAGTGCAGTTTAAAAGTATGAAACACAATTATTAGCATGTTGTTTGAGAGGTGGGATGAAACCTGAGACACAGGAAGAACCTGCACAGGATCATGATAGATACCCTGGAGCTGTGAGGAAGAAATGCTACAGTACCTCCTGCGTCACTGTGCCATCCTTTAATGATATAATCTGTAATGTGGAATTGTGGTAACTGTGTACAAATACATATACAATATCAGTATCTGTGATCTCTAATATAAGTAGAACATATATTAACTATATGTGCTATTTTTTGTGTAAATAAAATTACATGTAAGGATTATATTGTTAGCATGTTGTCATGCACACTCGTAACACGACACTAGGCACTAAGAAGTAATACGGTTGCATTTCAGGAAGCATAAAAGGAAACAAGATGGCGCTTCACATTGCTCAGTCATTGAGTTCGCCCATGCCTTGTCTGACGCCTCGCCGACTATTCTGTGAGTACTCACCGATTTGGGTTGCTTCTTTGATTGAGTGTGTGTTACTAGAACGCGGATTTATTTGTGTAGAACCTAGCTCTTCATGTAAGAGAGTTCTTAGATAAATTGTGTGGTTATCCTGCCTACTCGCGTTGCTCCCGCGTTTGGGTTTACCATCCACGCTACACGGGCTAACTGCTAAGGCTTCTGTGCTTACCCTCCGATAGCTCGTGACAGAATGACTGAGCCAAAAGCAGTAAACCTAGCGGAGTTTGCTCGCCTCTGTGATGTGGTTGACCAGCATGCCGAGCTGATCAATAAGCTCCGTGGAGAAGTCGTGTCTCTCCAAAAGGACCTCCAAGACGTCGCGGCTTTGCACCGCGAGGTGGCTGAGCTACGGCAGGAGAACGCGACCCTCCGTAGGGCGGCTTCTCACTCGGTTGTGGCCACGCCCATCGCAGTGGCTGCGGCACCGTCACCCCACCCCCCTTCTGATGTTTTCATAGCTCTACCGGATAAGTGGGATGGCACAGATGGGAGGTGCAGTGTCTTTCTAACCGCATTGGATCCTGTGTTTGAGTTTAATTCCACCAAATACTCCACAGACCGACTGCGCGTTGCCCTTCTCGTTTCGTTGCTATCCGGGCAGGCAGCTGAGTGGGCCACAGCGGTCCTCAGATCAGATTCAGACACGGCCTACTCATACGGAGAGTTCACCCATCAACTGAAACTAACATTTGAACATCCTGCTGCTGAGGTGGAGACCGACACCAAATTATATCATCTGCGGCAGGGAGGGTCGATCGTGAGTCGCTACCCAGCGGACTTTTGTACTCTAGCCGTGCAGACCACCTGGGGAGACGCCGCCCTCCAGACGGCCTACTACGAGGGACTGGCCTCACGGATTAAAGATGGACTCGCCGGGCGAGAGATTCCCGCCACGCTGGAAGGACTGATTCAGCTCGCCCTTCGCATTGACCAGCGCCTGCTCTCTCAAAGTTGGACCTCTGGAGCGCCTACAACTTGGTGCGCATCAGAGAGTGCGATGAGTGGAAGAGTGCTTTCATCACCCCTACTGGACACTACGAGAGCTTGGTCATCCCATTCGGACCGCCCCTTTAACCGCTCTGACTCGACCCTCTTCTCATCACTTCAGCCTCAACCCTGCCGCCATCACCGCCTTTCATGACCTATGCCACCGGTTCACCAACGCCCCAATTCTACTGCACTCAGACGCAAGTAAACCATTCGTTGTGGAGGTGGACGCTTCGGATGTGGGCGCCAGGGCTGTTCTCTCTCAACGAGGTCCAGACCAGAAGCTACATCCCTGTAGTTTCTTTTCCAAAAAATTTGACCCCACTCAGCAGCGATACGGGGTAGGGGACCGCAAGCTGCTGGCCATAAAGTGGGCTTTGGAGGAATGGCGACACTGGCTCCAGGGTGCCAGAGAGCCGCTCATCGTCTGGACCGACCATCAGAACCTGATCACCATCCGCAACTTAAAACAGCTCAACCCGAGACAGGCGCGGTGGGCACTATTTTTCGAACATTACAACTTCCACCTATCCTACCGCCCGGGGTCCAAGAACACCAAAGCTGACGCCCTCTCCTGACAACATGAAGAGGACGTTCCCCACCAAGATCATTGCACCACTTCACTGGGAACTGGAAACGAGGGTTCGCCGTGCACAGGCGATGGAGACCGCACCGGCAGGTGTGCCGCCTGGGGACCGAGGACCGAGGTCCTAAGGACCGAGGTGTTGCGATGGGGTCATTCCTCGCCATTATCCGGACACCCCGGCGCCAACTGCACCCTCCAATTCATCAGACGTGCCTTCTGGTGGCCATCTATGGCGAGTGACGTCAAGGAGTACGTCCAGGCGTGCCCAGTGTGCGCCAGGTCCAAGAATACCAACCAACCGACACAGGGGGAACTCCAACCCCTCCCCGTTCCCCATCGGCCCTGGACGCACATTGCCGTTGACTTCATCACGGGCCTGCCAGCCTCCAAAGAGAAAAACACCATCTTAACCATCGTTGACTGGTTCTCCAAAGCCGTGCACCTGGTGGACCTCACCGGACTCCTGTCAGCCAAAAGAACAGCAGAGCTGATTTTAGAACACGTAGTCCGACTACATGGGTTCCCAAAAGACATCGTCTCGGACAGGGGGCCCCAGTTCACCTCCCGGTTTTGGAAGGCCTTCTGCCGTCTGATCAATTCCACCTGTAGTCTATCCTCTGGTTATCATCCCCAGACTAACGGTCAGACGGAGCGGACCAACCAACATCGCCGTCGACACCCGCTGGGACGATTGTACAATGTAGGTGACAAAGTATGGCTTTCAACCAGAAACCTTCACCTTCACACGGAATCCAAAAAGCCATCACCCTCCGTATCAATCCTGTCACCTACCGGCTCCAGCTGCCTGCGGCGCTCCGGATCCATCCGGTATTTCACACCTCCCAGCTCAAACACTTCATCACTTCACCAATGGTATTCTGTGAGTACTCACCGATTTGGGTTGCTTCTTTGATTGAGTGTGTGTTGCTAGAACGCGGATTTATTTGTGCAGATCCTAGCTCTTCGTGTAAGAGAGTTCTTAGATAAATTGCATGGTTATCCTGCCTACTCGCGTTGCTTCCGCGTTTGGGTTTACCATCCACGCTACACGGGCTAACTGTTAAGGCTTCTGTGCTTACTCTCCGATAGCTCGTGACACATGTAGTGTCACTGCTATAAGATTATTGGCACAAATGTAATTACATTACAGTGGAGTATTAATTTAGCTCTTTTTACTGGAAGTAAATCATAGATCATTTTAGTTTACACAAACGTAAACCAAATAAACTAGTTAGTTTAATGACGGAAATGACTTTTAATTCATCTTAAAGACAACATTTGTGATTAAATCTACTTTCTCTGTGATCTAAACAACAGTAGTGCCAACAATAAAAAAAGACCTGTCCTTTGAATAAAATGATGTTCGTTACTTGGCTCCTCCAGGGCAGTTGACAGGTGCTTGACCAAAAAAATTTTCATAATCTAACAATTAAACTAGTATAGTGTGTAAACTGTGTAAACTGGCATTTATCCTTGTCCAAATTGGTTTTAGCTGATTTAGCTAGTCAGCTAGCCTATCTACGATGTATTATGCTAGTCATGCTAAAGGATGCTAATTATTTGAGGAGAAATATTGATTTAAAGAAACTTCATTTCGTACATTTAAACATATTAATCACTTACATTGTGGATTATTAAAGCAATATCACAAGAATTTTGAATTTTTATGGATTTTGAATTCAGCTTTGTGTTAGAAGTTAGCTTTGTAGCATCTCTTAGGCATAAATAAAACAACACAGAGGCAATTTCGAACAATTTATGAGAAGTATTAAGTGGAAGAAATGTTGCTTAAAATGACATAACATTATCAGATGTGTTTTCTTGCAGAAATCACTTCTCTGACTAGTTTTGAATGTGGGTTTTGGCAGGCAGCCGCTCCTTCCTCAGTACCGAGGTCCATATAGACCTACTTTCACCCATGCTGCAACAAGTGCCGTTACCTTCTATTATCACCATTCGTGGAATGTCTCTCGTCCAATCAGATTGCTTGTTATACAACAATCAGTACGCTAATTTGATTGGTTGAGCAGTGTTCTAAAATTGCTTATAATTCCTATACACGCACTGGGACATTTCACTTTGCTTATTATTCTGATCTGGTCTGGTCTGTTTTTTGCTACATTAAAACACATTTGTCATTTCGAAACATTGCGACATAAGAGTTAGCGACATTATCAGTTGACATGGCAAATGATACTTTCAGAAATATATCTATATGATATGAAAGCTTAAAATTATAAAGGCTTATCAGATGAATTTGAAAAGAAAGAAGAAATAATAGAAAGTTTCTCCAGAAACATCTTTAACAAGAGCGTACAAATAAACGTGAACGAACGGGCCAGCTAGCCGACAGCTAGCTTGCAAAAGTAAACAGACCATTTGGATACACTGTGGGATAGTTTCTTGATTACAGAGCTGCTTAATATTGCGCTTGCAAATATACATTTATTTAATATCAGCGCTGCAGACTTGTGCCTATGGCCGAAGCACAGCCCTGGTGATTTTAAAGATTACCACTCTCTAGCTTGTTCAATATTGCACAATAGTTTATAGCTAATCGTATATAGTTAATTTGTTGATCAGCATGTTTCATTTTCCTTAAAATCCTTAAAATCAACCCACAAGCCATTACAGAAAAAACTTCAGTTTGTGACCTTCATGTTTATTAAGTGGAACTGTCTTCATGTATCTTTACGTTAACCACATGGGGTCATCCTCAGCAGCAGTGCGTGGTATCTGTGTGGTGAGAACTCCATCAGGCAGGTATCAGGCAGGTTCGGAGTGTACAAAGCGGGCAGGATCACTTATAACTCAGCAGTACCATGTGTAGCTCACCATTATTGCTTTAACGGAAAAATACATTTCTGATGACTTCAAACTCTTGCCACCTATAGACATAGTATACTGAGACTCAGACACTACAGGCAGTTTGGAAATCAGCCTACAACACATGTCTTTGGGGGAAACCGGAACAAGCACTGGGAGAACATGCAAACTTCAGGTAGACAAACCGGAGACAAGATTCAAACCCTTGACCCTGGAGGCGTCACATGACAGGGCTAACCTAAGCCAAGCCATCAAACGGCCTGGAAAAATGATAACAATAACAAGAAGAAGAAAAAAAAAACGATTTTAAAGAGGCCTACAGTGAGGTGTAAAATTTTATGACACCACCAAACCCCATCCAGGAACATGAATTGTTACGGTTGAAAGGCCTGATGTGCCGATGTTGGTAAATTATTCAAAATGGAATTACTTTAAAGGAGGGACTTGGGACATTAAGAGATTTATAGTGTAGAAATGCAAATATCATAACTTTCTTTAACGGATGGTTTGCATGGATATGTTTACAACAAAGCTTTTGATTTTTTTTTCCTTTGAAGAAAGAAAGGATTAAATGTAACATTTAGGAATCTGAAAGTGCTTGTGTGAGAGCAGGCCTAGGCTAACCGCCAGTTAACTGTTTGCCCGCTGTTGTCATGGTACATCTTGTCAGAGTGCTTATGAAGAACAGGTTAAAGTTTCTCATATCACTCTCTCAGCAATGCCCTCCAGCATTTTTTCTTCTTTTTGTATTAGAACTGAATTGGCACAAACTCCTAAACTGTCTTCTTCTTCTTCTTCTTCTTCTTCCTTGCCAGACCACATTCTCTGAGCAGAAGCATCAAACCAGCTCTGGGTCTGTACATTACACTCCGGTGTAGATATTCAAGTTAAATTCCAACTTGCTTGTTTTCAAGGTGCGCTGAATTAAAAAAAAAAAAAAAAAAAAAAAAGGAAACACTGAAAGTTTCACTAAACTTACCAGCTTACTCTCATGATTACACATTCGGAAGAATTTGCATGAGTCTACACTTGTCTATTAACGGTTTAGCGTAAGGTGAAAGGAAGTCATAGCTTTGTAGCGTTTTTTTTCCCCTTTCATTTATGACATCCAACAAATTGAAGGTTTTCATCAAAATTTCTAAGGAAGTCTGCATGAAATTTGGTTACGCTGTAGAATTACCACAGCTGAGCAAAATTCCAGTCAAAAATATAAAAATTGCAAATTGTCTATCAAAACATCCAGTCGATCTATACCGTACACGAACAGAAGACATGCAACAAGGTTCCTCTCATCTGGCACTGTGTGTACATGCCTGTTGCGCAGGGTTGCGTGACTGCACAGAATGAGTGTAAAGGTTCCTGTCCTGCCGCAGGCTAGAGGCACACCGAGATCTCGCTTCTCACTTTTAATCCTTGAAAATCTTTTAAAAAAGACTCCTATTTAGAAAAAAAAGTCAAAACAAACAAACAAAAAAAAAAAGATACCCGAGCATTGACGGGAGATGTTAACGCTGCTCGGCTCCACACAGAAGGGTGTTAGGAGTGAAGACGCAGGATGAAAAATGTGCGACGGATCGTGGCTTGGTCACATCTTTAGCGGTAGTGAGGCCTAAAATTGTGGAGAAGTGAAAACAGACACTAACATTTTGAGTGCAGAATGCAATTTCTTTTTTAGACCTAATGTGAGCTGGTGGTTAAGTGGTTTTCTTCAGCTGCTGTTTCTATGCAGGTTTTGTTGTGAGTCAGAACAGACATGCTGCTCCTGGCGATAATGCTGAGAGATCTCTCTCACACACACACACACACACACACACACACTGCTGATTCATTCTGTTAAAATGTAGACGTTGACTTGAAACCGCCCCCCACCCCCCCGTTATGCAGAGTCACTCTCACCTAGAAACTCTCATCTACCTGTAGATATAAAATCAGAATATGAATAATGATATTGATTACATAAAGACACTTGCAGGCCTCACGATTCTTCAAGGACCCAAAGTAAGTGCACATACAGTTGCTGCTGAGACAAAGGGGAGTGCCTTGTAAAGGTTGGGGGTGTGTGTGTGTGTGTGCGTGCTTGAGCGTGTGCGTTTCTGTCTGTCAGAAGAGCTAAGCAGGAAAGAAGGGAAGGGTGGGAAGCATAGAGAGCCCTGCTGTTTTCCCGTCCCAGGTGGAGCGTTTCAGGCTGGAGAGGTGTGGAGGGGGTGGTGAAATGGGGGGTGATGGGCTGGGCTTGACCCCTGCTGGGCCGCCCGAGACCTCCCTCACCTGTTGCGCTCGTGTCTGAACAGGCAGGACTCGGGGCCCATTGTGTTCAAAAGCTCTGCCTCTCACCAGGCGCCGAACTCCCAGAGGCTCTTGCTTCTGTTCTCCACAGTTTCAAGAGCCTCACACCAAAAACAATATGCATGGCAAAAAAAAAAAAAAAAAATCTCCCATCTGGCTGTTTTGACTGGGTGCCAGGCAAATCGAGAGCTGGGAGAAAAAGTGAGAAACCCAAAGAGAGATGGAGGGATGGACAGAGAGTCTGTCACTTGTAAAAGTGTGGCGCAAATGCAAAACACGGGTTGGTGCAACCAACCAACTGCTTATGTAACTGTCTGTAACTGTGTAGTACAGCAAATATCAGAATGTGTATGTAAAAACCGAAGTGGGAGTGGCTTACAGTGGAAATGTTTAGTGTAATTAAAAATTCAGTATGACCAGAGGTGGAAATCCAGAGAATGTCAGCATAGACCTTCTTGCACAGTTATTATTATTATTATTATAACAACAACAACAACAACAACAACAACAACAACAACAATTATTATTATTATTATTATTATTATTATGCTGTCAATCATTTCTAACACATTTAGTCTGTTGTATTCAACAAAAAACATAAACAAATTATTAAATTCAATTAACACCAAACCCCTGACCAGGCAATTACTAAGGATGAATGAATGAATACTACATGAAAGTAAAAACCTGGCATGGCTTTTTTGATGTCAAGGCAAAATATGTCAGAAAATCAATCAATAAATAAATAAATAAATTTAGACCTACTATGCATATACGTATGTGTATCTGTTTAGACCACATTATCACTTCACTGCAAACAGATTTATGAGTCGAAGATTTCATTTAATATTTTATGAGACCCTTAAATAATAAAAAAATACCCATAAAATAAGAGTTTACAGATACATAAAGGCAACCCACTTGTCAGGTTTCTAACGTATACATGTCTAACAGCCATATGCGCCCTTTAGTATAAGTAGAAGACAATGCACACCTCTAGCAACCACAGAAGAAAAAAAAAAACAGATTAGCATCAGCAAGCCAAAAAATATCAAATGCCGGAAGAGACTGTATTTTTCTGGCAATGCATGCTCCGTTTCAGTTTCATTTAAGTAAAAAAAATAAAATGACAGTGATAATTTATAATTAAATGAACAAAATAGGACAGAAAATTACTTTCAAATAATGCCATTCTGTTGAAGTATAGAGAACAAGTGTATTGGAGAGAGATGAGTCTATCAGGGGGCAACCCCCACCCCTCATCTACCTGTGATCAGCTTAGGTTGAGGGCTCAGCTGTTATGGCATTTTAGGCGGTGTAGGTTGGGCCATTGTGTTTCTCTACTGTGTGCACGTGACAGCAAAGTGGTTCTTTGGAGACAAAAAATGAGGAAGGCTTTTGTTGGTGGGAACTGGCCTCAGGTGCAGGAGACCTCTAACCCTTACAGCTTGCAGGTGGAACAAAAGGCCCTTAAGGAGGAGACGAGTTCTCTGGAGCAAACTGGCCTCGAGAGCTGTGGGAACTGGCCGCGGAATCCATCGATTTTATTGCATGCAAAACGTTGCCGTTATTCACCCTCAATGGTGTGAGTTTCAGGAAAAGCAGTACGGGTGTGTGTCACAACCCGAGTTGTTTATTTATCCTTTTAATTTATTACAAGTGATGATTTCTTAAGACTCTGCATGTAAGGTGCAAGATGGCTTGACAGGAATACGTGAGCAATGTTCATGGCACATCCTGCCACGAGGCATTGTTTTTTTCCATCAGCCCTCAAAGAAGCATTGATAACACATCATCACTAGCGAATCTCTGCTGAGTAGACTGTTGATTGATCATTTATCTCTTTCATGATGATTTTCCTGTTAAGGCCCATCCTTCATCCCAGTCAGTAAAAAACGAAAATGGCTTGGTGACAGGCAACTCTTTTTGTTGAGCGGAGACGCACAATGCCTTCTCTTACTGTTGACCAACAAAGGAACCAGTGAGGCATGGGCTGCAAAACCAGCTGTGATGCTGCCCACTGTTTCATTGCATTTCTTTTTGAAGTGGGAATGACAAACAGATAAGGTAACATCAGGAAACTGCTAGCAGAGTGAAGCGATGTAGTGTGTTGGAATTCTAACGTTGTTCATAGTTACACAAAGTTAACTTAGATCTAAAGATGTTCTGTTGTGTGGCTTAGCAGTTCACTCCAGTTCCCACAGAACAGTTCTCAGACTGTTACTGACTCAACACTACCACCAAGTGGTTCCCTCTTTCACTCTACCCTATGCTCTACCTCTGCTTGCCATTGAAGAGCGAGTGAGAGAGTGGGTGAGTAGTGGTTAGGCTGGTAAGATGACCTCACTGCAAAAGAAACACGTCCACTGGGATGAGATTTTCCATTGCACCGTGCCTTTTCTATTCACACCCTGTCTTTATATCACAAACCGACAAACAGGAGAGGTTCGGAAAGTAAGGATGAGCTGCTTTTAATGCACCATAAGGAAGTTGAAGAAAGGTAGAAATCTGCTCACAACCCTCCTCACCCCGCTCAGAAAAAGGGGGGAAAAAAGGACAAGAAAAACATCGCCCCCGAGTGGACCGCCTTGTAAAACCGATGTCATGCAGAATTTAGACTTGGGGTAAAATTACAAGTGACACCGAGTTGCAAAAAAGGACTAGCTGCATACTGTATTAACAGGAATCTTTGTTTTTTTCCTGGAAAACTCAGAAATAACCTGAACATGGAAGAACTTTCAAATGAAGGAAATGATCAAGATCTGGAATACTCAGCATTCTTCATTATATAGAGATCACTATGCAAATTAGAACAAATTTTTGATTTTGAATGCGATAAACCACACCTTCGTAATTTCCTTCCGTCTTATCCGTCTTTCACAGTAGCATGTGCTCAGATGGTTAGATCTGATCTAACATGAATCATAAGGTCTTGATCTAATTTGCATCGACCACGCCAGCACGAATGCATGCTGTCAAACAAAATTGACATGCATGAAATGCTAAGAAATTCGCAAATGCATATCAAATTTTTTCAGATGATATATATTATTTGCATAAAATGTAAAAGAGAATACACTCATTTTAATACTGGTCTCAGATCTTTGGCTTTCGCTATAGATAATAAGATTAGCTCTGGTCCAATTATTATTCGCAACTACAGATTAATTATAGAAGTTGTGTGTCTACTTGTTATTCACAGCACTGCCAGTAGCGCATACAAAGTAGTAAACTATAACAACTCAGTGTTGCTAACGACCAGTGATGTCATGAGGTAACGCACATGTAAGGTCGTGCATGATTCTTAAAGTGTATTTGTACATTGGGGAAACCGGAGCCTCAATAGGAGCGGTTATATTGAGAGTGTCACGGGAACTGAATTATTCAAACAGATTCATCGGTATCACTCAAAGGCTTCTTGTCTACTAGTCATATTTACACAAACACTGCTATATTTAAACATATTTTAACATGGATACGCAGGGACAATATATACTTGAGGCGAATAATCACCACAAAACCAACTGGGGAGGTACACAAAGAAATACAAACACATTCGCATAAACCTCCTCGCATGTGCAAACAGACACACAAAAAGTGTGAGCATAAATGGTGTTGGCTTTCTTTCCGTCGTGCAAGGGCGCGTTAGTGCTGGAAACCTGATCTCGCTCAATAATTCACAGTAACACTGGAGTCCAATGCCACTCACTATTGATGGGTCTAAATTTCAATGATGACATCACAACAAAAGGTACAATTTAATGGTCAAGGCAAAAAACTAAATTGATTGGAAAGGTGTTCTTTTGTAAGTTATATTTGTAATATAATTGTGGGGTTCAATATCGTGCCATCCAGAATCTTATTTCTAGTCGTCTTTAGTGTTGGGCGATAATGATGATGGAAAAATGACACAGTAGCAATCAGTCAGGGTATTGCATCCTTAAACAAACTTTGTCTCCATTCCCTTAATTGAGCCAGAGGGTGCATGTACAGAGGGGCATAAATCTGTCAAGGCTAACCAACCTGCCATCAATAATGAACGCCAGCACCTCATGCGTGACTAATTCTCACACATCACATGCTTTCTGACATCACAGCAAAGAGCCTGGTCCTGTCCCAAGTGTCTCATGATTCCAGGAGAGCAGTGAACTGAGGTCATAGACTTGTTCAAATCACAAGCTGTTTCTTAAGGACATCTATTAATAAACATTAATAATAAAAGATCTGCTGCTTGATAATGTTATGTAGTCCAGAGATATAATCTGTAATTAACACCTAAGTGGTTAAATGTAAATACAAATTGTTGTGATTATGAATAAGAGTTCGGGTAGAACACAATGTTGAATCAAGTTATTAAATTGCCTTTGCGCATTGCTTTGGCATGTACTGTAAAAAACATATTACTCTATTCTGGCAGTGATGGCACCTTTGTTGACTCCCTACAAAGTGGCACTTTCATTACAGTTGATCTCAGGATGACCGAATTGAAGCGGTGACCAAACGTCCTGAGGGCAGGGAAACAAACAAACAGAACAGCAACAGGCTATTAAGTGCTTCTTAGGTGCATTGGCATTGAGGCGCCGAGACATTAAAGCAAGCCTAGTACAATATTTACAGTATATTAGCCTCAACTGTAACCTCGGACAAAGTTACCAGTCTAATTAATAAATATAACATACTTACGTGAATTGGTGTCACGGAAACATGGTCATTCCAAGACTGCAAGTTCTATTCATGCAGCATGTTTGCAAAGAAGCGTACAATAGTCCTCCACGTCCCTTCACAGAACCTTTTAGCTCTTAAAATCAGAGCATTTTAGAGCATTTTTTTTTTGTTTTGCCCTTTTTTTTTCACTGAACATATTTAGGGCACTGAGTTCACATGTTCCCCATGTTCTTGGTGGGTTTCCACCGGATACTCACACACAGTCCAAAGACATGCAGATTGATGCTCCCAAATTGCACGTAGTGTAATTTGTGAGAGTGTACTGTATGTATGTGCCCGGCGATAGATTGGCACCCCATCCTGGCTGTACCCCACCTCATGCCCTAAGCCTCCTGGGATAGGCTCCAGCCCCCTGCGACTCTGAATACAGGATAAAGCGGTATAGACAATGTGTGAATGAGAGGGCTTTGTTTTTTTCAGCACAACATAGGTAATATGATTAACTGAATTTTATTTCATTTTAACCAACTACACAAACAAAGACTGAGCAAAAAAAAAAAAGTTATAATAATTTTTTCGATGATCAAAAAATAATCATAATAATAATATGCTCATTTTGAGAGTTCTAAATGTTTCGTATTCCGGTAGTGGTAAAATGTCCATGTTATAAAAGTAATGATAACTTTCATTTTACATGACATCTCCAAAAACCTAAATGCACAGTTTGATGTCTGAAGCCCCTCCATACACATGCACCGACAAGACGTCCTGTAAGCACATATATATATATATATATATATATATATATATATATATATATATATATATATATATATATTAATCATTGTTGACCTATTTTGTGTTGATCTGGGTTTTTGCCTCTTTTTTTTTTAAGGGTTTTAAATGTTCAATACTTGAAATGTTAGTCAAATCTAGGCATTACATATTCAAGCATTATTTTCTTTAACTAGCTAATAGTAGTGCTGCATTCCCTTTGATGTAGATTTCATGTTTTTTAGAGCTGCCTCAGGTAAAAGCTAACATTCAGCTTGTTAGCTGACTAGCTAGCATTTTGATTAGGATTAGCCTACTGACATTACATGATGTGCTAAATATTATTTTACGACCATTACTAGCTAGCTAATTTTTCCTTCCCTGGCTAATGTTAACCATTAAAAACTTATAGATATAAATATGAAAATATATAAATAGTATATCCAAAGCATTATTTTAGAAATCTTGTCAGGTTGTTAGCTAGATTACTACCATTAGCAGATAACATTATGACCACTTAAAATAAATAACTGAGTGTACACCTGAACTGTTTCTTACATATAGAGAGACTACAAGAAGTATACAAAAGTACACTTTGATCAGAAGTTTGTGCACTCCTCACAATCAAACACATATGTGTGTGTTGACCATTTTGTCCCGCTTTGCTGTTTTACTGTCCTCTGCTCATTCACTAGATTTTGATAGCATGGCTGTTGTGATGTGTTCATTTAGGATTAAGACCATTGATGTTGGCTATGATTTCATGGCAGTGATTTTGGGTGAAGAGGGCAGGGTGCAGTGAGCGTTCAGTGGACTTGAGATCACTCGAGTTCTTTTACACCAACCTTGTCTTCAACCCATGTATTCACAGAACTTGATTCCTGCACAGAGGCTGGAAATCGAGTTCTGAGGCTTGGGTTTCTTAGATTCAGTGAACTAGAGTGAGACTAAACACTCCCTTTATTCCTCTACATAACCCCTGCTATACTAATGCACTTATCCCACCATTTAATAGTGCTTGGACACCATCAAGGTAGAAACATTTCTCCTACACCAGAGCCATGATAGAAATGATGAAACACTGGCCTCCCAGGAACTCCTTTAATGGCCAGAACATGTGGAAATCACTTGAATCAAGATCAGCACTGTACAAGGGATGTGGCAATGTCTTTGCAGCCAAGTTCCTGTAATGTGCAAGGGGTGTTTGTGGATGATTGTGTGTACAGTTCCCACAGACAGATGCGTCTTTCCCCAAGTTATCTGTTTATTATCTCAGTACACCGGAGCCATCATCGGCCTGCCTGCTTCTCATCTGGAATGCTGGCCCCCCAGGAACTCCTTTAATGGCCCAAACATGTGGAAAATGGCTTGAAGCAAGGTCAGGACTGTAATGTAGATGTGGCAATAACTCTAAAAAAAGTTCATCCACCATGCAAGTGATGGGTAATTGTGTGTACAGTTCCCACAGACAGATGTGTCTCTTCTGTATATTGACGACAAGTTAAGTCTGTTGATTTACATGGATCAGGGATTCCACCGTACTGTGCTTGGTCTTCTGTAAATGTCAATCACCTTCATTAACAAAATTTGAATGCCTAGTGGAAGGCTTACCTATTAATGTGATCATGTATATAGATTTTTGTGATGTATTACTAAAATAAAAGTTCAATGGATCCATGGGAAACATGAACCTAAAAGTGATTTGAGAGTAGCGTGCAACCCAGTTAGAATTGTTTTTAACTGAATTGCACATTAGCAGCGTGACAGAAACCTGTCAGTGAGAGTATAAGCTATTAGCATGACCGTAGATTTCTCTGGCAACTCAGCTCTGGATAAACCTGCTCTATGTCAACATGCACGCAGACAATCTGACCTGGGGTCTTATACCCTCCTTATCTTAATTGTCATATCAACTGTCCTTAGTTAGAGATTAGCCTAATAAGTGTATCTATTATATTCATGAACATGAGGGAAAACAGAGGTTAATGTAAATTAATGACACCTCACAGCAAAGCAATTACAACTTAATTACAGCTTTTGTCAGGCAAATGACACAATTGGTAGATGCAGTCTGTGACCTAAAGCTAAGTAAAGCTCCACACCAACTGTTTGCGCAGCCTCTACAACTTTTTAGCCTTTTGTTGTATTTTTTTTTCTCAAATAGTTATGACAATTAAAAAAAATTGAGGCCATCAATGCAGTGTAGAATAAAGTAGAGGAATGTGCAGAATGCGTCTGCTATGTATGACTTATACAGCTATGACAGAAGACATCCATCACAGTCGTAGTGTCAAGAAACAACATATCAACAACTAAAAAAAAAAAAAAAAACATGCTGGGCTTTACATTTCTATAAGCAGATTTTCAGTACTTATGGGGGGGAAATAAACATGCCCATATTTGGTGTGAATTCAAACTGAAAGCTGGGTGGTAACTGTACATTCCTGGGCTGTGTTTTATATGATTTGGGATGGGTTCGAGCAACTTCACAGCCTGTAAACCTAATCACAAATTTGGAATCCTATTTAATCCATTACATGTGTCTCAGAGAATTTTTAGCAGTCTTGCTTAATGTGTTCGGAAGAACTTGAAGAATAATGATTATTGAGTCAGTGACTCAAACATATGTGAACACCAACATTAATTCATTCGTTAAAATATTAGCAATTTGTCTCTCTCGTAAAAAAAAAGAAAGAAAGAAAAAAAAGGATCCTCTGGTTTTCGACATATTATGACCCGAAGCCATTGGAACGTGTACTCGGTTAAATATTTGAGGTTTGAAAATGTTTTTCAAAAACTAAACCGTGCAATTTTTTTTCTCTCCCTAAGTAATACACATGTCTGAAGTTTAAAACAGCTCAATTCTGGTCATTGTAAAGGGTGATAACCTCACGGTGCTGATTTCTTTATGTACTCATTCTGACGTGTGTATAGTGTGTATTCACATGGCCTCTTTTACCACCACCCACAAACTCATGAGAAAAACAAGGCATCTGCCGAAAGCTGCCATCAGTGGCTGCCCACACACGGGCAAAAAAATAGAGAGAAAAAAATGGGGGGGAAAAGAACAATGTGAAGGTGTTGCTGGCTGACGCCGCTGTAAGCCAGTGTGGCTCAGGTGAGGCGGGTGCTCCTTTCAGGTCGGTCGTCTGCACTCTTCCCGTCATACTCATGAGAAACTCCCAGCATGCCTTCAGGGCCATCTCTCGCCGGTAACAGGTAAGCCTGTTGACACATGTCAAATCCCTCTTCTTTTTCATATGTGTGTGTGTGTGTGTGTGTGTGTGTGTGTGTGTGTGTGTGTGTGTGTGTGTGTGTGTTTTCTTTTTGGTTCCCCTCCTCTCCTCAAAGTTTTCGTGAACGTCGTGCAACGCCCTGTCTAAACCGCAGACATCAGAAAAACCGCCCGAGTGAAGCCGGGACTTGTTTGATTGCGCTGCCTCGCAACCTGGGCTTGCACACACACACCCTCCTCTCCACCTCACAAGAACGCACACACACACCTCAACCGACGTCAACAATGCCACATGTCCTTCACCTAACAATCCCCGAGGCCTGATCCGGCCTGGGCCAAAGCCATAGCTAAAAAAAAAAAAAAAAAAAAAAATGTTAAGATGCTGATGGATGAAGGAGCGTGTGGATTCCTAGGACAGGTGTCGGATGCAGGGACTATTTGATCATTTTACATGTGCGGAGCGAGCAGGAAGACGGAGGTGGCAAAGGTTAGACGTGCTCTATCGTCACTTTAAAAGAAAAGAAAAAATCAATCAAGGCGCAGTACTAAAATGTGACTTTTTCTAGAAATGACATTCTTAGAAAAATTACATTTAAAAAAAATATAATTTGGGGCAAAATCTTTCTATTTGAAATTATTATCCAGATGTTAACAGGATGGAAATGTTAACGCTGCAAAAAAGAGAAAACACAGTGAGTCGCCGGTTTCTTCACAAAGCTTTGCCTAGCGAGTCATGACTTAAAGGAAGAGTGTGGAAAGCTGTTAATCAACACAAACACATGCTGCTGTTCTCACCAACATGTCCACTACAACTACAAGCTGAAATCAGTTTCAATGTTGTACACTGATCTGTGCCTTGTCCTCTACACACTGATTGCTGATTAGCATGACTACCAGAGCAGGGCATTATAAATTCTAGCACTGCCTTGGATAAAGGACATCTTCCTTGGAGGCACCAGTTGGTCCAGTCTAGGCAGCGCTGCATCAGATACATGTAAACAAGGCTGTCTTGTATTTCCTGTTGCTTTGCATGACAGCCTCTTGGCAGCTTCACACTAGCCTAGCTGCAGCAATGCTTGGCTCATGAAGCAGAGGAACTTGCTAGAGGAGGGGATGGGAGGGCAGTCAGGAGGCCAGAAATAGGGAACACACCACCCTGATTTCTAGAACTGTTAGGCACTCGAACAAAACCGCAACACTCTCAAGAGATCCTGTGTGAATATTCTGTCACATACCAGGACCTCAAAAATTTTTTTTTTTATCTGGTAAAAAAAAGGGAATTTACCAGCCATATCAGTAGCTTTAACAGCATAGCTGCCAACTTTTCAGAAAGGCTCCGAGTGAGATTCTAAAAATAATGCCATTGGTTCTGAGCGTACATGCACGCGACGCTCCATTGTCCATGCCAAGCCATTTGTCTAACTTACCTTACTCTGCATGGCTCAGGTTCTGTATATTTTAGCGCTGCTGTGTTGGAGTGAAACAAAACAAAAGATGCATGTGATTGTATTTATTCCAGTTGGTAAAGGTGACAAAAGAAGTTGGAAAAATCATTAAATCGAGCCTTCCTTACCCACCAGCCAAGTCACCTACATGTTCTCCAGCAGCTCCATGTAGGGCAGCAGGGGCGTAGCACAGAACTCTGGGCCCTATACATACTGCACACGCACTCTCACTGGGCCCCTTCCTTACTTGATCCATATCACTCATATTTTATTCCAGAATTACAAGGGCACTTCCGTCATTGTGGCTCTGAAAATGACAATATCTGTACTGAGATTAATTATACACAGAACAGTGTCTCACTATTTATATTCATGAAAACAGTAACAGGCTTCATTTAGAGAGAATTCAACAAAGCTCTTGCAATATTATGTGAAATAGAGCAGTCATGCAGGAGCCGTGGAATAAAGGGAGTCTACAAGGGCACCTGCATATATACATATAAAGCACAGAAATAAGTCACAAAATAGATTTTTAAAAAGGCAATATACATTAATTTAACTGGTCATATAATAATAACAATCACAGCATTACTACTACTACTTCTTATAATAAAAATAATTTTAAGAAGAAGAAGAATCACAGCATTACTACTACTATTTCTTATAATAATAATAATAATACAATCAATAAAATAATAATAATAATAATAATAATAATCATCATCACTGCATAACTACTACTACTATTTATAATAATAATAATAAAATCACAGCATTACTACTATTACTTATAATAATAATAATAATAATAATAATAATAATAATCACAGCATTACTACTATTACTACTTATAATAATAATAATAATAATAATAATAATAATAATCACAGCATTACTACTACTAGTTCTTATAATAATAATAATAATACAATCAATAAAATAATAATAATAATAATAATAATAATAATAATAATAATAATCACTGCATAACTACTATTACTATTTATAATAATAAATAATAATAACAATCACAGCATTACTCGACTACTTCTTATAATAATAATACAATCAATAAAATAATAATAATAATAATAATAATAATCACTACATAACTACTAATATATAATTATTATTATTTATTATAAATTAATAATAATAATAATCACCGCATAACTACTACTACTACTACTACTACGTATAATTATTATTATCATCATCATCATCATAAATAAATACAAAAAACAAATAAATAAATAAATAAATGGAGAAAGTACAGTCATAGAAGAATCATCATTTATACAAAAGAAAAAGAAAGATACAGAATATAAAGTGGAATTGTGCTGCATGTATGATTGTGAATCTCTCTGTTCCTATCACGATTCTCTCTTTTAATCATGTTTGTTAGCCTTGGGTGTTCTTATAAATATAAAAAGTCCTGCATGATTAAACTTAATTTTGCACAATGTAAATATTAATATGTATTTCCCTTATTGGATAATACTGTCACTGCCTTCACTCACTTTATTAATGCTCCAGCTAATGTGTACCTTTGCTGCAGTCTGTAAATGCATTTGAATGTCGATTTAAAAAAAAAAAAAATATATATATATATATATATATATATATATATATATATATATATATATATATATATATATAGTTTGTTGATCTGTTCAGCAATGTTATGACTGCTCCAATTATTACCAGTTCTCTTGTGTTCGATTGATGCTTTTATGCAGCTGTAGGTGCTGCGGAATTATAGGAATATTATTTCTCTTCACTTGGAGAGAAAAAAGAGGACGGAGTATCCTCTCGGTGTGCTGCTTTGCGATGTAGAGATTTGACTGTAAAATAAAAGCTGTGTATAGCTGACTCGTCAGAAAGAGGCAGGGGCTCTGTGATGTGGCTCGCGTCTTCCACAGACAGTTGTTTTGAATATGAAAGCGTGAGAAATTGAACGTGAGAGCGTGTGGACATGAGTGATACCATGATATGGTGGTTAGTGTGATAGTTAGCAGACCCTGTAAATATTCTACAGTATATAGTCACATAACATAATCTGTGAAAAAAAAAAAGATGGAAATTTACCAGCCATGTTGGCAGCTTTAACCGACATTGTGGCAGATCTAGTGTATGTAAGACATAGGTAGGAAAGGGTAACACAAATATCTCTTCTGCCTCCAAGGCACAGTCGGGTAAGAGGTTTTGTAAATCTAATAGATGTCTTAATGATTTCCCCCCCCCCAAAAAAATACACAAGCCCAAGCATGAAACCAATAATGCAGCCCTCGCTACAATTAAGGAACAACAGAAACAATGCAGTATTCGGGATTCAGGATTCGATTAAAGACGTTACATGATGACTTGTACACGCACACCATATATGTTCTCAGAACTCATGCTGAAGAAGACTTTCTTCTGGGTGATTACAGGTGTAGTGTGGCAGGAGGCAATAAATCAACAGGGTTGCCAAGAAATCTTGGCAACAAGCATCCTTAAACGAGAAATGAAAATGTGTGCACAGGAACACAGCATGATCTTTTATTGTATTATCTAAACAGAACACGGTGTGCCGGTGCCCTCTGCTCCAGGCGATCACTTGAATCACCGGGTACAGCAACCCTGCAACACACACCATACCTTTTAGGCGACGCAACGGCAGCACCTGGTGACAATTTCAAAAGTTTTTAATGATCTATGATATCGCTCTACAATACGTCAATAAGCATTTATCCAATTCTCTTATTGGTTATTAGACTGGGTGACAAATAAATGTGAATGATTTTGGTGACAAAGCTGTTTATACCTCGCGCTTAAAGCTCAGAGCACGCCTTTCAGCCATCAAGGCGAGGATTTGCTTGGGATGAAAAATCATCTTTCAAAGGAACACATGTAATCATGCTCTAGTCAAAGAGGAACTTCAAGCAGTTACATCTACACAACCATTCCCTTGATAGCTCTGTTGCTCCCATCATAATCCTTCCTCCCTCAAGCTACAGTATAACTCCCTCTGGGTCTGGGGATGCACAGTCTGTAATTGTGGAGTAGCCACAGCACATAGACAGGGATATAAATATCCATTTCTCCTATTCCTGTGAAAATAAAGAGTGCTGAAGAAAAGAAACAAGAGATCCCTTTTGTGGCGTATTCCAGGTTATTTTCAGACCCTGGCACCTACAGCATCCTGAGTACCGCTTCTATGAATATGCTGCACATAACTAACATGGTTAGCCCAGGTTAATAGACAGACAATATTGCCACACTGGTGTTGTAAATCTCTGAACGCTGTGATGTCATGCTCGCAAATGGTTATTTCATTCCTTATACAGGACTTTGATATTTATTGAGTTAAATGCTAGGTGCATGCTTGCATTTCTAGATTGATTGACACAGAGTTATTATCGCACCTAGTGGTCAAAGAGATGATGTACAACAACTGCTAACTGAGAGGCCGTTGTACGGTTTGGAGATGCTGCAGCTGACAAAAGAGACAGGAAGCAGAGCTGAAGATACTGCATTTCCCTTTGGAATGACAAGACGAAACAGGATTAGGGATGAGTATATTAGAGGGACAGTGCAGGTAGGACGGTTTGGAGACAATGTTGGAGAGGCATTTGGAAAATGTTGGAAAGATTATTATTATTATTATTATTATTATTATTATTATAGACCAAATTGTTGAGATGGAGATTCATGGTTTGCGGGGACCTGGACCCTGTCCCAGGAGACACTGGGCACAAGGCAGGGAACACCCTGGACAGGGTGCCAATCAATCGCAAGGCACACACACACACACACACACACACACACAGCAGCCAATTTGGAAATGCCAATTAGCCTAATTTGCATGTCTTTGGGAGGAAACCCGAGTACCCGGAGGAAATCCACCAAGCATAAAGAGAACATGCAAACTCCATGCACACAGAGCCTCGACCCTGGGTGTACGAGGCCACAGTGCTAACCACCACAACACTGTGCCAACTAGCTTTAATACATTTATAAATAAATGAATAAATAAATAAACAGATTATATCTAAAAAGATCAGATAAAATTCTAACTTTATATATGAATGTTTTTGGGCATTAGATCATTCACTTTAAAGCCTTTATTATGAAGCATGTTTGTACATAAGAAATGCATATACACCACCTTGTGTCCTTCACAAATTTAGAAGAAAAAAAAAGTCTAATTTTCAGAACGTCCCAATTTTTTGGGCTTGAGTTTATTAAACTCACTCTATTAAACAAAAAGACGGCTTTGTCAAACTGCGCTGCTAGACTGCATATGTTGTCTCTTAACTGCCTATTATGAGGTTGCTCTAAAAATCCACTACAGCATAACTCATGCATAATAGCCTCTCTCTCCCTGAAAATTTTCATTTGTAATTAACTATTGTCATCCGCTTCTTCTGCTGTGTGCAATCCTAAAACTGTGCAAACACGACTTCCTCTTCTCCTCTACACTTAAGCAATAAAACATTAAGGTCAAGTCTTTGTACTGTATGCCAACGTCGAGGTCTCCAGCATTAGATTGTATGAGAACGGTGATTACTCATCACTGTGAGAAAAAGCCATGACATACTGTATAGTGCAGTAGAAGCACTCTCTCAGAACATCATCTCTATCACTTTATAGATATATGCACCTATCATTGCTCTGCATACACCAAGCTGTTCCAAAAATATGGATCAAAGCAAAAAGCCTGCCGTGTTAAATATCAGAGTGCCTGTGGTTGGTACAGTGCAAACACCTGCCTTATGTGTTCAACACACACACACACACACACACACACACACACACAAATATGATCTATCTTCTGACGGCCAATACAGAAACCTACAGCTGACTGATGTCTGGTCTCACAGTATTTCACAGTAATTATTGTTGGTTTTACTGTCAACATGACAAAATGACAATGGATTTTCAATACATTTAAACATGTCTTAAGCAGTACATACTGAACATAGAAATATCATAATGATTAGAATGAGATACTTTAGATCCATTTGTGCTGTTCATAAGTTACATACAGTACAGTTTGTCTAATCTGTTGGGATCTAGTAAGAAGTAGAATGGGAAGCTAAAAACCAGCAGCAGCAGGAGGAGGAGGAGGAGGAGGAGGAGGGTTCTATGTGTGGAATGCTCCAAACCCGGGGCTGGTGTTGCGACTCGTCCCAGACTCTGTGCCGTCACCGCTGGGGTCTGTGGCCAGACCTCCCTATGCCAGACCTGCTGGCTCCAGATCCCGCCCAGGCCAGTTTAGCTGCAGTGCAGGACCCATAATTACAGTACAACACACTACACCCCCCCCCCCCCCCAACTCCTTCTTCTCTCACTGTTAAAAAACGTGCAGAGGAAAAAGACATGGAGTATTTAATATGAATATTACAAAGTGTAAAATTTATATACAAGCTAGCAGGAACTTTAATATTAATGTGGTGAGACGGGGAAAGAAAAGATTCGTTGTGGTTTTAGGATCCACTAAAAAACTTGTTTGAGGAAAACTTTATTATAGAGACATGTAGCTGAGAGAGAGAGAGAGAGAGAGAGAGAGAGAGAGAGAGAGAGAGAGTTTTTCTTATTGAAAAAAGTCTCATATAAGAAGGTGCTTAAATTTCCAGGCACAGTATATATTAATGCACCTGATCTACTATGTTATTGTTTCTATAGTAACACCTATTTCACAGGGACCTGCGTGGTGGACAGAGGAGGTTATTCTTTCCAGTGTCTTGGGAACATGACAAGCTTTGAAAAAATTTGAAAGTCTTTCTGACTTCAAGAGAGATTAGAAATAGAGGCTGGGGTAGGAATTTGGGACTCTTTGTGGTTTAGGAATAGGACAATTGTACAAATGTCTTTACAATTTTACAAATGTCTTACAAATTATTCAGTCCCTTCAACCCTTTGGACAACACCAAGTACGGGGAGCACATGCAAACTCCATGCACACAGACCCCAAGACCCCAAGATGGGAACTAAATCCGGACCCTGGAGGTGCAAGGCAACAGTGCTAACCACTAAGCCACCATGCTGCCCCTGGAGAAAGCTACAGAAAAAGATCTGCTGCATTGAAGGTTCCCAAGAGCACAGTGCCTCCATAATTCTCAAATGGATGACATTTGCCACAGACAGGACTCTTCCAAGAGCTAACTGACCAATCAGGGAGACAGGCCATAGTAAGAGAGGTGACCAAGAACCGGATCATCACGCTGTCTGAGCTCCAGAGATCCTGTATGAAGGTAGGACAAAGTTCTAGAAGGACAACCATCACTGCAGCCCTTCACCGATCTGGGCTTTATGGCAGAGTGGCTAGATGGATGATCAGTGTAAAACCTGCTTGGAGATAAATAAATAAAAACACACATGAAGGACTCTTGGACTGTAATGGAACCCTAGGAATAAGATTCTCTGGTCTGATAAAACCAAGATTGAACTACAGTATCTGGTCCCAATTCTAAACATTACATGTCTCAAGGAACCCCATGCACCTGCCCTATACCATTCCAACAGTGAAGCATGGTGGTGCCACAGAGATATCCTAAATGAAACCCAGTTCCACTGTGCTCAGGACCTCAGACTGGGACAAATGTTCACCTTACAACATGACAAGAATGAATGATATGAAGAGTATGAAGAATCATATTACTTTTGCAGCATTTGCCTGAATCTGTAAAGAGTAGAGAATATAGTCCTTTAGATTCCATCCTGTTACTTTTATCAGAAGTCAGATCATCAATAAACCGCAGGGACCTGGTTCCCCTTTAGGTGCTCCTTTCATTCTCCATACCTTTCTTTTCCCATCATTCTTGATTAGTTCATTTTGGTTTTATCAGTCCAAATAATCAAATCAAAGTCTAATCTGGCCTTTCTGTCCATGAGTGTTACCAGTGGTTTGCAGCTTGTTGTGACAATGACAAGAGTGTCTCTATTTACTTCATAAAGCCGTCTCTTGACTGTAGACTTTGACAATGACAAGACTGACTCCTCAAGAGTGTTCTTGCTCTGGATAAATGTTGTGCGAGAGGGTTCCTGTTTCCACTTTAGTTCTGTTCTGTGGTCTTCCAGGCCTTTTCCTGCTGTGCTTGCCAGTTAATTCTTACTTTTTAGGAATGTTCCAAACTGTTGTTATGACTGCTTGAAAACTTTTTGCTATTTATCTTATTGGGGTTTTTATTCAGCCTAATGGTGGCCTCCATCAGTTGCAAAAGGACCTCATGCTGAGAATTTAAATGAACAGTCCCACATTAGATCCACCTCCAGGCCTTTTATCTGCTTGCTTAGTCATGTAGTAACGTGGAAACAGGCCACACCTGGCTATGAAACTGCTTGTCAGCCATTTGTTCCATTATTTATGGGCACTCAAAATGGTGTATACTAATGCACTTATCCCAACGTTTCACTATACTAGTGCCTGGACACTATCAAGGTAGAACATTTTCTCAGTACACCAGAACCATGATCAGACTTCTTGGTTCACGTCTGAAATGCTGGCCTCCCAGGAACTCCTTCAATGGCCCAAACATGAGAAGTGAGGTCAGTATTGAACGGGGACTGTAGCAATAACTCTCACCTGAGATCCTGTCATGTGTAAGTGGTGTGGATGATCGTGTGTACAGTTTCAATAGACAGATGCACTGCTTTAGCAAGTTATCCATCGATTATAATTCCTTGCTATAATCGATCAGACATTCCTTGCTAAATATTCATGGGAATGTATTACTGTAGTTAAGGGTCTCATCACCATATTGTGCTTAAGGACTTCTGTAAATGTCAATCAGTTTTACATCTTCAGTCATGAAAATTGAATCTGGCTTTTGTCTGACTTGAATAGTTTGATTAACCGAAATCTACTCCGCTGTTTCAAATTTTTGGTCTATTCACCCCATATGCATTGAACAGGCAAAGCTAATGAAGCAGACTATAGCAATCACAGATCAAAGGAGGAAACTGTGCATTTCTGAGACTCACAAGCACAGTTACTTTCTTTTTAATGAACGGGTGCCTCATTGCCCTTTAGTGAAAGAGATGCCAGGTAAATCTTTCGCTCACTAAGAGCCATAATTAAGGTTAAATAAGCAGTACAGTATCTGATGATACTGGGAACTTCAAAGCCATAAAACCATACGCACAGAAAGGTCTCTCATTGAAAGCTCAAAGTGTCTTTTGTGGTCCTGCTGGTGTCCTGTAACAGATCACATCATGCACAGTCTAGCATAAAAGAATCTTTAAAATGTCTCTATGAAGAGGCAGAAATTTAACAGCCAAGTTAGGAAATTTGCCTTTGGGTCAGTCTAGCCCTGACAGATTTTCGGATAAAATGTCTTGACTCCTGTCACTATCTCCGCTGTCTAATGAAGGCCCAGTATGTTTCTCCAGCATGCTTCATAAATCTAAGAGGCTTCTCGAGAAATACCTCATCCTCAAGAAAAAGAAACAGGAAAATTATACACTGGATGAGTGGCCTTTCCCATTTTTTCCCCTTCGTTTTTTACTGCCGCTGTAATTTCCTTGTAAGCGGAGCTTCCTAAAATAACCTGAACCTAATAATCCCAAACCAAAATACATTCAAGAGTTCCTGGAGGTCCTCTTGGGTGGTTTCCTCTGTTTGGCATTTGGTGGACAGTAAGAAAGTGAGAAAAATTGTAAGCCAGTATTATAGGAGATTAGAAAACAAATATGAAGAGTATAAACCTTCGGTTGGGCAGTGAATCAATTTGACAGGCGAGTCGATTACTGTTTGATTTGATTCAAAAGCTCTTTTCTCAATTATGAAAGATTCGATTAAATTACCAGAACAAATCGTGACTCTGTTATGAAATCAAGCTTCCTGAAAATATATTTTTTTGTAAATTAGAAGCATCCCTTACTTAAAAGTTATGATTATTACTAAGCACCTGCTATATACCGTCACATTTACTGTACCTGCTGGTAAGACAATTTACAAAAAGATGTTTCTTTAAACATGCTTTATAATTTAAATTAAAATCAAGATTGGTTTTATTTTGCTAATTTTTAAATGCATTTTCTTTACCACAGAGAGACTAAGTCTAATCTGGCCTTTCTGTCCTTAACCGTTACCCGTGGTTTGTACCTTGTTGTGATGTGTCGGTATTTACTTCATAAAGCCGTCTCTTGACTTTGACAATGCCAACGTTACCTCCTCAAGAGTTTTCTTGATTTACTCGTACACTCGTATCAGGTGACAATGTATTGCAATGCATTGACAAAATTAACAAATCTTCAAAATGAACAAAATGTATTATTGCATTCAATTTGCTCATGATCATGGATTTTATAGCATATGCTCATTTTTAGTATCTAGAATGTTATTACTACATCAGCAGGATAGCAGCACAATAGCAGAATCTCTTCAGGTAAACTGGGCAATAATTTTAATGACATATAGTTGCATGTGGTACAGCAGTTATTAATACCGCAATGACCTAAGCTGTACACTGTGCCGGTTTTATTTCGTTCTTTAATGACATAATGGCTGTTACATTATTTAAACTATTGAACACTGAGGGATTCAAATGGTTGAAGATTTTCCTTGCCAACTGCACAGATCCCTGTGGTCAATCAAGCGCATGAGGAAAAAATGACAGTTAATTAGCGAGTTAGTCAATCCTGCTGAGAAACTGTTACGGCTGCTTTGCCAGAACATGAAGGACAATTGATTTGTGCTTAAAGTGCACAGACTTTGCTTTTATTAGAATCCACACTAAGATAACCTGCAGGTTAAAGAGTCTATAAAAGTGATTTATCATTGAGGTATTTTCAAAATGTCTAGGATTGGTAAACCAACAATGTGACCACACTTGTATTATAGTGTTGAAGACGTTTCTGTAGATCAACAACATCCCTGGAATAAATTTGTTTAAAACAGTGGAGAACTGATTCAATTTTCTAGTGATGAAAGTGACCTCGGACATAAATACATTTAGTTATAATTTTGATGAATAATTAAAAAAAAAAATCACAGGAAAGTTTTGTTTTATTTATAAATATTATTTATTTATTTATTTATTTATTTAATTCAAAAAGTGAAAGTCTCATATATTCCAGATTCATTACACATAAAGGGAAAAATTCCTGGCCTTTGTTTTTTAAGATGTAAAAAAAAAATTTATCTTTCAATGATGACTTTTCATTGAGTGGTGTATATATTCATGGAAAGTTAATTGGAAAGGAAAATGGATTAAAGAGAGCTTCAAAAGGAGTGATGCTGGAGTCAGACCAACCACTGCACCACAGTCAACTGTCCAGCCAACAGCCAATCAGCAGGCAAAGAGCAAAGATATGCCGACTGGGATATATAAATTTAATATATATATATTAATATATATAAATGGGTTATAATTTTTCCCTGATTTTCTCCCTAATTTACTCGTCCAATTCCTCCCCCATCATTAGGGGGTTCACACATTAAGGCTACTTACTACCGAAGACTATGACGTGTTTCCTCCGAAACACGTGACGCCAGCCAACCGCATCTTTTCGAACTGCTCGCTCGCGCACCGTTGGGGGCGGAGTAACACACTCGGAGGACAGCGCTATCCGCTCCTTCCGCTGCGCGAGCTCACAGACGCCCCTGACTGGCTGTAGAGCATTACGCATTAATGTGGGAGCACTAAGTACCTTTCATCCCTCCCCTCTGAGAGAGCTCGGCCAATCAGCTCTCTCTAGACCTCCAGCCGTGAGAGGTTACAGCATCACCCGGGGATCGAACTCGCGATATCCGGGTGATGGGGCGAGCGCTTTACCACTGCCACCAAGGACTGGCAAAGTTTGATTCAGTGCTGTCCAGCCAGTTTTGCGTGATGCTGCGACAAAATCTGGTTGGATAGACAGACAAGCAAACAGACAGGCAGACATACAGAAGATTCTCTGAGACTGGTTTCAGGTCCTCCAAAGCGTGAGTTCTGATCACTGTACAGACACAACTTCCTTTATTTACAGGACAAAAAGACCCATTGAATTTTATTAAATATTTTTTGGGATTATATTAAAATACATATTTTTGAAAGCGATCTTAGTGTATAGCACTTACACCAAGAGTGTGCAAAGCTGTCATCAAAGCAAAAGGTGGCTATTTTGTAGAATTACAAATATAAACCATATTCTGGGTTATTTAACACAGTATTTGTTGACTACAGTACATAATGCCACATTCTGTCATAATTTCAGTGTCTTCAGTATTGACATACAATGTTGAAAACAATAAAAATAAAGGAAAAACCATTGAATAAGACTGGTACTGTG
The DNA here is from genome assembly GCA_013621035.1 of Clarias magur. Lineage (NCBI taxonomy): Eukaryota > Metazoa > Chordata > Actinopteri > Siluriformes > Clariidae > Clarias > Clarias magur. Next base: position 1,103,707 of record QNUK01000164.1, read on the forward strand.
TTCTGTATGTAGTCGGTTCAGCGGGTCCTAACGCATCAAAGGCTACACATGGGTAGTTTTGGGCTGTAGGTGAAAAAATCCACTGATGTCTGCTGAAACAGAGATGCCCATGATCTCATTTGAACCAAAGTTTCCAAAGAAACAGACTCCCTTGCTGAGGTCTGAATATACTCTGCCGACACAGCCCCCATATTTCTCTCCATGATCTCCCCTTACACATATCTATCAACAGCAGCGACTAACGGCTGTTTATATAGGCAAGGAAAGGAAAATCCTAACCACCAAATCTAAGCAAAAGGTATGCGCACGAAAATTTGGCATCTAAAAGAAGCTAGATACTGATTTATGTTTTAGGGTTATTTGTCGTGACTGGCATATTGGTTTCACTGTTGTTGAAGCATGTGCACGTTTATAAAGGAGCAGCTTGGTTGGAAGGTCTTATGGCTGCCAGAGTGACTCGAGACAAGTGGTGACAGCATGTAAAAAGGAATTCCAATAATACCCATTTGTAACATTTCTAGGTTTATATATATACGTAGTACAGAATGAACCAGAAAACAGGCATCATTGCTAATCAGCTCATGATATTATACGGTTCACTTCTAAGAAACATATTCACATAGATGATACGTCTTGAATGTGTACAATGTGCACACACGTGGGTGGCACTGGACATGCACAAGTCTCCGTAAATAGACCAGGAGCAACCCTTCTATTTCTCCAGCCCAGATTTCCTTTTCTGAGGTCAGTGCAGGGGATGGAAGTGCTGTGCTGCAAGCCTCCAGTCGCCACGACAGACCGCAGCAGCTCCTTCCGGCACACTTCAAGGAGTCGACAGCACTGACCGAATGGAGAGTCCTCCAGCTAAACCTCACTCTTGCCCTGGAGACTCGATGGGGCTGCCGCAGCCAAGGCAGACTCTCTGTCACCACGTTTATAAGCGAGACAAAATTCACCACACTGTCTAATAGTGGTAAGTTATGGTGACTGGACCCACGTTGTAATCATGAAGACCTTTCACCACTCGTCATTAAGTGGCTTCTACACTTCTTAACGTTTGTAACGTAACAAAAAAAGTCTTTAATATGAAATAAATGAAGTTTACATGAGAACGGAATTATAGTATGCATGGCACGTGAAGGAGCTGTCAAGACAAGAAGTCTTGGGATGAAGTGTCAGAAGGTATAAACACGCTCCGATTCCAGGATTTTTTATTTTTTTTTGTTAGTTTTAAGTCTACACTGTTCCATTTTGTTATGTCAACTCCGCGAGTCTTTTGAGGGCCCTGCATTTCCTTTTCCTGTGGCTTTTCATGAGCAAGAAAAGCCAAACCAAATGTAGATGCTCTGCTGCAAGCCAGGGAATTGAGTATATTGGTCAGACAAAGGCACAGGAGGCAAATCCAACTCGTTTATTCGTGTTTATTTATATATCTTGGTGGTTTTGCGCTTGGCGTCCCAGACTTACAGACCCCAGGGCGTATATATTCTCACCAGCAACATGGACATGGACAGATGAGAAAGGCTTTATTATTTATTACTGGCACGGCTGAGAGTGAACCGGTTCACTAGTGTAAAAATTCCATATGGGTAAGGAGACATGCTGACTGTGTAAATAACGCCACGATACGAACAAGGAACGTTTTATCCTTGGAAGATTTCCTGAAAATCATAATAAATCATAGCATCCGAGATACCACAATCAATGGATATGATTTCTTCCGCTTGCAGTGCACAGATCACCCATGTAGCTGTTTCCCATTGTAATGACCTCACTGTCAGCTAGGCGTATGGAACCAATTTAGACACATTCCCCTCGCTTCCTGTGTGAATTGCTCCACATCTGGGCACACCTCCAGCTCAATCACAGGCACGTCCATACGTTGGGGGAGCAGGAAGTCCTCGACAGTCCGATGTTGAGGAAAATGTGCTCGAACGTTACACATCGCGGATGGGGCAGTCCCGGTGTCAAAGCGCTCCGCCCAGAGGGTTACACGGACCTTCTGTTGGACCACTGAGATGGCTGCAGATCAGAATCAGAATGTCACTGCACTTCGTGTGCGGATGCGCACCTGCGTTCAGGTGCTGTTGATTAATATCATAGAACTCAATCAATCATTTTCCGATTCGACCAAAAGTTTGCGGACGCTCAAACGTGGTCAGTACATGCCGTCGTGATGCTCAACAAGCAAATAAATAAACCGAAAAACAACCAGGGGGTGTCATGGACCCGTGCTAACGCGTAGAGTCGATTACATCGTAATATCGCACATGCCTGGTCTGTTGTTGATCACTCAGATTGCTCCTTCCTGTCAGTGTAGGTGTTTTTTTTTTTTTTTAATTTACAACACAACTGTTGAGTGTCGAAACCTCCCAGACGTTCTGGCGATAGCTAGAAATCTGGCTTACATGACTATGAATGATGCAAGAGTCTGAGTGGGATTAGCATGTCTGTGATTTTCTATTTACAAATTAAACTGGAATGCTACAGTATAAGCTAGTTAGCAAGGGCTTGAAAAGAAAAGACTCGAAAAGAGAATCATATCAGGATGTATAAGGCTTATAAAAGAATATCAGGAAGAACAACACATGTAAATGAAGGATGAGTTCTTTAGCTTGAGTGACATTTTTTTGCCTGTGGGTCCACACACACACACACACACACACACAGACAGATCTCCATTCTTTAGCCTGCTCCCACAGGCCCCTCTGGTCAGGTCTGTTGCCAAACCCAGACTCAGTGCTGGGAGGGCGGCTGCACGGAGCCTCAGCTTGCTGCTACACACACCGTGGCTTCAAGGAACAGCACTCTCAGCAGCTGGCAGGGCTGCCATGGAAAATTCAAACGCATCAGTAGAGGTGCCAAGGAGGTGTGAACTCAAAGCAGCTCATACGACCGTTCACATTTTTGGCATTTTGCATATTTCTTTAAGACGTTTAAGAATCAGGAAGCAGACGCCGAATAAGCCACGGATCGTATTTCAAAGGAGTCATGTGTGACTGGTAATTTTCAGCATTCCTCATGACATCTTGCCCAAGTTTTTCTCATCAGTTGTAGCCTCATTTAAAGAAAGAAAGAAAAAGGAAAAAAAAAAAAAAGCAGCACAACAATGCACCGAGTGCCAAATGACAATAAGACAAAACACTGTTTAAGTAGGCCTACTTACCTACACAATCCACTAGATAATACAGACAGCTATTAAAGCGATTTTGAGCAGTGTAATTATCCCATAACATATGACATCCCTGATCTGGCAAATTGATTGACGTACTCAGGTGGTGAACACGCTGACATTTCACCTGATGCTCTGCTGCCTAATAACAGGCTGTTCCATCAGTGATGGGCCTAATGTGTTTATTTACCCTGTAATCGCTCACCTTTCACTCCACTCTAATGACAGAGCTCTCAGGCTATACTGTGGGATCACGGCGAATAAGGAGATCCGCTCTGAGGCCTGGGACTGAGGAACGTTGGACGCGCGGAGAAAAATCTCAATGTTTAGACGTCTGGCTCTGTAACGGTCCTCTGACACGTTTTTATATACTGAAAGCAAATCTACAGTACGGTAATTAGCGTTTAACTGAAGCCCAGTTTCACCTCAATTTGATTATACAGTGATATACAGGGTTGCGCGTACGCCCGGGAGCTGTTCAGTGGAAAGCCAAGTGAAGGGAGTTTACGATTTCTTTTTTTAATCAGCGAAAGCTATTTTGAATGAATCAACCAACGATACCAACATCGCCTTCGGCATGTACTGTACTGTACTGTACTTAAAAGCCACTTCTTTTTTTTCTTCAAAATTTTTAATATAACTAATATTTTTGGGTGGCTTGAACGAATTATCGGCATTAACATTATTTCTTATTGCTAAATTTGTATCGCAGTACATATTTCCATATTTCCGCCTTAAAAACTTTCATTAACCGAATGTCACACTGTGGGCGCGTCTTAAATCGGCCGCTGGACAGAATCTGACGAAACTTTCAACCATATGTGAGATCATTAAATGAGTTGAAAACTGATGTTACGATTTAATAATCTACTTTAAAATAAGCTACTAATAAGCTACTTGCTAAGTGTAAACACACACCTGCACCGATTGATATTAATTAGAAAAGCTAAGCTGAATATGTTCCTGGGATTAGTTTCTATTTTCATTGCTGAATTAATAGTCGAAGTGGTAGAAGTGAATTCTAATGAGCTGGAGTCACTTTTTAAGACACAACGTAATCTTTATCTGATCTACTATTTCGATTTCGCATCTGTGATTGACTCTCTGATTACCGAACGGGGAGTGTATCTGGCTGACGATGAAAGAAGTACTTAGTGTAAACAAGGTACCCAACCTTACAGAATGTAATTTCTTTATATTAATAAGTTATGAAGAGGGTACTGCCATACAGAAAGACAGTCAGATAGGTACGTGGGCTTCAACCTTGTTTATGAAGATTTTTTGTCAGTGAAATCTGTTTCGAAACAGTCAATCCACGATACCAATGCTGCCTTCGTCATGTTTTTTTTTTGTAACATTAGTAATATTTTTGGGTGGCTGGAACAAATTAAGGCGGCACGGTGGTGTAGTGGTCAGCATTGTCGCCTTGCACCTCCAGGATCCGGGTTCGATTCCCGGCCAGGTTTGATTCCTGTTTTTGTGTGCATGGAGTTTGCATGTTCTCCCCGTGCTTGGTGGGTTTCCTCAGGGTACTCCGGTTTCCTCCCACAGTCCCAAGACATGTAGGTTAGGCTGATTGGCGTTCCCAAATTGCCTATAGTGTGTGAGTATGTGTGTGTGCCCTGTGATGGATTGGCACCCGTGACCCTGAATACAGGATAAAGCGGTGTAGATGAGTGAGTGAGTGAGTGGAACGAATTATCTTCATTTACATCATTTCTTACTGATAAATTTGTATCGCAATACATAAGTATTTCCTCTTTAAAAACTCGAATGAACAGAACAAATTTAATTCGTACGCTGTATTTTGATTGTCCCTCTGTAATTCTGTAGCCCTTATTTTAATTTGACTTCCTTATATTCTACTTGGGAAGCGCAGTGGTGTAGTGTATTCTCTGGATAAGAGCGTCTGCCAAATGCCTAAATGTAAATGTAAATGTAACCTGAAACACTATCATCACTGATTACATTAAAGCTGATCAGCTTATTTTTAGCTGTAACCTTTTAACTATTTCTTAAAGCTCTTTTCCCATCAACGACAGGTACTTCAACATAAAAACAGGAACATCCTGATCATTTAGTGGCAAGATGTAGCGCTCTATGCGGAAAAGCATTCCAGTGAGCAGTGATGACTTCACCTTCAAGGGCCTACACCTAAGTCAAGTTAAGTCAGCCTTTATTGGTCACACATACATTACTGCACAGTGAAATTCTTTATTCTTCGCATATCCCAGCTTCTTCTTAGTAGGCCAGGGTCAGAGCGCAGGGTCAGCCATTTTTACGGCGCCCCTGGAGCACACAGGGTTAAGGGCCTTGCTCAAGGGCCCAACAGCAGCAACCTGGCAGAGCTGGGGCTTGATCCGCCCATCTTCTGATATGTAACTCAGAGCCTTAACACACTGAGCCACGAGAAATTTTATCACAACTCTCCAGTGTGACATGAACGTCTCTTCACTTATAAGCTCACAGACAATGATATAAATGTCTGGTGATGTGCATTTAGATTATGATATCCTGCAATCATAGCGTGTTTGCTGGGGCACTTTATAAAACAATGCAGGGTAAGATTAGTCCTTTAATGTCAGTTGTTGTATTGTGTAATGCTACTCAAAAATGACATACTGTACTAATGCTGTGATAAGGTTCCTTGTTAACTACAGTATTGTTGGCATAAAATAGTTTCAACTTCATTTGCTAGAAACGTACACAATTTTTAAATTATATTTGTACTGTGAAAATGCATGCCATGAGTGACTTTATAAATAAAAGAGTGCAAAAGGTAGTCAAATAAAAATCCTGCAGTAGCGTAGTATCTCAGGAATCCTCTATAGACATAGGGAAGTATAAAAGATATAAGTTGGGATTTCAAATTTTTATTTCTTTTAATCCAGTAGTATGTGTATTGTGCAATAACTATGATCTATATATCAATATTTTGCACAGAGACAGGACCGAGTCTTAAAAGTGCCCTTCAAAGTGACGGAAGCCTGTGAAGAGATTACCCAGGGCTGTTTTTGAGCTGTCAGTGACGGAGGTGGCCGATGTCTGGGAGGCAGCAGAGGCATGAGCGTAACAGCACTAGAAGGAGTAAAGACTGGATTAGAGGTCTGCAGGCATGCAGGTAGAAACTATTCTTCAGCCCGCTGCTTGTGGGTTGAATGCTGTCTGTCTGATGGTAGTCTGACCGATTGTGGTCTGTGATGATGTAAAATTGGTGTACCTTGAGTTTATGGAAGAAGTGAAAGATAACGTAATGGAGATTTCTTTGCATTTCATGTAGTACGTGCGTAATTCAGCAATTTGGACCTCACTAAAAAATGTTTTCATCCTGATTATGACACTGAATTGGCCTGAGAGCAGTACTGTACATAACAGAACATGGTAATAAAATACGAAAAAGGAAAAAAAAAAAAGGTGAACCACTTTCCCTAAGGAATGATTTAACGTCTTGATGAAGCAAAGATATCATGTCATAATTAATGACAGTTAATGATTTGATAGAGTTGGGATCAATCTCGTTCATGCGAGAAGTAAAAACAGCGCGCTCTGGAGAAACTCGAAGCTTGCGTGTGGTGTGGTGTGGTATGGCATCGCTCCGGTCCATGAGGTCACTTTTATAACGCTAAAAAACGCGATGACGTCAAGCTCCAGGAACACAATAATTACAGGTGCAGACAACAGAGTCTGGGGTTCTGCGGTCAGTCGGGCCAGTGATTCAGCCGGATAAGAAGCTGGCCTGCCTGCACGCAAGCTGTAATGCTGTGTAGTGCTTTTTGGCCAAGGCGTGCACGTAACCAGACCGTGACGACCTGGCTACCTATGACAGCTCGTCAGAAATCATTTGATGTCAAATCAGGTGGAACTCACAGCTAATCAAACAGGTCTTTTATTTCTGTCTGAGCAAGCTGCTTTACAAGACGGCGTGACTGAGAAGAAAAGGAACTAGGCGACTAGAAATCCTTTCAGCATTGTGTGTGTGTTTATACTGTTGGTGATGGTAGGTGTGCGAAAAAAAAAAAAATCGAAAATACAGTCACCTAGATGCAATAGTGCATGGGAGACATTGCTCTGGCCCTGTTTGATCTCCACGGGAGGGTTTAAGGAATGGCTCCTCTCTAATCTTCACTGTCTGTAAATGAAGGGCCCTTCAGACAGGAGCTTGGCGGGGACGTAAACATTGAAGGAGACACGCCAGTGGCACCACTGTAGCATGCTCTTACGCACGCGCAGGTGTGCCTATAACGCACTCGTTATGGAACGCGGTTTAGCCCGAATAGCATTCAGAAGGCATGTGATAATGTGTGTAATGTATATTATGAATGTAGTACATTTACAGTTCTGGAGAACCTCCGAGACGCTATAGGAGAATATGCACGCACACATAAACACCCAAACATGCACACGCCTCCGCAGCAAAAGAAAGCACGCCACGTTATACCGTGCTTATTAAAACGTTTTTTGTTTGTGTCATGGCGTCTTTATTTACTCCGGTGTAGGAGCTGGGGGTAGGTGGATTGTCTGGCTTCGTGCGTGTGCTGTCTCTCGTTCTGTCGGCGTATTTAAAGTGGCTCGGCATTCCTGAGAGTTTTTTTTTTTTTTTTTTTACTTTAAAAGATCTTTGAAGTGTCGCGCCATAACTTAGGTGTGGCGAAGCACATAGCTTTAGGCTGACTGCAATCGCCAGAAAACTGAGCCAACGTGTTGCTCAGATCAAATTCAACTGAGTACATTAAGCTGTAAGAATGCACGTTTGAAAAAAGAGATTTTGAGTGTTTTATTAAAAAGAAGGGAAAAAAAGTGTCTGTATGTACAATATGTGTGTGAGTGAAAGAGTGTGTGTGTGTGTGTGTAGTCTGATCGTGCTTCCTGTCTCCGTTTCTGCCGGCCCACATAGACAGTGAGAGAAGTCTGGGCGGACTGCAGGCCACATGACATTTCAGTGCTCTTGCAGAGTGATGTGTTCACTCCCTCCCTCCCTCCCTCCCTCTCTCTCTCTTCCCTCCTTCTCCTGCCCTTCAAAGCTTCGACATGTCATCTCCCACCACAAAAACAGAGGTGGGAAGACTCACTGGCGCTACTGCTGCCTCAGGGCGTCTGGCACTAAAGCTGCCTGCAAATACTGCAAGCAGAGGAGGGGAATGAAAAAAAAAATATATATATATATATATAAAAAAAAAAAATACAGGGTGTGTATTAAACAAGGCTCTTAAAGCCTACGGCACCAAACCGTGGTGGAGCGCATGTTCGTGTGAGTGTGCAAGCGATAGGTGACAATCAAGGTGAAAGACATGGAATCGTCAGAGGACAACTATGTAGTGCAAAGTTGAGAGCATTTTGAAGATGCACTTCCTGGTTTGATGCACCGATTTCAGAAACACACACTCCATGAAATCGTGCATGTCGAGACGTCCGAGATGTTCATCGGAAATATTAATATGCGTTTGTAAATATTTGCATTAAATTGTGCTCAACACAAGACATAATTGTAAATGTCAGACGTAATAAAATTGTGTAGTTCATCACTGGGAGGAAAAAAGGAAGAAGAAGAAAAAAAAAGCTCTGGGATTGGGGTGGCATTTGAAGCTCTCACACTACCTGAAGGGACAATTAAGCTTGTGGCTTTTGCATTTCCCAAAGTAGTATACACAAAGTATACACAAAGTAAGCAAATTTTCCCACTCGAAGCAGAGTACGCTCACTCTCAGGACATTCCTATGAAAACTTACGCAAATCATGTAGCGGTTCTGGAGCTACTGAAAGATAAGCAAGATCCAATGCTTTGTGTAGCGGAACGGCTTCCAGTCTTTTAAAGCGCTTGTTCTCTACTCAACACACACTCTTGCACACTGCGTTGTAGTCATTTTTGTAGTGTTTTCTCAATTTATAATGAAAAAAAAAATCATAAACATAACATAAATCCCATTACTCACTCTTGATAACTGCTTTATACTGGTCATACTGGTGAGGGATAGGACCCCAGTCCGTCACCCGTCCATATCTTTCAAGGAAAATCCATTTGCAATTAAACATGGCATTTTGAATTCTGTGAACAAAGATTAATTTATTGTGAGAATAAACCATTCTGTTTTTTTGTTTGTTTTTTGTTTTGGTTTGCATAGAAGGCAGGAGACCCAACTGTAGCTTATACAATCTGTCAGCCATGACCAGCCAGAGAATTTACATTTACAGTTAAGCATTTGGCAGACGCCCTTTTTATTATCCAACTGAGTAGTTGAGGGTAAAATGCTTTGCTCAAGGGCCCAACAGGGACAACTTGGTAGTCGTGGGATTTGAATCTGGGACCTTCTGAACCGTAGTCCACTGAGCTACCTCTGAATTAAGGTTGATAAATGCATAGTTGTACAGTAACACTCTATGATTTTTTTCTAACACCTAAGCTACAGAATCACAAGCTAGTAGGATAAAACCAACCAACAAACAAATAGGCACAAGACCAAGACACGCCTCACTCTTGAATGTTTTATTTTTATTTCTAAAGACTTATCTAGCTGATATAAGATAAGACCGATAAGATCATAATAAACTAAATGAGCCAGATCATTCTTGTCTTATCAGCTTGTTGCTAGTCAACATATTCCACTGCTAGTCTTTTGAGTCAAATTTTTAGGTATTTTCAGAGAACATAAAATATTTCTAGATATTTTTAACAAATTGTTTAACAACAAGTTGCACAGTTTGTTGATGTGTTACGTTTACAGTGTTTTAAGTTTTAAGTTATGAAGTAAAATAACTTTTCTAGGGGTGGTGTGGTGGCTAGCGCTGCTGCCGCGCACCTCCAGGTTTGGGGGATTGAATCTCTGTCTGTGTGTGTGAGACGGGTGAGTTTCCAAATATGTGTTGTAGGATGATTGGCATATTCAAATTCATAATGTGGAGTGCGTGGGTGTGTGCTTGTTCCCTGCAATTGGTTGGCTCCCCATCCAGGATGTTCTCTAAGTTCCTTGCTCTGGGTAAGGTATATGAGGAAAAAAAAAAAAATATATATATATATATATATATATATATATATATATATATATATATATATGCATACAGTAGAATGGATTACGAGCATAATTCATTCTTCATTCCAGAGGCGGGCCCATATTTATGTAAACTCAAATTATTCGTTACACAGCCCAATAAAATAAATACCTAAAAATAATTAATACAATATATAAAGTAAAAATAAAACAAATTATCTACCACTTTACCCTTAAAAGAAGTAAAAAAAAAAACCTGACAGATAAGCGTTTCCATTTATACACGCAGGCGCTGTGTGTGTGTGTGACACAGACATTAACGGAAAGACTGTTTAATCAGAATAATTAGCAAGATACATCGCTAATGACACTCGCGTAAGCGCATACTAACGGAACCACTGCTGCAAAGTAAAAAAAAAAAAAATGAACCAGCACATTACCTTTGAAAAGAATCGCGACAGATGCATGATATTCTGCACTCGTAATCCAAGACTTTCACTCGGTTTCCAAGTCAAAATTTATTTTTTAAAAATCCTTGCTTGAAAAAAAAAAAAAAACTTTTTTCAAAGGATATCTGATTATAATAGACAGCATGGTGGCTTAGTGCCTTCGAACTGTCACCTTGCACCTTAAGGGTCCTGGTTAAATTCTCGCCTCAGATCTGCGTACATGGAGTTCTCCTCGTGCTTGGTGGGTTTCCTCCAGGTCCTATGGTTTCCTCCCATAATTCAAAGGCAAGCAGATTGGGCAAATTGCCGTTCCTAAATTGCCTGTAATGTGTGTGAAAGTTGACAGGAGCTCCTACCACAGTTGTGAAACTGGGAATAATGGATGGATGAATCTGATTATATTAGCCCTATTGTGTTTTTACATTCTGAGTAAATTAAACTGAACATCAGATAATTTAATTTAATTATAATTCATTACAATTTAATTTAATGAGAAACCATTTAGCTTTGCGCACAATATTAATAGCCATAATGCACAATAAATCCAGTGCTTGCACAGAAACTAAATCTAACTGCACAAAAAGTACCCCGTGCTTGGTGGGTTTCCTCTGAGTACTCTGTTTCCTTCCACAGTCCAAAGACATGTAGGTTAGGTTAATTGGCATTCCAAAATTGCCTGTAGTGTGTGAGTGCCCTGTGATGGATTGACTCTGTCCAGGGTGTACTCTGCCTTGTGAGCCAAGTCTCCTGGGATAGGCTCCAGGGCCCCCCCACTGACCCTGAATACAGGATTAAGCGGTATAGATGATGAGATTATTTCCTCTTTAGTAATAAAATCATCCTGGTTGGGGTGTCGGCGAATCCTGGAAATGCTGGGCATCTGGCTGGAATACATTTTACATGGGATGCGCGCACACACGCACACACACACACACACACATACGCGCGCACGCACACACACACACACACACACACACACACACACACACACACACACACACACACACACACACACCCCTACATATCCACCTTGCCCATGTTAGAGTCCCCTAACTGTCCTCTGGCATATTTTGGAGGAAACTGGAGAACCCTGAGGAAACCTGAGCACAAAACATATGAAACTCTATACAGACCTGAGCTCAAGGTGTAACCAGGGACCAAGTCGTGCTTGGAATATCACATGTATGTAACGTTAGTTTTCTGAATTCAGTCCGCTTTCTGTCTCACTCAACGTATACATATGTGAGGCGGTGCTTTCAGACACAGCTCATGACTCACATTTGTTAAAAATGGCATGAGCTCAGGGAGGGAAGCTGGCAGCTGAGCGTGAATCCAAATAATGTTACATAAATGCATGCCTCCAGCACTAAAATAACCAAAGTTCAAAAGATAGTTAATGCCATTGTAACCTCAACAAATAACACTTGTCTTCATTTATGTGAAAGTGAGGCCTGCAGCCTGGCAGCACCAGCATCTTCGTGTAACTGCTTTAACTTGGTCATAAGGGTTGTAGCAGATCCTGAGAACACTAGGGATGAAGTGCCAAACGCAGAGCGCACACACACACACACACACACACACACACACACACACACACACACACACACACATTGAGACCTTGAGGAAATTAGAGCTGCCAGTTCACTAAGCGGCATCTTTCCGAGACAAGAGGAGGAAACCTGATAAATTAGAGGAAACCCATGTGGACATGAAGAGGACACTGCTGCATGTTTCACTGACATATTTTTTTCTGTCAGATTTGCATTATTTTCATGAAGAAAAATAAATAAATAAAAAGTCAAATGAACTCCTGGGTCCTTTCCAAGACCTTGAATGTTTTGACATGCACATCATTCCCACGCCGATACTTTTGAGTAAAATCAAACGAAAAAAAGAATAAAAAAAGAGAGAGATGCTTAACAAAAACTGATGGCTGAATAACAGTGGAGTGGCTTAATAAGAGAAGATGAGATACATAAAAAGAGAGAAAGAGAGTGCAGGTCTCCCGGGAAGAACGCACAAAGTGTCTTGGCTCCCAGAGCTCCAAACACAACTTTAAGAACCTGAGAGCGGGGGGGAAAAAAAAGTGTCGCTCGGTGTGACACTTGGCGGTGCCCTGTGATCTGGGATGCTACACCCTCTATTGTGATGAATCGGGACTTCGTTTCAAACGTCTAAACGTGCCACGAGAGATCATCAACATCTCACATAACACGGTGGTGATAAGGTTTTGGATAATATAGCAGATGTCAACCGAGATGAACGCTCACCACAAGAAATATAAACTGTTCGCTTTGACGTGTGAAATGACTGGCAGGGATGCAAGAGTGTATTTGTGTGTGTGTGTGTGTGTGTGTGTGGGCATGATTTCAGCACTCTGGGGCTATCAAATGTCTCCACAAGTTTTGGAATACCTGAATACATGCTGGGAACCCTGTGAGGAGGTTCGATCTATGCATCTGCACTAGTTCTATTAATACAGTCAATATAAACATCATACTCGCCCATTGAACATCTTGTTCTTTTCAGAAATGCTGAACGTCAAACAGTTCAAAAGCACCTATAGGCGTTGACTGGAGTCTCGTTTAACCTGAAACCAACTCAGTAAATATGGCTCTCCGCGCATCTGCGACGCTACTGCAGGTTTAATTAACCATATTGTTTTCCGATTGAATGACTAAACTGATTTTCTTTATAATAATAACAATTATCATTATATGACACAATAATATACATATGTATATAATATGTTTATTTTTTTATTAACCAAAACGATTACACTCTGATTGATTGTCTGAATCCTAATCATTTTAATAACTGCAGAAGTTCCAGCTGTAATTGACATAACAGCTTTTATTAACATTAATGCACATTTCTAATCTGTAACCTTATTTATAGGGACTTGTACAGCAGACAAGCTACTGATAAAAACTGATATTAAAAACATGCTTTTGTTCAACAGCAGAGAATGCGTAACGAATGTGACATGACATCGTGATGATTCATATAATTACGCGTTTCCTTGATGTTTATGGAAGGAGTCTTCAGTTTCAGCTTCCAATTCCAGATTTTAAAGGTGCGACAAGACGCACGGGCTCTGTTTATGTCTTCGTCAACCAAAGACACACACAAAGATTCCCTGGTTGAGGGAATGACTAACTTGACTAACATGGACTACCTCAGTCTTGTGGACGTTCCCTAATGTTTAACATGACTAAAACTGGTTATAATGGGTGCGTGTTAACGCTAGCTTGAAAAAAGAAGTGCTAGCCAACTATGCTAAGACATGTGCTTATAGAAAAATGGTAGCAGAAACTTTTGCGTCTGACCACTTTACAACCCTGTAACGGCACACATGATGTGTTTTATTCAGCTCAGGCAACAATTCCAGCTTCGAAAACTGGTCTAGAACAGGTTTTTATAAACCTATACTGTAGGTGATAGCGTGTGTTGACACACTGACTCACACTCACATCACCTAGCAGGGACAAACATAACACTAAAACTGTTCCCTAATTGTTGCCGGCACTTCATTGAAACCTACTTAGAAAAAAAAAAAAAAGATATATATATATATATATTAAAAATCATTTTTAAAATAAGAGACCTGTGCAGTAACTGGATAAACCCTTCATTCCAAGCACAGGGAGCAGACAGAGGAGGCCTGAGAACCCAAGAACTCAAGTTTATAAGTATGAAAAGACTGCCATCCAGTGGTGAGGTCAGAAACTGCTTTCTGGTTTACTTTTTATTTCTAGTTCTTAAATTGATTTACCCTCACTAAACATGAATCTAACACTTATTAAAGCGCAGGATCAAAAGACTTGCGCAGTAAATAAAGGCGCAGTTTTAATGGTAGCAGTTTGTTCACTTACAATCCACTGACACGTGAGGGGAATTACATCGATTATCTCATTACAGTGGCACAAGTATAGTATATTAGGCAGCAACTGAACAGTCAGTTCTCGAACTTGATGTGATGTAACCGGGGAAAATGAGCGAGCGTAAAAATGAGCGAGTTTAATGGCTAGACGTCTGGGTCAGAGTGTGCGTCCAAAGCAGCAGTGTTCCTGGAATGCAGTGGTTAGTACCTAGCAATAAAAAGGAAGGACAACTGGTGACAGCGAGATGGTCATGGAGACTCAAGGTTATTACTGATGCACATGGAGAAGAAAGCTAGCCTGGTATCTGGTATAATACCACAGAGCTAATGTAGCACGAACTTCTGGATTATTCTTATAGAAACCATCAGAACACAAAGTGCGTTCCAGCTTGCTGTGTATTCCGGGGTGTGTAGGCACAGTGTGCCCATGCTGTTTCTTTCTACAAGTAGTTTACCAGCAAAAGCTCCTACAATGGGCTTGTGAGCATCAGAACTGAACCATGGAGCAATGGATGAAGGTTGCCTGGTCTGGTGAATCATATTTTCATTCAAATCAAATACCTCTTATGAAACATTGGGTATCTATGATACTTTGACACATAGCACCAACCTAAACATTGCTGCAGACCAAGTACACCTCTTCTCGGCAGTGGCCTCTTTCAGCATTATAACGCGCCCTGCTACACTGCACACAGCGTTCAGGAATAGTCTGAGGAACGTGACGGAGAGTTCACGGTGATGGCCCCACTGTGCAACATACATCACAAGATACTGTACAGGTGGCTTTAACATTATGGAGAATCAGTGAAAACAAGGCAATCAGTGCGGTTGATACTTGTCCTACATACTTGCACATTGTGAATGCTTGTGACAATATGTACAAACAAATCTCAGCGCTCATTAAAGTAGGAGATAAAACGATATGAAGTAAGGAACAGAGAAACAGGCCTTGCCCTGATGGAATGCAACAGAGCTAAGAAGCTTTAGTTAAAGCCGCAGCGGGACCTTTCAGGTGGCCTGTGGAATGACTACCCCGAGGTGTCATGGGTGTGGAGCCTGGGGCATCATGGGCGGAGGACTAATAAGGTATTGGTAAGTCGGGAACAGCTAGTTAGACTGGAGTTGTCCCCGAGGACAGGCTTAGCAAGCGGCTTTCACACGCAACACCTGAGTTTGTCATGAGGCTCATAAAGATTTTTTTTTTATAATAATAAAAATAAATATATAAATAATAATAATATGTATATATTATTATTATTATTATTATTATTAATTCAACCTATAAGATAACTGAACAAAACTGATCCATAATAGACCACTGATTTTAAAAGATTCATTAGAGAATCAGGGATAAGAAATAAAAATGGTAAATCATTTCTAGGCAGAAAAAAAAAAAGTTCTCAAATATTTCATGGGTATTAAATATTATTCTGAATTAAAATGTTCCACCCATTTTTCCCCCCATACAGTAATGAATAACCCAATATTTACATGTGCTCCTGATTGTCTGTTAAATCAACTAACGTTTACATTAACCACAAATATACCAAATTACTTCCACTTTGTAAGTGTGACTGACAACGAGATAAGCAAAGATTCGAGACGTATAATACACATCATCATGTATTTGTCAAATTGAAAAACAAACACATCTGATCGGCATTCCTTCTGAACGTAACATCTTGAAAATCCAGTCTTGTGTTATGACAATATCTTATTGAAGCAAGGCAGCTTTAGAGGGAATCCCGATACAGAATTACGTTTAATCCCTGTTCGTATTTCTCTTTCAAATCTTCTTCTTTCAAACACTTGGTAGGTTTAATAAATTGATTCTGCATTTAATTGCTCCTGGGAGTGTAACATCTTTGTTCATCTAAGCGTTAGCTTTTTTCGTCAATCATCTATTTCGTCTTTTACAGAGATATATAAAGTTATGAAGTAGAGATATAGAGGGTGAATAGTTCGCTTTATGAACAATACTGGCATTTCACAAGACTGGATTTTCAAGATGTGACTTTCGTCGGAAAAAATCACAAACTCTCCCTTTGATTAAGGTGATTAAGGGAAACTCAAATACATCACGTATAGGGTTTTTCTCCCCCCATTTCTTTTAGGAGAGTATAAACTCTTATGGAGTCCAACTGAAATTTTGAATTTTGGAAAAACTCACCCTGATGTCTGGTGTTTTGAAGCAAAATGAGGTGACTGAAAGAAAAGCGCGGCCATAAACGTAATATAATTTGCACTGATGAATACTGTACCTTTCTGGAAATGTATTTCTATCTTATAGAATTTTTTTTTACTTTTTTTTTTAACTGGTTGCGGCGATTTCAAAGCAGTGCCCTTTTGAACAGGTGTTATAAGCCATCCACATTACTATGAGCTCTTTAAAATGCCTTAGAGTCATGTAACGTGAGAGCAGATAAACAGTTAATGTAAGCCTTAACGAGGGGATTTCGTGAATTAGTTCTCATTAAGATAGCTTATAGATAAGCACGTACTGCATGGGAGGGCTCTTCCTGTGAGGATCGATCGAGTGTTACATGTGTTTAATACAGTTCACACACATTTGCACACACACACACACACACACACACACACACACACACACGCACAAACATATTGGCACTGAGCCGACCTGATGAAGGAGACAGATGAGACATGGAGCATCGTGAGGAGGATGACACAAATACTTGCAGCAGATGAGTCAGGGACCTGGCCCTCGGGCTCACTCCCTTTGGGTAAAAGAAATACTGTAAACACATTCGTCCTCTCTTTGTTCCATTTAAAACCTCCCTCCATAGACACACACACGCTCCTTTTAGCAAGTGTACATTACCTGCGCAGTCACATCCTCTCGCACGCTCCACAGTGATCAATCAGTGATTTCTGTAATATGTAAATGAAGGGAGGGGTCATTTAAGACAAAGATTCATAGACATGAACTATATTTTCCTAGCTTCACTCCTTCATCCACACATGCCTAAATGCTAACTGTGTCATTGCTCTGTCGTTCTTATATAAATTTGGTGAAAGTGATTAGAATTAAATAATAAATGCAAATCTAAAAAAAAAAAAACATAAAAATTATAATTCACATCTAAAAATGTATTCATTAATAAATAAAAAAACACATTATTATGTACTAATGTGTGTATGCAGGTGTGTATGAGTATATTCAGAAAACAATACACAAACACAAGCAAATATATACTGTACATACCAAATAATCTTTTAGCACACATTTTATGTTTATCATGTCTGCATTATCATGTACACAACCCTTCAATATTTTCAAACATACTGTAACTTTAAAAAAGAATCAATAAATAATATTACAGAAGAATATTTCATGCCTGTAAAGAAAGCCATATATTACATGACAGAGCAGTTTTTTTAGACAAATAAATAAATAAATAAAAATAATGTATGCTCCTGCAAGAAAATAGAAAGAAGTTATGAGAATTTCACATTCTTAAGCTTGCTCAGTTAAACCTTCCAGCTGTTTCACCAAATATTGACCGTGTTTATTTTATCACCCTGTAGTGACCTTTGGAGAAGTTGCTTTTATGTTAACATTTTTTCAAAGGCATCTTTGCTTATGGCATTTTTTTAAACTTTTGCACAGTACTTTAAGTAAAACAGCTCTAAATTTTTACTGAGCATGCTGGAGAAAACGAGTTCTTCTGTTAGCCGTGTCTCACGTGCTCCTTTCTTTTTTCATGCAACACCCAAGAACCTTCACTGGGATTTTTCTCTCCACCAGAACACTGATCTGTTATGTAATCTCTCTGCGTTCTTTACAGTCATGCAGATATTGTTCTGTACTTTTTATGTATTTATGAATTTTTAACAGCTGACATTAATGTCTTAAAATGACAACTGTCTGTTGTTGTTGTTATTGTTACTAATTTATTGTCATACAGTAACTCATTAATGCCATAGGTGTTAGTTATACTCAGTATTGTTCTAGAATATAGAAAAAAAATCACCAAACAAAACCCACTAAATTAAGGTGTGTCCAAACGTTTGAATGGTACTGTATATATAAAGCTTGGACATAATATACTGTACATCATACTATTTTTCTTTTCCTTATACATTTTCTCTCTATAATGATTATAATTCTAACACTATATGGCAAATTTTTGTCCATGCAGCAATCAAGCAGGCACGGATTAAGCGAGTGACACCAGAGTTCTGCAGACGTCGTTTTGACTCTGTGCCCAGACGGATCCAGCAGGTTGTTAACAATACGGAACGTCATAATATTGATTGTTGTTTGGCAATTTCATTACATAAAATAACAAATTGATCTTATTATCCTGATATTATCTTGTCATTATTGTCATTCAATCATTACAACATTGAATTTCAATACTTTTGGCGACTAGTTTGTAATTTACCAACATCTAAACACGCCCACTATAGCTGCTTATTCACAGATTAGTGGAATCAGCTCAGTTTGAGCAGAAAAATCACCAAACTGTGAGTTGCTGCTGTATATATTTACATTTACATATATTAGCCAAGAACACATTAACATTGATTATAAATTTAATTATAAATCAGCAAACTGGTGGGAGCGTCATGGAAATCCAATGCTTGCCCAGACCTGTGGAGCCTTAAGGCCAGTCTGTCTGGTCCGATCCCACTGAGAAATCATTACAGTACAAATTGCCAAAAAAAATCATTGCTGGACATAGTAGAAAGACACCAAAACACCCAGTGTACCACAGCCGGCCACACGTAAGCAGGCTGTGCTACAGGCAAATAACCCAAGGCCGCCAGCACGACCTCCAAAGTCCCCAAATACCAATCCAATTGAGCTCCCATGGGATGCGCCAGACACACAACGATGTCCTCAGAGGCCACAGAGAGACAGTGCGCTAGACACCACAACACACCCCTAGAGGCCGTATGGAGTTATGACAAATCAGTGTGTGTCTGCGTGTGTGTGTGCGAGTGTGTGTGTGCGTGTGTGCGTGTGTGTGTGTGTGTGTGTGTGTGTGTGTGTGTGTGTGATTGTGTGTGTGATTGTGTGTGTGTGTGTGCAGTACTGAACCAAATTCCTAGACACTCTGTGTTTTGTACTATTTTATGACTTCATTTTTAAGTCAATACAAATCATTTCTGATTTCCAAATATTAGTACTCCAACAAAAGATTTCATCTTTCAGTAGAATATCTGAAGGCCAGAAAGGAAAGCAGTGTATTATTATGCAAAAGGCCACTTTTCAGAAAAAAAAGTTTTTTTAATTAAAATAAATAAATAAAAAAGCTTATGTGATTTGCATGCTTGAAAAAAGTTCAAAGTTCGTGGTTGGTTCTGTAGGATGTAAATTATAGGATGCAATTATAGAATTTGGTTTAATAATTACTGTTTACTGCTTTTAATAGACATAAAAACATATCCATATTTTTGTTACTCAAGCAGTGTTCAGAGTCTGTTGGACTCGATTCGTTTTGTAGTTTTTAATTCAACACAATTGAAAATGTTTTCTGATAGATGCTACTTGGCAAAACCAATGAGTCTGAGTTTGAAAAAAATATAAATTTTACCATTTTTCTTTTCTTTTCCCACAGACCCGAACACCACACAAGGGTTAAGACATGCCGGCCCTGCAGCAGTTTCTAAGACTTTTGCACAGCACTGTACATACATGCATACAGTACATACATCCATACATACTATCAGTCAAAAATTTATACACGATTTCTCCTCCTTTCTGTTTTTTTTTTTTTTCAACATTATACATTAATACTGAAGACATACAAACTATAAAAGAACACATGGAATTTATGTAGTAAAAAAAAAGTGTTAAGCAACCCAGAATATATTTTAAATTGTTCTTAAGTACATCAGCTAAAGTATTTAGCTTGCACTTGGTTGGGTTGTTTTTTTGGTCGTGGTGGTGATGGGCTCTTCCATTATAAAGACTGTTCTTCATGTCGGCGTCAAACCCATACACCCAAGATTCATTACCGGTAATGATCCTCGACATGAAGGACGGGTCATCCATGGCACTCTGACGGAGTTATTGGGAGACTTAGACTGTTCCTTGCTTGTGAAATGCCTGGAGTGTTCTGCATGATAACCCATAATGGCCCAATTATCATGCCCAAGTCCCCAAATGGTCCATGGACAAATGGACATTTTCATGGGGGTTAAACTTGTTGAAGGTCTTCCTGATCTCTCGTCGTCTTCCGATGACATTCTTTCACTCTCAAAAAATTCATAGCAGCATCGCCATAAACTTGTTGAATCGTGTCAAATGTCCCTGTTTGCCCAGTTTTACATAGAATTTCACATTCACTCTTTGTTCTAACTTGCTGTTCATGATGAAATTGCAAACAAAATTGGTAATGCATGTGGTCAGAATCGCACCGGTTGCACAGCTCCTGATGTACATGCGATGATGTCTTTTGGCACACTGACTTATGAAGGGTGGTGCTCCCTGTGACTGTGTCTGACCGCCAACATGCCTGGCAAGCACACTTGTAATCTTTGAATCATTTGCGTCATTGCAAATAGCTGCAAAACATCATCGCAGCCATTTCAGCTACTGTATTTCATTCATTCATTCATTTATTCATTCATTTTGCCATCACTTTGATAATTGTTCGTCTTAATCCCAAAATTTTTGTTCCTTGGATTGTGATATCTTCACTCCCCTGTAGAGGTTATTGGTGATGTCAGTGACATTTGTTCTCCAACTCCTGCTGTTTTCCTTTGGTAGACCTGTTCCATGTCTGGTTATTCATGGTTTTCTTTATTGTTGCACTGGCCATGCTTTTTTTAGTCCACTTTTTTATGCCACTTTCATGCAAATTTATTACGCACATTTGCTTTTCAAGCTGTGACTAACCGGACACTGTACATGTGATGACAATGGTTCGTTTGTGTTTCTGTTATTCTACCCGAGGAAGAATATTCAGAGTTCATTGGAAGTAGGGTTGGAAAGAAAACTTGCGCACACACACGCACACACACGTACACACACACACTGAGGATTTGATGCCACCGATCCCTCTAGATTTTGGACGAACATGGTAGACAGCACTCTCCACCACCACCACCCCCACCATCATCAATACACTGATTAAGAAATTATGATAATTAAGACATTATTCACTTGACTAAATAATAACCATTATATGTAATCTGGGGAGAAACCTTTTATGAAAAACGACATAAACAATCAAACAACTACAAACTAGCCTAGGTTTGTAGTTGCCGATCATGACTCTGGAATCTGCGAAAAACATTCAAGCATGGAACATTCTGTTCCTCTTAGAGCTCAGATTGTTACAGTGGCCCTGGCACCAAACCAAAAAAATCTTTTATGGTTTTAATAGCTTCAGCACATGAGGTGGCTCCGTATACCAGGAGGCAAAGACTTCTAAACGCCTGAGAACGAGTTGATCTATTCTTATAAAAGGACAATTTCAAACTCAAAAAGCGACAATCTCATTATAATGCAATCAGTCCTTACATAAAGCCATTCTACAGAAACCCTCGCTGGATGGACCTGGAGGCAATCATGCTGTATGGAGAACGGACAGTTCTCAGTCATGATTCATCTCATCATCTCAACAGTGTAAAAAGAAATCTGAAGAACTGATTGAGCTCAAGGTGGGTTTTTTTTCTTGAGCACTACAGAGATGTGAGTCTTCACTTCACTGTAATAATGAAAGGAAGATTTAGGTCCTGAATCAGACCTGGCCATATCGGTCTGCTTGTGTCATTCAAGGGAAAGTCTGTGGCCTATCATATCATTTGTTACTTCATAATCATAAAGTTGTCTCACAGAAAAAAAAAAATTATAATAATATATATACATTATATATAAACTTTAAATATATGTACGTACAGTATATGTAAGATTATATATATAAACTCTTAGATCTAAATACTAATTCCACTAATACATACTTGAGTAATCATATTTCATTATTATATTTCAGAATTATTATTATTAATAAGAAAATTATTATTTAAACTGAATACCTCTAACCACTTTCCCAAGAAATACCAAACTTTATATTTCTCATATTTTCATTTTGATCTTCGAAATCTCAAAGGTGAATTCTTGTCTCATCTAGCCGTTCAGTGTAGCATCCAATTATTTCAAAAACCTGTCAAGTACTGAACTAGTTCATCATCTCTCATGCCCTCCTCTACAAACTGCTGCACAATGTGGTTATCACTTCAGCTATTCCTCTACGTTTGAACAGAAGGAATCGGACTGTGCTGTAAAACTTGAGGATGTGATGTTGAAGCGAGCAAAAGTGTCCTTGTCCTCTTTAGAATGCAGAAAATTATCAACTTTGAAAAAGCTAATTTGAGTTTAGGTCATTTGTCTTACTTGAAGAATTTGTCAACAAAATGAGATTTTGTCTTTGATGTTTTCTGTTTTCAGAAAAATGCGTTTTTCAAAAGAAGCAATGAGTATTGCAAATTGATGCAGAATATTTTGCGCATGAGTGGCAAGAGTGTTAAAAAGCAAAAATGCGAGAAGTATTTTGTCAAAATTGCATGGGTTGTATAAGTCTGAATTTTGTGTGAAAACATATAACTCCGTCTCCCACAGCTTTGTCACAAAGGAGACCAAACCAGACTCCATTTGTTTTTGTGATTATTTGAGTATGCAAATTGGTATCAACGAATGCTGTGTTGGTTGAATCATGCTCATGCTTTTGATTTTGATTGTGTCGTGAGACAAACAGAAAGTTAATTAGATTGAGGAAATCATTTTAATTACAAAAGTTGTCTGAGTTCATGTGAAGCATTATAATCAATACCAAGACTTCAGTTTACACCAGCGTCAACATCTTCCTCTACCAGTTTTCATTTCACTTCGGTACACCTCTTTGTACAAGGGGATTCACAGTACAGTATAACCAACAGCTTTGCATGCATACTCTAGCACGTGCATTCAACGTCTCTTGTATACAAATGGCTCATGCATGCTTACACTAGAGTATCCCATGAAGACTTGTTAAGTATATAACGTGGTATTCGCGCAACATCCAAAATGCATAATGTCCTATTTCACAGAACGTACCATCGATTCTTCAACATTCTTCAAGAAAACTTTGAGCACATTTGAACCACTCATGGTAGCCACTGGAAGCACCTTTGCTTCATTAATCACGTGACAGAAAGAAGTGAAATGATTGGCTTTTCTCAACGTCTTGGCTTTTGCTCGAAATTCAGGCAGCTATGCATCATGCTTTCTTCAACATTGTCAATGGGTCGTCACAGCGGACCATCTGATCCGCACACAAC
The DNA here is from genome assembly GCA_013621035.1 of Clarias magur. Lineage (NCBI taxonomy): Eukaryota > Metazoa > Chordata > Actinopteri > Siluriformes > Clariidae > Clarias > Clarias magur. Next base: position 1,127,485 of record QNUK01000164.1, read on the forward strand.
TTGTCACAGGTTTTGTACTCGATGCTCTTCCTGATGCAACCCTTCTGTTTTCCCCGGGCTTGCCACCGGCGATGCATGCAGTAGCTGGGTAGTATGGGGGCGTGGCTTGAATCTGGATCCTCAGATCCCGAGATCAACAACCTTGAGCATTAGCGGTCTGAGCCACCACTCCCTCCTGAGAGTGTGGAACAGAAACATCCTCAATCACCTTCGAAAGTCCACCATCAGCTAGATTGTGATTGTGATCTTTGGGCGCAAGATCAAGCATGTTGCATGACAATGCACGTCTGCACACTTTGCAAAAACGTCATTTTGAAGTGTTAAATATAGTCCTGATCTTACTCCATCAGACTTTCATAAGGTTATATATTGCAGTTTTCAAATGAAATGTCCTGATAATGTCAGAAATGACAATCACACTTGGATGCCAAACGGATCATACGTAAAGACTACGTTTCCTTTTACCGAATGGAGAAAATATTGAATTCAGATTTAAACTTATGTATTGCCTCTAATTGCCCATTGCACTTTATAACAAGAGACTGAAACAGCTTTAGTGTTAGTTTCTAGTTAATATTCATTTATCTAGATGCTGATGGCAATTTTCTAGAAATGAAGTTATAAATCGATCAATCAGTTAGTTTGCCAATCAAATCCCAGAAGCACCACGTTGCTAGATTTGAGAAGTCCTACCTATACTGTAAACATACTGTACACACAGTACACAATATAACACTATATCTACAGCAGCACCTACAGCACACTGCTGGATATGAGATGGTAATATGGTGTCGGCGCAGTGGGAGTCCTTTTGAAAAAGGCCGTTTTTACATGCAAATGTAGAGCCTCTGATTCCTTTTGATTCAGCACTCAACGTTAGACCTCAGTGTGCTCGCGAGCGCACAAGTGGTGTTCAGGTGAAATTACTGAAAATTGGTTTCTTGCTTTGTTAAGCACCTGTGGCGAGATCAAAGAACACTGCTGCGTATGTGTCATCTCGATTTCAATGGGCGGCGATTTTTGCAATACCTGATGGGTTAGTCAGTGGAGACACAAAAGAAAACTTTATATGACCTCATCAATGACAATGTGCAGTTGTTCTTTGGAAGGTTTTTAACCGATGATTAAAGAGGAAGCAAAAACACATCTCATGAAAAAAAAAAAAAAAAAGCCTTTTTTATAAAGTAGAATCGCAAAAAATACATCAGAACTGTTTTTGTCCCCACCTTGCTTTTATTACTGATGTTAAGCAAAAGCTTTGGTTTTTCATTTTCATTTATGCCATTGATCCAAAGTGACTCACCGGAATGCTCATTTAAAATGGGGCAACATGTTAGCTAAAAGCTATAGTCGTTGGGGTTCGTTTAGCATAAAAACACAAAACCAATTTAGCTTAAACTGAGAGCCTGAATGTTTATTTCTGTCTTTGGATTTTTAATATACCTAGAAACACTAAAGCAGGTTGCATTTGTGAAACACAAGCCGTCATGTGGCTCCTCACCAGACATACCATGTCTACCAGAGAAATACATTTTTCCTTCATTTAAATAGGTTGAGAAGCGTTCTATCTTTAAGCATAGCTACAGTAAGAAAGTAAGACACCTAATCTCTAATATTCAAGTGAGTCTGAGCTCCATCTCACATCACTTCCCTGAACGAGTGATCGAGCGTTTGATGAACGCTCATCAGAGCCACTCGACTACACCAGGATCCTTATAGAACAGCATTCTCCACTCAAAAGACCAGTTCCAGCCTCTCGAAATCTATTCTGGAAAAAGAAAAAACTCAAAAGAAATGTCTCTTTCACCAGTGCTGCCCATAAAAAAAAAAAGACCAGAAAAAGACAGAACGCGTAATGATTAGCTAGACTCTGAAAAAAAGGTAATTAATGCTAATTTGTCTTTTGAACGACATCTGCGTTACTGTGTCTTCACAACAGCTGAACCTCGTCATAGCCGCTTCATCCTTTAAGCTGGTCGCTCCCAACTACGGCAAGAGGAAATTACAAAGGTCTTTCATAAAAATGGCTAACCAATGACTTCAATGGCCGCCGTGAGATTGATCTCATCCATTTATGGGCTCCAATCAAACAGAAAGCTCAGAGGTTCATGAATAAGTCAGAGACGGATGTGAAGAGGATTCAGGAAGTCAATATTTGGTCAATGCAACACTGATTGGTTCAGTGGACGAGTATGAATCAGAATGAAAAATTCAGGATAATTTATTGGGTAAAGTGGTGTTCTGGTGATGACAAGTAGGATGATAGGAATATGATATTGAAGGAGTGGAACCGGAATGTTTTAGGGAAAAAGTGTCACCACTAAAACTAATTTTACCAAGTTCTCTTGAACATGCCCGTAATATGCATGTGATATTTCTCATTATGCAATTTTTATGAAACACTAAGTCTAGGAAATGAAATAGCATAAAATCTACTTCTAATGTATACCTTTATCTCTCCTTGACACCTTTGAGAATAATCATAAATAAGAATAAACCCTTATTGGTACCAGCCTGCAACAAGAAAAAATACTATATATTTCTGACAGTGTATGCAGTCATTAAAACATACAAAATACACAATTACACAATACACAATAGCATTAACACACTAACATTAATTCTCAACCAGTAAACTGGTGACGTTGGGTGGGCAGCCAAAAAAACTCAATCCTGGCCACGATAGAAACTGCCACCCTGGTCTCCAAACTCCCCACATCCCAGATCAATCAAGGTCCAATCAAGAAATGACCTGGACAAAAATACGTCCCACCCCACAATCTCCTTTGTAGATTCAAAGGAGAATCTACACAATATTGGTTATGATGTTTCACATTAAAATGTTATGGCTGATTGATGATTCAGTGAAATTCCAGCATGATATTTATACATACTGTATATGGAGCTGCACTGATGTGTCGCTTTGCACGGACAGTTATAGAGCCATAGAAAAGAGCTTAAACTTCCAAGTTGGTTCTATAATTGATAGACAGGTACGGGTGCAACATCAGCACCAACTGCCTGCATCGCTGGCCTCCAAGGAACCCCTTTAATGGACCAAACATGTGGAAACGACTTGAAGCAAGGTCTGTATATGTGGGATAGGGCAATAACTCTCAGATTTTGAAGGATCAGGCACACGTGAGAACGACTGTGGTGAGCAAACATATGGCTTTTTTAAAACCTCTTCACCATTCAAATGTTTTAAGAGTCTCATCACTGTAAATGTCAATCGGATTTTACTCATTCATTCACAAGATATTTCATCACAAGTCCTGGTTTGACTTGAACGCCCTTTGTATATTAAATAATAGAACTACTGTATTGTCTCCACTTTGAGAATGTAAAACATTAAAAAGCTTTAAAATACTGTAAGTATTACAACTGGACAATGTACAATCATTTTATTTGTGGTGTGTTCGTTGCATTAGACATTTTTAATGCGCTACGAATGTGCAGACAGAAACATCAACACGTTTTTTGAATGTTTTAATGTTCATTTGCTTTATGGATGTTAAATTTGCCTAACGGAAAAAAAAAATCCCATTCAATGGATCACTCAAAACATGAATAGTATTCAATATATTATGTCTAATTGCAGGAGAAAAAAAAAAAAGAGCTGATGCAAAACTTGCTATGAGGGTTTGAGCCACTTCAGTTGAGAGGTATTTCTATTAAAGCGATTCACATTATGGCACAGAGGGTAGGAGGGTAGGTAAAGAGGGTCATTTTGGTCCAGTAGAGGGGAGGGGGTTGGCAGTCGTACGTGTATAAATGCACCAAGCACTACGTGAAGGACCAGAGAAAGACTGCAGACTTCACCACATCCTCCCAAAAAAAGGAAAAGACGTGAAAGAGCAATCCACTGGCACATCGGCTGATTAAAAATAAATAACATTATAATATTATTCATTTTATTAGTTTACTGATAAATTGTTAAAGTCTTTTCTTTTTTTTCCCTCTCTTTTTTGATAATGGAATTTTGGAGACTCCTTGCTGTTATCATCTTCATCAGTGTCCTTGCATGCAGTGCTCAAGGAATGTCCTTTACTCTTAATAAGGAACGCTGGATTTCAAAGAACTGGGAGGTATGTACGGCTCTATGAATGAATATCTCTCTTACATTAGTAAGCCCAGGTATCAGCGTACTGTATTTAGTTTCATAAAACATCATTCATATATCGCAGTCTATTTCTAATGTTATGTCTATTAATAATTCAAGAACAGACATTTTTAATCAGATTTTTTTCTAAAGAATAAAATTCTGAATAGAATATTTTTTATATATTTTCAAAATAGCGAACACATTTTCTAGCTGCGCCGTTCATACTAACATAAACAAACATTTAAAATTTTTTATTAATTATTTCATTTCACTCAAAAGCCCTATGTTTTTATGTATACTAGGATAAACCTTTGGTGGACTCTTTAGCCAGTGAAGTGGCAAGTCTAATCAAGAGATCCAAAGCGTACCAGTTCTATGGTCTAATGGGAAAACGTGATGGTGAGACTTATTTCTTTTATTTTGACAGTACACGTAGATGGCTTTGATCAAAATAAATTTTTCACATACTTGTTGCAGATGTATTGCACTGTTAAAAAAAAAAAAAAAGAGAGAGAGGAAAAAAAGTCCACTAATTCATGTCTCATTGCTCTGTAGATCTTCCGCGTATGAAACAGGGTCAGAAAAGTGAGTAGTGAAACACTAAAATCTTGGACGTTTTTTTTAATGAAACCTCTCTCATCACCAAACTATTAATGTATAATATTCATCCAAGACTACTATATTTATCAAGTATATATATTTATTCCCTGTTTTGCTTTGCTCCCTTTATTTGCAGGAAATAAAGGAGAGAAGTTTGTTGGACTGATGGGGAGATCATTAAGAGGAGGTAAATTTTAATAGACACCATATTTTTGTATCTGTATTTGATGCTGTTGATGTAGTGGTGCAAGACTCGCTCAGTAAATCATTCACTCTTGGCATTAATTATCATTCATTTGGAAACACCAACGCTATATCTGTGACATGTGTGAATGTAATGCTTGGCAAACATGTCCACACTGAAAGATTAATTGCTAACCTTTGTAAACATGCTAGAAATGATAGGGTGAAACATGCTTCTCAGAATTAACGCGGAGCATCAGTCGACTATCACAAATTCTTTCCACCTTTTTTTTTTTTTTTTTTTGTAAATTGCAGAGCATGGATGTGTTTCTAGTCAATTTAATGCACATTCCTGGAAAACAAATAAATGAACGAATAGATTTCCACTGGTAACCATCACCATTTAGTGTTTTTCTTGAAACAAGGCACAAACGTGCAGTCTGGTTTAAAATCCCGGCCATCCATTAGATCTGTAAAATAAACTTCAGTCACATCCCCCGACTGTTTAATTAATGACATTTGTTTTTTGCAGACACCTTCACAAGAATAATTCCAGCCGAGACGAGTACAGCTATGCAAGCCGACACGCAATCAGGTGCTGCATTTCAAATCACACTCCCTGTACTACTGTATAAAGAATGATTTCCATCATCTTGATAAAGCTTGATATCTTTGTTTTCTTCTTCTTAACAGATTCGCAAGAGAAATCTGAATATTACTGATGGTACTGATTCTGTGCAAGAACTTTGTCATATTTAGAAGAAACAATGAGCATCCTTTAATGTGAAAATTAAGCTTGGAAATTTTAAATAAACTCTTATTACCTGTTGCACAAAATAAAAAGTATTTGAACACGTATATAAAGATGTATATAAAACAAACTACAAGTATTAAAAATGTGCACTTTTCATTTTTTTATTTGTGATCTGAGCATGACTAAAAAAAAAAAAAAAAAAGGAACAAAAAGCAGTGAGCTCACAGAGAAGGAAAAGGTGAAATACTGTTTGTGTGCTGATTATACTATACCGAATTGACACCAATCCAAGTATTATACTCAATGCGGAAAACATGTGTCGGATTCCTTTGGTGGGAGTCGCCCGTCACACGGAGCTGTCAGTAGTCTGTGTCATTCCTAATATAAAAGCACTTGATTGAAATATTCAGCTAATTACCAAGTCCATCATCAGTTAGACTGCTGGGTGTGAAAGCTGCATATATGCTTTGTAGTGACGCCTACACTTTGAAACTGAATGGCCCAACCCAATTCCTATCACGTAAAGTTTTAGTTTCATCAGATCTGATCCGGTTAATCAAGGCCAGTGAGAATTCGGTAACATCTGAATATTAAGGTGTGTTTTTTGGAATTAAGAAACTTTTCTTTTTAAAGAACTGGGTGTATCGTCTTTACATCGATGTCAAAAAGTCATCCTTAGAAACGCAAAACACGACAAAATGTGCTTAAAAGAGAAGATCTGCAATTACAATTGCACAGGAACAAAAAATAAAAAAAATACAGAGAGAGAAGTAGAATGGCCACACAGAGACCAAAATAACAATGAACCTTGTAAATTCATTGGAAAAGATGCTGACTTATGGCAAAGGCTGAAATGGGAGAAAAACTGGATTCAGTGGGTCTTTCTAGGTTCCTTTGGGAGGGGTCCATTTCAGAGAACTTGGATCTATGGTCTTGTTGCTGGTCCCTCGTTTGGTCTCTTTTGCTTTCCAATCATCAATCAGATCCTGTGAGGACAGACATCGAGGAACAGTTTACAGTTAATCATATAGTACAGATGGGGGGGGGGGGGAATACTATATGACTAAGTCAGGATGATATAACAACATTACTAATGTGATAAGTCATGATGTTTGTATAATAAGCTTCTGTCTGAAGGAAGAGTTGTCCTGAGGGATGTAATATGTTTTTTTGGTAATTCCAGCTAGTAAAACTGTTAAATCCTGGAACAAGCCCGACTCTTTACTTTAAAGCCACTTTCTGGAAATCCTGAAACATTACGAAAATTACATTTTGAACAGTGTCTAAGTATTTAATTTCTGAAGAACAAAAAATTGATCTCACTGTAAATGTCCTCAAATAACTTAACTTGCCAGATTTTGCTAAATAAGAGCTCAACAAGATATTTCTATTTGACAGCAATATTATATACATTACAAAAATAACAATACATATTTCCATGCAACCAGAAAAACATGTTTTAAATGTTATGTTTATTCTGTAGCTGCACGAGTACAGGACACATTGACTCTACTTAGTATGTGTCTGCAGCACAGCTTCATCTGACACGACACACTGAACCTTCAAGGTAATTATTTAATGTCCGAGTGCAAAAGGAACAAGGGTATTGTTTATGTTCATCATGGATGACGACTGGATCACTGACAGAATGCTATTGTCTAAAATAAATAAATACATTTTGGAGCAGAATTTCTGTACTTTAAATTCTTAAAAAGAAAAAACCTAGCGTGAGAACTTTATAATACTATGGTGACAGTGTGTAACAATACACTAACATTAAGAGCTGGGCGGCCCTTATTCTACAGCACCGGTTTATTCAGCTTTCACTTTTTATTACATTACAGTGCATGCTGCATTATTTTGTCTAATTGGTCAGAATGTCTTGCTTAATTTTCTACAGCAGCCGTTCAGACTGTAGCGCTAAAAGACAAATCACAGGTTGATGGTGCAGTGTGCTTGGGCCCGCTCATCATTGCTTGCAACTATGTTTACAACATGTGTTTTGTTGTGTTACCTGTCTCTTTAACACCAAGTGTTTCCCCTTCCAGTACTTCAGCATCTGCAGCGACTGCAACGTGCTGACGATATCCACCGGGTTCACAGCGGTCTCTTGACTGATTTCTAAACAAAATCGAAATACATAAAACTTCAACACTTGTGTTAAACTATTCACAGAGCACTCACAACAGTGTTGTTCCAGCACTCCTCCTTACCATTGGTAGCCTTTAGATACACTCTTTTACTCCCTGGTCAAATTCATAGATGCAGAAGAAGGATCTCAAATCTCTCTTTTGTACCCTGACCTGGGTGGCTGAGGTTTTGTGTTAAGAGACAGCTGACCTGTACTTACCCTTGATGGAGATCTCTTTGCCCTGGAAGTTGTACATGTAGCGCAGCAGGACTTCCTTCCAGTAGCTGCGGTAGCTGATGAGCCCCAAGTCAGAAAGAGGCCTTTCAGGAGATCCCACCTTCTCCTCCACCTTGGACAGCAGATAACCTACAGCAAATGCAAAGGGGGGAGGGGAGGGTTTAGAAAAGACAGACATGCTAAAAAGATTAGAATCATATATCAATCATCACAAGCTCTTAATGGCAGCAAGTTACAATCATCTCCCTTTTTATTAATCTGAGAATTTTTATTATGAGGGGAAAAAACCCTGTCATTATAGGGAGACTGAGTCAATATGACTGATACATTAGTGAAACTGATTATCAGAATAAACAAAAATGACACAATGACACTGATGCACTCGTCTGCTGTGTCACATGTTGCTAACACCTCTCTGTTTATGAACACTCACTAAAATCAATCAGCATCTTGCCATAGCCCTGTCTCATGTACTGTGGCATGGTGAGAATGCAGGACACGTTGTAGTTCAGGAAGGAATTTTTCTCCTGTCAAAAAAAAAAAAAAAAAAGACAGGATTAGCAAAACTCTTTCAATTACTTACAGTAAAACCTTGGATTGTGAGTAACTTGGTCTTGCAACTGATTTGCAAGACAAGCAAAAATCTTAACTCGGTAAACGAGCGAGGTCTTGATGTACGCTTTGTCTGCCGAGCATCACATGATAACGACTGAGATGAGGGTTCGCTGTGGAATTGTGGGTAATCGTCTCCCATGCTTAGTCTCAGTGTGCGTGTTACTCATATAGTCGAAACATCCATGCGCGAGTGTATTGTTTACTATAACATTTTGACTGTGCACATGTGTAAAGCATTTTTTTTTCCAAATGTAGTGACTGTTCCTAAAGTTAGTCAAACACACACAGAAAAAAAAGATTCCATCAGGGTGCGCGTGTGTATGAAAGTCATCTTTCCTCTCATGTCACTCATACCAGCCACTATTCTTTTCCATGGTAAAGTGCAGGTTAATTTGATTTATTTTTACTTTTTATTTTGTATTAATTATTTTTATATGAATATTTTGGGGTTTGTAGTTCTATTATTTCTCAGGGGATTACAAGCACGCTACCGGAACTAATTATACCCGCGATCCAAGGTTTAATTGTATTAATTAATTGTGCAGCAAAAAACAAACAGAAAAACAAACACCTCTAATGTGAATATAGTATGTGTAACCAGTGTCAGAGAAGGCAGAACTAACCACTGGTCATTCCATACCTTTGAGAAATATCCCACGAGATGGCAGCCCGTGTTGTCCGCCTCAGTCATGACATAAAAAAGGAATGGCTCAACGTCATAGTACAGTGTCTTGTGGTCTAAAAACAGCTTAGCCAGCAAACACAGGTTCTGGCAATAGATCTACAGAGAGAAAGATGAAAGGTTCTTTTGTTAAGGCATGTGTTTGGTCTCCAATAAAAAAATAAAAAAAGAATAAAAAAAAAAAAAAAAAAAAAAAAAAAAAAAATCGCACAGCTACACAGCACACATGTGATGCTTGTAAACGGTCGGCTATTACCTTGTTTTTTTTCCCGTCTACCTCGAACACGGAGATGGCCCCTTTTCGGTAAACCTCATCCCCTGGGGGGTGTTTCCACACGCACTTTGCCTGTGGGGTTCAACTCCAGATTAGAAGCAAGAAAGAATCAAACTGCTGGCTAAGCATTATGCATAGCGTAATAATAGAGAAAGGTAGAACTCTGAAATGCTGAAAAGGTATCAGGTTGGATTCAATGCGGCATGGCTCGACTTGCCATCCCTTAAGGCAGCGAGGACTGCACCCTGTTGAATGGCTGAGACACTGGCTATTATACTATGCAGGCTGAAGACCAAGCACTACTCTTATTTAAGAAAGCGCTAAACCTTATCGATCGTACAGAGAAAACTAATAAACATAGTAATAATATACAGCATAATATAATACTATAGTAAATCCTTGCACATGCATATTTGATTATTATTTCAAGTGTATTGTTAGGTCCTGAACAATACTTAATCTAGATTTAGATATCTTTAAAAAAATGTTAATAGTGAAACTCTTAGAGAATAATTAATTATTCTATTGTTAATCCCAATCATTGAAATTACTGAGAATTACATGGTGTCTTAAAGTGTGCCACAACACAATGCTTGCGAGGTCTCATGTGTCCTTATTATTATTATTATTATTATTATTTAGCACCGTTCAATAGAATGATTATCAGAACGCAAAAGATGATTTTCTTTAAAAATAAATGCCTATAACAAAGAACAAAAATACAGGTCCCTTATAATTACAGCTTGATTGTAAAGAAGCCTGAGATTATGTACCATGTGTCTGCGCAGGATAGTCTGGCTCTTCATGTACTTCAGGCAGAACTCACAGACGTAGAGGCGGCCGAGCCGGGCGTACTCCTCTGGGTAAGGCGAGTGGTACCAGGTGTCCAGCTCGTAGCGGCCGAACAGGATGGTTTTTATCATGTTACTGCCTTCTGTGATTTGCCCTTGCATACGCAGCTTCTCCTGAACAAATTTGACACACAGAAAAAAAAAGAAAAGAAAAAAATAAATAAAAACACACACACCTAAATAAGTGCTATCATTTAACATTTAACAGTATGTTTAAAATAAGTGAAGAGAAGGCAAAGAATACAGACAGGAAGAAACACTGTAGCAGAAGGACCACAAAGAAGTTGTGATAAACAACTTCTTATTTGAGAAGTTAAATAATTCTGACCGGCAATAGCATAGGCTGATGAATTCATAGTAGTTTTGTACATTACAAAAAAAAAATAAACGTCACGTGTACCCTTCTAATACGAGAAACACTTGTACCTGTTTAAATGGTTTTAAGATTAATTTCTTTATTTATAAATATTGATTTTCCTCTTTTCTTCCACTAAACAAATCAGTTTTTTTTTTTCCATTAAATTTGTACTACTCTAGTGTACATCCGTCCATTACACCTTATTCTACTTTTCTCTTCTACCTATACTTTCTTTTGGCTATTCAACAAGACCTTTTTATTCAAAGATTATACAGTTTATATTAATTTACAGAAATCTAATACAGATGTTTATTTAAGCTTTTTATTCACTTGTACACTAAACCCATTTATCATCATGCCAACCATTTTATATTTTATGTATGTTATTGTATTTGGTATTTGCATTTTTCTTCTACTCTGCCTGCCTTAAATTGCCCCCTGGGGATAAATAAAGTTTTTAAAAAAAATTTTTTTAATAAAATCGAATTTAGCGTATTACCGCTTAAAGCTTTTCCTATTACACTTGGTGTTTGAATATCAGTAAAGTCTTCAGAAAGGTCTGTTTTGCTTTCCCAATCTTCAGGATTTTCTAGATCAGTAAATGTTTTAAACACTTTGGAGTTTTCAGCTCACGTTGTTCCATGGCAACAATCAAAACACCAGAGGAAAGTTTTAAACAGAAACTTTGCATGAAACCACAGTGTTTTACAATTTCACCTTGAAACCAGAACATGATTCAGGGACGTCACGATTAATTCTTCGGGGTGCATGTAGGATACACAGAAAGTGCGTGAACAACGCTGCTTGAGCTGGTGCTTCGAGTCATGCCTCACCATCATCACCCATGCCCCCCCCCCTCCGCAGTTACATTTTATTTCTTGGAAGCTGGATGCGACAATCGAAATGGATGCGCCCTTTCGAACACACCTCCTGACTTTTTCAAGAGGTGTGTCAAGAACTGTATGTTCAGGCTTCAGGTAAGTCAGTGCAAAGAATAATTGTTTGTTGTTTTTAGGCACTCACGCTACAGATGTATGTATAAAATGTTCCAGCTGTTACAGCGGTCTGTAATAAAACAATAATCAAGAGGCCGAGGAGGTCCTATATGCAACATTCGATGAGTTGGTCTTACCAGATCCTCAGACGCTCTCGCTTGGGCTTTTCTGAACAGCTCGAGATCATATTCGCTTGTGATGTTCTCTAAGAGTGGCTCTCGTGCTGTTCCGTGGGTCTGCCGGTGTTCCTGATGAGGAAAAAGAGGACAAATTCAATACGGCCGGGTAGCACAAACACCCTGGCTCTACAAACTAAGGATGCTGCATACCATGTACTTTTCTTTCTGCTCCTTTGACAATCCGGAATCCTTCTTCTTCCTTAATTCTTGTACTTTCTCCTTATATTTTACTTGCCTTGCGGTAGGAGCCTGCAGAAATAATATACGATCACTCTCAAACTTAAGCAGTTCCAATGTAGCTGAAAAACAGTTCTGGTGACACAAACAACTTTTCATTTTCTCATAACAGATGCTGTTTCCCAAGACGTCATGGTCGAGTTTCACCCCCTAGTGGCACTTCTATCATGTTTACATTTTGCTCATCAAGTTCTACAGTCACTGGGTACAGGAGAGAGAGAGAGAGAGAGAGAGAGAGAGAGAGAGAGAGAGAGAGAGAGCGTCTCTGATGGTGTGTTCGTACCCTGTCCTATGTGAGGAGCTGCTCATGTGTATTTGTTCAACAAAAACAGAAGAAATAATGAAAAAGTTTAACTTAAACCACCATGTACCTGGTGACGTGTAGCGTGTCTGTTGTCCTCGTTTTGAGTTTGACTTTTTTCCTCTTCTTCTTTTTCCCGCTCAGTAGCCTTCACCTTAACACACACACACACAAAAAAAAAAACTGTTAAACTTACACCAGCCAAGACACAAGAACATTAAAACGTAAGATAAAAAATAAGGATGGGAAGCGACAGTCACCTCTCTATACCCAATTATCACGATACCTCTGTGCTGATTTGATTAAAATTGAAGTTCTATCTTTTTTGATTGTGTAAAGCTGCTTTGCGACAATGTCAATTGTTAAAAGCGCTATACAAATAAATTGATATCGTGAATTATTACAATCGTTATTACATTTTCCCCTGATTTTGTTACAATTTTAAACATTTAAAAAAGTTTACAGATTAATTCAATGTAGTCCAGTCCGTTCCTTATAACATTAGTTTTCTCACTTAAAAATCAACGCATCATTTAAACAATACAAACTAACTTCAAATACAACAGTTTAACATTTTACTGAGCAGCGTGTGTCTCTGTCATCCGCCATAATTATTATTTCTAAACAAACTTGGCGAGTAATGTACTCTTACCACACGGGATGAAAATGTGGAAATTGTTCAGAGTGCGCCACCTGTAGGGTTATAAAGAAACTGTGACGTTTTACCTCCTCGAAAGTGTCAAAAGTGTTAACTTGAAAGTGAGTGTGCGGGATTTCTAACTAATTAATTAGGGCTTGAAATATTTTGAGACTGGTGTAAGTGTCTGTACTGAGAGAGTTTGAGACTACTCCGCTCACAAAGCTTAGGTAAAATGGCAGATAAGAACCTTTGAACACGCACGATTTTGAACAATGTAAAGCCATGAAACTGCGCCACTCGAAAGCTCGGCACAGAATCGTTTACATCTGAGGCTGATCGCCGGCCAATCGATCAAAACCAGCCGATGCCGAGTCACTGGCTGATCAATAGGTTAATCTCTATTTTAAATGTAAAAATATTTATCAATCAATTTGGGAGTCAGTGTGGCGAAACAACAAACAGAAGAATCGTGATTTATAACTGAACCGTTTCCACATCTTTAATAAAAACCATTAAAATACAATTCAAATATTGACAGAACGCCATCAAACCTTGCACTCCTCAGCTGACAGGTTGTGATAAAGAGGACAGCCGGATATGGAGAAGTGTCTTTCATGTTTTCCAGTTAAATGTCCTGTTAAAGCAGAAGAAGGTCAAAAAACAAGCTGTGATAGTCTGCATCCTCATCATTCTTTATTAGGGCAAAAAAAGGAATCATTCTTTATTAGGAAAGACAATAGCAATGCAGTGTTTTTCGTGCAGGGCACTGGCAAGAGAGCGCGACAGGTTTACACACCGAGAGAGTTGCATCCAGGTGTGGGGCACTTCATGTTAAAGTTGTAGCTCTCGTGGAAGCGCCTGCGCTTTGGCCGATGAGAGGGATCGCTGCCTGAGTCTTTCTGGTCCTTGGCTGCCCCTTCGTCGTGGGATGCATTGGGACTGGAGATGTCGATGTCCGACTCGGACGAGGGAGCGTTGCCCGTGGGGGTCCTGGGGGGCGACTCGTCTCGCTCTGCTGCTTGCTTCACGTCTGCTGGGACGTCTAACGTGGGAAGTAATATAGTTTGCAATATGTTAATATGACCTTGTGATAGATTGTGGGTGTGCAGGAACGCTGCAAGGCATGTACATAAATTGTTACTAAAGGGGGAAAAAAAATTTAAAATACACAGACAGGCCTGTCAACTTCTTCTTAAGCATTTTGGCACCTGGGTCATTCCAATGTTTATTATTTTAACTAGTCCAACTATTTCAGCAAAAACAACACTGGTTTAACAACAGGAGACTGTTTTAATAACGCTACACGCTCATATTAACGTCTGAAACTTCAAGGAAGGGGATTTCAGTTTGCACCCATCACTGGAATGAAGATGGGTAGGAAGTACCCTAGTTTTATTTTCAGCTTTCTGTTTTTTATGTAGAAAAACGCTCTTTCCATTATCTTCGCAATCAAAAGGAACAAACAGTGCTTCTCCTTCTGAAAAACAAAAACAATACAAGAAAAACATATTTGATCTTTAAGTAATCCACACGGCGTCTATAAGGTGCGTTCTGTTCTAGAACAATAATTACCGGCGGCTTGGTGTGATGTGGCCCAAATCAAAGTAGTCTCACCGTTTCCACCATTACTGTGTATTTCACCACGAGATAATTTTTTTTTGTTAAGTGGTGAAAGATTATTATAAGAGTGGTGATTATTGTTGCCGAACATCTGTGACCCAAAGTAAGTTGAGTTATATCACAGGATGGCTGAGTTCTCAAGTCTGATTGATGAGAAAGTATCGACAAAAGTTCCTATCAACAATCCTTAAAAACCTTCCTTATAGATGTTTCCATACACAAGTTTAAATGTATCGTTTACGTATGATACATTTGATTAAAATAAACCTGATTCGCCTTCGAGTCTTATATTACAGTGAAAACTGCTGTGACAGGAAACTAATCAACATCTGACCAGAACTGAGAATTTACCAGGTCAGTCAGTCACTTAACTCTTCCGTTCGTATAGAAATATATTTCTATATATTTTCTACCTATAATACTTAATATACTATTCATACTGATTTAATTTTAACAGGAGCATTTCTTCCAGGAGGCACGGTCACATGAAAAAAAAAAAAGTCCAGCTTTCACTGAAGGAAATAGTAAATAGAAGATCAGACAGATTGGCTCAGAAACAAGGAAGAGAGGAAACTTGTGTGATTGATTAGAAACTAGTTCTGCAAGATTTGATAAAATAAATAAATAAAGAAAGAAAGTGCAAACAATTTCTCAAAGCCATAATAGTTTCTAACATAAAAAACTGATACACACACACACACACACACACACACACACACACATATAAATTGCTATAGGTAATATAAATACATGTCTCAAAATAAATTGGATTTAAAAAATTTGCATCTGTAATTAAAATAGAAATCTAAAAAAGTCTAAACACAACTTTTAAAACACAGCTGCCATTCAATAATGTATACGTGAAGCGATCCAAGAGAGTCGACAAGCGAGACTTTTATAAAATAGGCAATGGCCCCCTCTGCTGACAAAGTATGGAATAGGTGAGTGAGAGATTGATATCTATTAGTTATTCTTACTATTCACACATTAGATTGCCAAGAATACAGTGCAACATCCGTTAACAACCTTAATTCGTTCCTAAGTAACCATTCAGTTTTTTCCCCATAAGAATACATGTAAAACTAATCCGTTCTCCGTCACTCCAAACTATATTTAACTTTGGATGTATTTTGTTTGTATCACAAAACACATAAAAAAATTAGCCTTAATTATGCAAAAATAATACAGCACTAAATATAAATATAAACTGCATAGAAGAGAGCAAACACGTCATTTTTACACTTATTGTTCGCGGTCCTTTCTTAAGGGAGACTCCGTGATGTGAAGGAACGGAGGAGAGGAAGATGTGTGAGGAGGAGGTTAGTGTTGGGAAGGAGAATCACCTTCCATAAAAAAATAAAATAAAAAAACAACAACACTGGGTAATTCTCCTTCAGGGGGGGTTTCTCTCTTTCTTGTTTCTTGGCTCCTCTGGTTCGTATGTGCCACCCATTGTCTTAAAAAAAAAATCTATTCAGAGATGTTTGTTTGTTTCTTAAGAGAGACTCCGCATTATCGTTCATAAGGTCTAGCACTCTATACGCCACAGTTTAGTTCAGATGATTAGCTACATTTTCTCGTCCATAGCTTGAACTTCACTCCACTTTGCACAAAAGAATTTTATCATGTGCGCAATCCACGACTGTGGACTGAGCAAAAATAATGCGCCGCTTCACACTCGCGGCTTTTGTTCAGCTGATAGCGGGAGCTTGCAACGGCTGGGTTGTGTTCTGAGGAGGAGTTCAGAAAAAGGACAAATTATAACCAATTTTTGGCGCATTCTGAAGAATTTGTGAATCGAGGTTGCGCTGTATTCGCTCGCTTGCCTTCACATGCATATGAACTTGAGTAACATCCAATTCTTAATCCACAGGTTTTACTACAAAATTGGTTACTACAAACTTTTTACTACAAAGTTGGTCCACCCTGAGCAGCTATAACAGCTTCAACTCTTCTGTGAAGGCTTCCCACAAGGTTTAGGAGTGTGCTTATGGGAATTTTTGACCTTTCTTCCAGAAGCGCATTTGTGAGGTCAGACACTGATGTTGGACGAGAAGACCTGGCTAGCAGTCTCGCTCTAATTCATCGAGTTCAATCGGTTTGAGGACGGGACTCTGTGCGGGTCGCTCATCCATGTCTTTATGGACTTTGCTTAATCATCCACATAACGTTGGAACTGGTGTTGGGTCGTTTTTCAGGAGTCAAGCTCGGCCTCTTACTTTCAGTGGAAGACACTCTTAATGCTTTAGCACACCAAGACATTTTGGACTTCATGCTACCAATTTTGTGAGAACAGTTTGGGGATGAATGATCCCTTCCTGTTCCAACATAACTGCGCACCAGCCAACATCTGTTAAACCGTATGGATTAAGAACTGAATGTTACTCAAGTTTATATACATGTGAAGGCAGTCGAGTAAATAGCTTTTTTTTTTTTTGGCAATATAATGTGTTTAACTTTTCCTTAGGTTTGATTTATGATGAAGACATTTACTGTACCTCTTCGTCGTAAAGCAGTTTAATCATGGTCTGTACCAGAATGAAGTCTGCAGTCAAATTCAGCACAACTTTTCATCCTTATCAACAAACAAAGTGAGTTAAACCTAGTTTGCTGATGTGCTTTGACCCTTTCAAAATCTTGAACACTTTTCGGTTTTGTTTTGAGAACCAGTTTGTGTGTCAGACTGATAAACACGCGTAACGGATACATTCTAAAGCCTTGGGCACATTGTTTAACTCCTAGTTCCACTCCGGCACCGTTTGCTGCCTCTACACTGTCCTTTCTAGCGATTATGTCTTTACCTTGTGAGCTCTGACTGAGGCGGACAGAAGCTCTAGTTAGCCGTGCGTTACTTCGTGTATTTGCGTCACTGTGCGAGCTGTCTGTCTTCTCGTGCTCTGTGGAGTCGTCCGAGTCTGCGGTCCCATCTGAACTGCTCCCGGCAGCTCTCTGCAAGCAAACGAAAACAAGAACAACTTTACTCACTCACAGTGACTCACAGTGATCTTGAGTTAGAATAAGAAAGATGGGATACCACTCATTCTCTAAAAGCTTGGCTATTTAACACCTGGATGATTGACACATCTGGTTGGTCGTTCATACGGTGTATGAGGTCACAAGCACAGCTTTCTAATGTTAACAATCATCACAGTTTTCATTCATTCAGTTTTGCCTGAAGACGACGGGTTCCCTTTCGAATCTAGGTTCTCTCTAAGGGTGTTTTCACATTAGGCCCGACTGGTTCATAGAAACTCAAAACGTTTCTCGCTCTCCTCTCTCGCCAATTGGCCCGTGTTCACACTGTTTAAACAAGCCACCATTAAAACAAAAACGAAATAAAATCTCTCTAATGCTATAGCTGCGTTCCATTCTGAAGTGTACTTCACAGGGTGTGCCCTACTCCCAGCTCAGTTTGCAGAGAATGACAGTAAAGGGAACATCCCTCGACAAAACGGCACCATTTAAACACCCTGAAAAGCCACCAGCGTAGACAGCACTTCCTCTGTGCGTTACCATGATAACAAACAACTCGGATACCTGTCGCTAAGGAAATTTCGCACTACACACACTAAATATTGAATATTTATTCAAACAAAAACTGATACCGTTATGAAATTATTGAAACATGTACGGTTTGTAAATTATTGATTAATAATAAACATAATAACAGATTAAAGATGTACTGAGATTTTTTTTTTACAGATTACTAGCCTATATAATACTAAGGATTTCTTGATTAAATAAAACATTTAATCACTGTGTCTTATTAATATGATGTCATTGTCGATAATAATAATAATAAATTTACAAATCCTTTTTTGAGCTCCATTTTTTTCAGGCTCCAACGAGACGCACTGACTGATGTGAACATTTTAATTCCCCTTCCAGTGAAGGCCAGTTGTTCAGTAGTGCCTACACCTTTCGAATTTCCCTTTGAACTGATCAGTTTCGCTCTATGCAGTTAGGAATCATACTTAATATTGCTGAACACCCTAGGAAGTGTACTTCAGGCAGATCGGAATGCACCTTATGTCTGATATTTCATCAAAAAGGTCTGATGTAACAATCTGTTATCAGCTATGGCTGTGAGGCTCAGAGGATAAGGCTGGCGCGTGCAACATGCACACAGATAATGTTCCTGAGACCACTTTTCTCAGCGGACTCGGGTACAGTTCCCGAGAGCGGAGCGGTTATGTTCTCACTGATGATTAATGAGTAGTTCATCCCTTTGCCACCAAAACAGTCATGTGCTGTGAACTGAAAACTTTATAATGGAACCACAATTTTATCTACACTAGCACTTATATTGGATCGGACTACACAGGCCAGATCCATGAGTATTAGTATAAGCCTTTGCCACCAATGACCCTGTCACCAGTTAACCGGGTTTTCCTTCCTTTGGAAGGACCCAGTCCTCTAGCCATCACAATTTAGACATTCTCACATTAGCTACATTTTCAATATCTCATTACAATGGCGGCTGGAAGTGTGTGGGATATATTAGGCCGGGGTGGCCAAGTTCGGTCCTAGAGAGCCGCAATCCTGCAGAGTTCAGCTCCAGCCCTAATCAAAGACAGCTGAACAAGCTAATCAAGGTCTTGAGGACTACTAAGGCTACTGGCAGGAGAGTTTTTTTTTCAGGGCTGGAGCTGAACTCTGCAGGATTGCGGCTCTCTAGGACTGAACTTGGCCACCCCTGTATTAGGCAGTAAGTTAACCTTTTTTTTTTTACTCAAGTTGATGTGTTGGAAGCAGAAATAATAAGCAAGCGTAAAGATTTGAGTGACTGTGAGAAGGGCCAGAATGTGATGGCTAGATGACTGCGTCAGAGCAACTCCAGAACTGCAGGTCTTGTGGGATGTTCACAGTCTGCAGTGGACAGGAACAACCAAATGTGATCCGAGGAAGGAAAATCGGTGAACTGTTGACGAGTTCATGGGTGGCCAAGGCACACTGATGCATATAAGGAGTGAAGTCTGGCCCGTGTAGTCCGGTCCAACAGAAGCGCTAGTGTAGATCAAATTGGTTAATTGGAATAAGGTGACAGAAAAAAATCACTGTTATGGTGGCAAATTTTATGATTATTATACAAAGAAAAAAATAGCATGATGCATATTATACCAGTATAATATCTAATAATATAATATTGTTTTTTTTTCACAACGTTATCATATACATCACTTTATAAACAATGGGAATAAACTATATACAGTTAGCGTGGGAAGGGTAGGTCACGTGACCAATCGCGAATTCGAATCTTTGACCCGGTTCAGACGAGTCGACTCATTTACACTCAAACGATTCGGAGTCGGCGCACGTTAGCGCATGTGTTAGCCCATAGCCAGCTTACCGAACTTAGCGTTATACCGGATTCCAGACAGACGTAAACAATCTCTAACAGGGCAATTATTGGCGGTATGCGTTTTCGTTTTTCAGAAATATATATAAAAAGCCAAGTTAGCAGAACAATGGTCTTAGATTTCAGTTAGCTTTAGTGTAACATTACTGCCAGTGGACGTTTCACATTTCAGCACGTTTATTTACATCCGTCTCTCGGTGTGTGTTCGTTATTGTTATTTTATCTAAACTATCGAAAACATAATTTATCCGGTCTATTCGCGTCAAAAACCCGAGCCGAGTGTGAAAAAGCCTAACAGGCATCCTGGTAGTACAAAAGAGGAGTCCTGCTATAAAATCTGGCCGCGGTTCAATCTCAAATCCATCCCGGCAGATACAAAGGGCACTAGATAAACAACCGAGGTGTTTCACCAACGCCAAAGTAGTGCACCTACGTAGTGAACACGGATCTTTATGTGGCAACTCCACCCGCGGCTTCGCTAGAAACATTGACCCTTTCGTTGCGTCTCCATTCTTACCTTTCTTCGAGGCATTATGACAGTAAAGTAATCTCCTTTTCTTCTCAGTGACAAAAATAACCCTGTCTTTTTTATTCCAAACCGGTTTGCCTTTTTTCATTCAGAGCGCGGACTTTAAAATGGACTAACTGTGTAGTTGAAGCAACAACAGCCTCTATCGCGCGCCACATTCTCTTTTCCGGTTGGAACCAACCAAAACCGGAAATGATGAAGAAACCTGCTGTAAATAATTCCACCAGAAGATGGCAGTGTATACATATGCTATGTTTATGTGCCGTCATAATGATTTAAAGCAGCACACTAACTTGTGACTTGTTACTCATTATTACGGTTACATCATGATGTAGGTTTCAGAGTCAGTGATTATTTAATCCTGTATAGAGAGAAAGAGAGAGAGAGTGTCCCCAAGAGAAATAATGGAATCTCTGATGATTCATTCCACGGTCCACAATATATTCATATTAAAATAATTAGTACTAAATAAAGTAAAAATAAAACAAATTAGGATGCACATTACTTTTGAAATTATTTGTGACTGGTGTTAGATGAGAGAAGATGCAGGAGGAGAACAACTTAGGTTGAACAAGGCTTAAGATACTCAACCTAACTAACCTTATTTTATCTCTTTGTATTAATAGGTTTGGCATAGAGTTCTGCAGTACAAAAAGACAGACAGACATGCACACGTGGGCTTCAACCTGAAATAATAACATCACTGATTACATTAAAGCTGATCACATTATTTTTAGATTCAATCATTGAACTATTTCTACAAACTCTTTACCCCAAATACCCTAAATCAACAACAGATATTAACGCTAGTACAAAATAACCATGTAAATTAGGGGCCTAATAAAAGGATCTTACTCTAGACTCTGGACTATTTAGGCTCTTGTTTTATTTATACCTATTTTAATTTTAGACTTTATATGATTAAATACAATGTGTGTGTGTGTTCTTGCATGCTATGTGGGTTTCTTCTGCATAATCCAGTTTCCTCCCACACGCGCGTCATCTTCTCCAGGTTGTCCCTGAGTTACCTAATAATAATAATAATGAGGAAAGTGTGTGACAGTGAAATGAAAATATATTTATTCCAAAATATGCTTTACTGAAGCTATTTATACACTGACTTGTGTAAATTTCAAAAATTAAATTCACACATTTAAATAAATGCAAGACGTTAAATGTGTGATTAAATACATTTTCATTCATTGTTCCTGTAACATTCCTAAGTTGGTTGTTGTGCATCCAAAAGTTTGGGTATATCCCTCACTATCCCTCATTTCATCATATTAAAGTATGTAGGATAAATTAAACTCAGACAGCGCTGCAAAGTGCCTAAAGATACGATCTAAAATTGGTTGTCTATGTAACTACCTCAGCAGCGACCTCATTTCTCCTCTCGTCTGTTCCAACCACTCAGCATTCAGCAATCACCAGTATACTAATCAACGGCCTGATCATCTTTCATCATCTGCACCTGTTTCTCACTGGTTTATGCATGAAATAAAAATAAATAAATAAAGACTTGAATAATTCATAGGTCACCATGGGGCTTAACAAAGCCTGAAAAAATATTCATAAAGACTACATTAAAATATATATGTAAGAAAGCCTATTTAGTTGGAAGCAATATATGAAGAACATTAGAAACGTTTACATACTTCTGTATGTACCAAACTTGCAATTCTATTCATTCATTAAGAAAGAAAGCGTAAGCTACAGTATATCATCTATTCTACCTTGGAGAGGCCATACACCAAAACACATTGCTTTTATTTTACCTCACTTTAATATTTTTAATTCTACATATAATTAGGGAAATTTGCTGACAATAACACAAAAATATGAAAATGTCCAGGGCAGTGCATTTTTTGCATACATTTAATGAGAGAGTGGAACCTTAATCCTGCTTGAAAAGCCTGAGGAACTTTTTGCACCAATGCAGAGTTTCCGGAAGATTCTCCATCCTCCCCCATTTACACATGGGGAAAAAGAAAACACTGTGGCTTTCCCGAGTGTTCCACTCAGGCCTTTAAATGGGAATAGGGTGGAGGGGTGAAGGCGGCACCTCTAGCAGCTGATACTGTCTATCCTAAAATAGCCCAGATCACTGAGCTATTCTTCACACACATACACGCTGTGCTCCCTCTTAGTGTGGACTAAGAGTTTGCAAAATTTCAGTAGGAATATATTGGATTATACAGAACGTTAAGAATCCAAACATCTCAACCTGAAAAGTGATCTCTGAAGACTCAAGATGGCAAAAATTGTCCGACCAGAGAACTGGTGGGTGAAACTCTGGTGCTGTGAATATCTGTGTAGATAGTGGTGTAGTTAAAGAAATTGAAATGCTAACATTTAATAAGTTCTAAAAAAAAAAATTGTGGCATATGAATTCAAAGTGTTAATCATATGATGTTTTGTTCTTTCTTGGTTAAAGTCAACCAGCGAAAACACTATGGTTTGATCGGAAAAAATACATTACTATAAACTTCCTGATTCAGAAAGCGACAAACGTTCAGGTCGACATCCAGGACAACAAAATGATCCTAAGGTGAGAATCTATTGCTATTAATGTAAAAAATCATCAGTATGCATCACAGTCGTGCTGATATTCAGCACAACAGCACAACCTCATGTGTGATATTGCTTTTACACAATAGTTCTATAAACACCATTTTATTATTAACAGAAACAGTTATTTGTTCGTTTATTTAATCAGTTATATTGTCCCGCCAACACATATCCTTCCACGTCTCGGGAAACTAACTAACTGCAACTGGTGGAGATGGCGACTGATGTTTTGATTATGTTAATTAACTGGGATGAAAGTAGTTTAAAATGTTAACCAGTTCTATGTAGACAAAAGGTGTGGAGAATATGGAAGTGGTGAATCTCTTTATGTCTGCTCTTATTCCACTTTAGAACATCAATGTCTGCGTTCAGGGGTTCAATCCTAAATAGCGTAAAACTGAAAAACAGGATGCTTGGGTGTACAATCTCTAATCTCACACACCTAGTAGTGTCCTTGATCAGGGGTTAGAGAGGGGTTTGGGATTAGACTTATACTAGAAGCTAATTAGGCGGAAATAAAAACAGCCCAAATGGTTTAGAGACAATATGTAAAGACTTACAAGCAATTATTAAGGAGACAGAAGTCAAGTAGACATTTATTGTCATTTCTACCCTATACAGTTGAGGACATAGTGAAACAAAACAGCATTCTTCCACGACCAATGTTCTACATACATGCAGCATAAATTTACAATAAATTAACAAAAAGCTAACTAGCTAACTAAGACACCTAATTAGCTGACTAGCTGAGACAAAACAGATTAACACTCTAAATTTGCAACAAAACAAAGCTAAGTACCTTACAAAAACAACAAAGTTAACATAAATTAATAACATTAATTAAGAAAAAGCTAACTAGCTAACTAAAACACCTAATTAGCTGACTAGCTGAGACAAAACAGATTAACACTCTAAATTTGCAACAAAACAAAGCTAAGTACCTTACAAAAACAACAAAGTTAACATAAATTAATAACATAAATTAAGAAAAAGCTAACTAGCTAACTAAAACACCTAATTAGCTGACTAGCTGAGACAAAACAGATTAACACTCTAAATTTGCAACAAAACAAAGCTAAGTACCTTACAAAAACAACATAAAGTTAACATAAATTAACAACATAAATTATGACAACGCTAACTAGCTAACTAAAACACCTAATTAGCTGACTAGCTGAGACAAAACAGATTAACACTCTAAATTTGCAACAAAACAAAGCTAAGTACCTTACAAAAACAACATAAAGTTAACATAAATTAACAACATAAATTATGAAAACGCTAACTAGCTAACTAAAACACCTAATTAGCTGACTAGCTGAGACAAAACAGATTAACGCTCTAAATTTGCAACAAAACAAAGCTAAGTACCTTACAAAAACAACATAAAGTTAACATAAATTATGAAAACGCTAACTAGCTAACTAAAACACCTAATTAGCTGACAAGCTGAGACAAAACAGATTAACACTCTAAATTTGCAACAAAACAAAGCTAAAGTTAACATAAATTAACATAAATTAGAAAAATACTAACTAAAACACCTAATTAGCTGACTAGCTGAGACAAAACAGATTAACACTCTAAATTTGCAACAAAACAAAGCTAAGTACCTTACGAAAACAACAAAGTTAACATAAATTAACAACATAAATTATGAAAACGCTAACTAGCTAACTAAAACACCTAATTAGCTGACTAGCTGAGACAAAACAGATTAACACTCTAAATTTGCAACAAAATAAAGCTAAGTACCTTACAAAAACAACATAAAGTTAACATAAATTAACAACATAAATTATGAAAACGCTAACTAGC
The DNA here is from genome assembly GCA_013621035.1 of Clarias magur. Classification (NCBI taxonomy): domain Eukaryota; kingdom Metazoa; phylum Chordata; class Actinopteri; order Siluriformes; family Clariidae; genus Clarias; species Clarias magur. The sequence goes on from QNUK01000164.1 coordinate 1,152,521, forward strand.
TAACTAAAACACCTAATTAGCTGACTAGCTGAGACAAAACAGATTAACGCTCTAAATTTGCAACAAAACAAAGCTAAGTACCTTACAAAAACAACATAAAGTTAACATAAATTAACAACATAAATTATGAAAACGCTAACTAGCTAACTAAAACACCTAATTAGCTGACTAGCTGAGACAAAACAGATTAACGCTCTAAATTTGCAACAAAACAAAGCTAAGTACCTTACAAAAACAACATAAAGTTAACATAAATTAACAACATAAATTATGAAAACGCTAACTAGCTAACTAAAACACCTAATTAGCTGACTAGCTGAGACAAAGCAGATTAACATTTTAAAATTAAGTAATTAAGTAAAAATAAGTACCTTACAAAGAGACAACAAGAGAACATAAAATGCACGTGCAAATGAGCAACCTACAGTATAGCAACTACGCTACAAACAACACGACATGAAACAATCCAATACTGAGGTAATGAGTTGAGGTAGTGGGATGAGAACAGTGAACATTTCTTGTAATTAGCAGCGAAGATATAAAATACCAGTCTTTGTGCAAATAGCAGGTAATGAATAAATATCCAAAAAGCAATTTTAGGATGGTGTGTGATATTTCTGGGTGGTTGCTGATCAGTGTGTTTGTGCGTGTGTGTTTATCAGTTAAGGCCCATCATGATACCAATAATTGTTTAAGATGATAACATTATCAGATATGTTCTCATTCTAAGAGTGCTTCAGTGACTAGTTTTGAATGGCAGTTAGTTGCTCCTCCCTAACTACAGAACTACTTGGGCCCTTGCTGAAACCAAAAGCTAGTAAAATTAACTATTGTTAGAACACCAGTGATGTGATACATATAGTTAAACGTTCCAGTGCTGTTACTTTCTATTATCGCCACTGTCTCTCTTCCAGTCAGATTACAGGGTCAGAACTAACTTTTCTTTATGCTTTAATGTCTATGTAAATTCTATACGACAAGCTGTCTAATAATTAATTTCTTCACACTTTTATTTTTCAGCTGCAAAGATGATGATGACAACAACATCTATAACGAGATCGAATTTTATGACAAAGTTCTCAGACATGTAAGCTCACAAACCTGTGCTTCAGCAGCTTTGTTGTGGAAAGAGTAATAAACTTGTGTACTCAAGTACAAGTACTGTTACTTCAGAGAAATTGTACTGAAGTACAAGTAAAGTTACCATTATAAAAGTCTACTCAAGTAAAAGTAAAAAGTAGCTCATTAAAAATTAACTTTTTTTTAAACAGCGAGGGTGGGATAGGGGATTCTAGTGTAGGTCAAAAAAGACAAGTTGTTTTTTATTGAAGGAACACCTTTGCATAATAAAGCTTTTGCCTTTCTTGGAACCGGATAGCTGAGGGGGAAAAGAGCTCAGAGCCAAGAATAACGTTTATGTCACAATATTATAACACAAAACATAAAGTAAAAGTAAAGAAAAGAGTAAAAGAATCAAGTGTTTTGTGCGTGAGCAGCACACCTGAGCCCCTAGTCCGTTCTCTTCTTCTCTCTCTCACACACACACACACACACACACATCTCTGCACCTCTGGTGGAAAGTCATGGAAATAATTTATCCACTGCGCATAAACGCTCCACGACAGACTTTAACGTTATGTTGTATTCAATTTCTTAGCATAATTTCAACTGCATGAATGCAACGCGTTCAACCACAAAAATTTAGATAAATATTCTGTCTTAAATACCTTTGGTTTTAAAGGTATTTTTAGCAATGACACAGTCTTCATTTGTGTGTTTTGACTTTTGGACCATGCAGTATCATATACGACTTATTGCTTTGTGTGGTGAATAACAGCTGACTTCTCAAGCCAGTAAAAAATTACTGTAAAACACTATGGGCCATGTGCTTGTATGTGGTGTGATGCAGCCTGACATAAAGAATATATACAGTACTATTATAAAAGGGTATACTAAATTGTTTTATTCCTCTTATGCAACAGTAATTCATTTAACATTACAACTGTATACATTTATTTGTTTATAACAGGGAGTCCAAGCCAAACCGGGACTTTTTTTTATGTAATCCCCTGCTATACTAATGTATTTATCTCAGGTTTCATTAGTGCTTGAATTCCATCAAAGTAGAAAATTTTACAGTACACTGGAGCCATGATCAGACTGCTCCCTTTACATCTAAAACTCTGGACAATAACTCCCAGCGAGTTCATGTAATGCGCAAGTGATGATGGTGAATGATTGTGTGTAAAGTTCCCACAGACAGATGCGTGTCTTTAGCAAGCTTATGCAAGTTGGCATCAAGATATCCATCGATTTTCAAGGTTTAGGCGTTCCACTTTACAGGAACAATCGCAATGGATTCCGAGCCAAGTCAGGATTCTTTAAAACATTTTGCACCATTTTAAAAGTTTTTTTTTTCTTTTCTCTCTTATGCAGCTAAGAGTCTTATTCACATGATCTGTTTGAAGTCTTTTGTAAATGTCAATCAGTTTTATGCCTTCTTTTAGTAGAAATTTCATCACAAGTCCCGGTTTGACTTGAACGCCCTCGCCCCTCGCCAATCTAATGTCATGGATGGTGCACAGCACAGTGGTCCCTGGTATATCACTTACTTTATATAAACTGTAATTTTCCCACAACCGCTCTTGTTTTTCGTCCTAATAAGACACAAATATGACTTGCTTTATTACTGTATGTTATGAAGCGCTGACTTCTTCTAAAAAATGCTGAATTAAGGTCTCCTCACAGAAAACTCTACCAGCTGTGATTTCTACTGTCAAGTTTTAATTATGCAATTTCACCAGCGATCACCCATTCATGATTAATATTTTTACCACATTTCTTCCATGAAGATTTTATTAATATGTTAGACCGTTCTTGAATCAGTTCCAGTAATCTCAGTAATCTCCTTAGTTGTTGTCTTTGCTTGACATAGACCATTCTTAATTTAATAATGTGGCTCAAATGGTTAAGCCTGTGGGTTACTGGGTTACATGCATTATCAAAAGGTCATGTGTTTGCGCACCAGCTCTGCCAACTTGCCACTGTTGAGCCCTTAAACAAGGCTCTAACCCCAGCTTCCTAACTGGGGTATGCTAAAAAAAAATCATTTCACTGTGCTGTAAAGTACATGTGACAAATAGCAGATTTTTCTTCTTTTTTTTTTTTTTCATACGACATACGACGATGATTTGTATTGGAAATGTTGCTTGTTGTAAGAGTTGGATCACATTCTGACCAATCAGAATGGAGAATTTTAACACTGCTGTAGTGTAAACATGGATAAGAAGTACAGGTTTAGAAAACATGTAACTGACATGGAAAAAAGCATAATTTGCTTTATAATTGTGTATCATGCAAAATGTGTTTATTTCTTTTAGGATTCCCGAGAAAAGGTACTTGACCGGACCATTAATGTACTGATAAGAAAAATGAAGGGCAATGTAGCCTGGCCTCGTCTCACTAAGGACACAGCTAAGGTAACACTAATGATACATTTATAATTTTCTGGCTTTTAAAACTTTTTTTGCTATGATGTTTTGTGTCATTGGGTCGCATTGGGGATCCCTGATTCGATCATGACTATGGATCATTGTGCAGTTGCATCGTAGTGTAACGGTTCACATCATCATCAGGGTTGTCAGGTTTCCTCCGACCTCCCAAAAACATGCATGTAAATGACTGGAGATATTAAATTACCCCTATTTGTGAACTCCAGGGTGTATTCCAATCTCACACCCAACATTCCTGGGATAGCCTCCACATCCACTGTAACCCTGATCAGGACAAGCTGATCTTCCTAGCTGAAGATTAATGAACGGTGGTAAAGACAGAGTGAACGTAGTGAGGGTGTGCTGGGTAGAAGTTATGTGCGTTTCAGATGGAAATACATATTAGAAAAAATTGATTGCTTATACTGTATTTCGACATTGGGGTGCATTGCTGAGCGTGAACACAGTGCCTCTCAACTTGTTGCTGTTCTGATCCTCACAGCCAGCATGGCTTTCAGTAGACTTCGATAACTGGAGAGACTGGGAAAATGAGCAGGAGGAAGGCCAGGCTGAGTTTGAAGAGTACATGGATGTGAGTACACTTCCTCATCACTGCTTGCACTTTATTACCAACCTGACTTTATTAGCTTTTTATCTAAAGCAGTTTGCAAGGATGCAAAATAGAATCTAACAAAACTAAAGTACACACATGACCTACATCCTGAACCTCGGGTTGTAGTGAGATTATTGAGTAGCTATATGTTAACTATACACCATTTGGATACATAGATGCTGTCTGACATGAAAAAGAAAGGAGAGCCACCCAGCATGGATGATCTTGACCTTGATGTACGTACATCCAAAGTACTGCTTTAAACAATTTGTATATTTATGAATTTATGATTTTCTAAAAGGAAAATCTAATAATAATATAATTACCTTCACAGAGTGACTGAGTGACTCCTTGCCAAGGTAAATCTTTACATAGATAAAATCTCAAAATCTTCCTCAACAGCTTATACATTTCTGTCATTTACAACATTCTTTTTTTTTTTTTTTTTTTTAATCCATACAGGTTGTTTTCTGTTCTCCCCAGTGCTCTGGAAAACACCTTAACCATCACTGATTATTTTCTGATAAGAACATGTCACAAAGAGTTTTATTTCTCTTATACCACAGCAATTCACCAATAAACCTTTTCTGAATTAATTTATTATTAAAAAGTATTAAAACAAAAAATCTATTTATAGATAGATTTAATGTTGTGGAACAAGTAAACAGTCAAGGAGTCTCTTGTTATTTTGTCTCTTGAAGTTATAACACACTGAGTAACACGTAGCCCTGAAATAGTGAAATAAAACTATTTGTTTTATTGAAATTCTACACATTTTTAATCTGGAAAGTTTAAATAATGACTGCATTGATACACCGCCTGGCCAAAACATATGTTGCATGCTGTAAGATTTCATCCGACTGGCTTTAGCAGCGATTACGGCGCACACTGCTGTGGCCAGGTCATGTGTAAAAATGATTGCTCCCAGAAACACTCTTTCACAATTTGAGTCCTGGAATATGCCTGTAGTGTGTGTATGTGTGTGTGCCCTGCGATGGATTGGCACCCTGTAAAGGGTGTACCCCGTTTTGTGCCCTAAGACTCCTGGGATCGACTCTCGGCCCCCTGTGATCCTTAATACAGGATTAATTAAGTGGTATAGATGATGAGTGAGTGAGTGAGTTTGCCTGTGTCATCAGGGGGAAAAACTCCATAGATGTGATAACCTGGTCATTTTACATTCAGGTCATCGGCTGACTTAATTTTATTGCCACATAATGTTGCTGAGTCTAGACCTGACTGACTGAAGCAACCCCAGATCATAACACTGTCTCCAGAGGCTTGTACAGCGGACACTATGAATGACGGATACATCGCTTCATGCTCCTCCCTTCACACACTCTTCATTATATGATCAGTCTGGACGTTTCATGACCTTTTTTTTATTGCTCCAAAGTTTAATTTTTATTCTGCCTAGGAAAGCCTGAAAGCTTTTTTTCTGATTAGTCTCACTCACACATGATTTTTATATGGCCACGCAGGTGTTTAGTCCCAATCCTCTGAGTTCACTTTGGATTGTGTGATTTCTACTGTTGATTATTTTATAATGCAACTTCAATGTATTCATTCACAGTTATTCATATTTTTTTTCTCTACCCCATTTTTTCCACAAAGTTGATGACTCAGCATTAGCCTTCCAGGTTTTAATAATGCATTGGATGATTCTTAACCCAGTTTCTGTCATTTAAAATCTCCTTAGTTGATTATTTATTTTCTTTCTTTTTTTATATTTTATTTTGCGCAACAATAATCGGACTTTTCTAAAATGGAGCCTTTTTTTTTTTCAAACCATGCAAATTTGGGAATTTAACAGTGGTGTGGTACAATTGTTGTTTTTTGTTATTGTTGCTATTATTATTATTATTATTATTATTATTATTATTACAATTAACTAATCACTGCTGTTCTTTTCTGACAATTTGGTTATTTCTAATTTTTTACAACAATGTTTTGTAAACATATTTACCACAGATTTGTGTAATAAATTCATATGGAAAAAAGTAAACGTTCTGCACTTATAATTACATTTTGCAACAGTTACGGTTACTCCCAAGAATAACATTTTATTAGTCTGTTTGCCTTGTTTTGTACAGAAACACAATTTTTATATTTCTGCCCTAAATTTAAAAAGTAAAAAAATGCAGAATCATACAAAAAGTACTTTATACACAGATTCTAGCACTCTTGTGCCTTTTCCTCAAAACCCTTAAGGCATGGCTTTGTAGTATGCATTGATGTATGGGATTGATGATTTCAAGTAATTTCCCGTAGTAGATGATTTTGAAAAATGATTAGGTTTAGGCTACGCTTCCTTGAAACTTTTAATGAAGAAGCATTGTTAACCAATTAAACAATTTTTAAAATAGAATTTTCATTCTGGAACAATTTAGAGCGATGTTGTTCACATTTTCAAAATACATTTGGTCAAATATATATTTTGTATATGATTTTAGTCTTTGTTTTTATTTTATTGTTTCACATCCCTAGTCACTAAATAAATAAAAAAAGTAATATAGAATAAAAAACATACCATGCTGTGAATAAAGAGGCGTCCTAACATCCGTTACCGCGCTCAGCATCCAGTGATGTTCCACATGGACTGCTGTTGCTCAACTGATTTTTCTTAGCTTTATAGCGACGTCACATCACACTTCCGTCGCTCATGCCAGGTAGATGTTAATGCGTGCCTGCTATTTTAATGTTAACGCAGTTGAGTCTAGGAGTAAACTGCTAATTCTACTAACCCATTGACAGACATCCAGCACCACAGCACAGAAGAGCCAAAAACAGCAATGATCAAATGATAAGGATGTAACATGCGTCAGTGAGTATATGTGTCAGAGCGAAATAGCAGCACATGGCTATGGCACTGACTGCCCTAGTTAAGGAAAAATCTTTTTTACCTTTTGTAATCAGAACACGTCTCATTAGGACCAATTTCTACTGCTTGTATTCCCGTCCTGGAATATTTTCTTGGGCTTGAACCCATCATTAATTAGTATTTCTTTTAAAAAGTGTTTGGTTCACGCTTTGCACGTAATCTTCGTGCAGGAGTGCAAAACATTGATAAGCTTGTTTGCACAGTCTGTGATGTAACACAGTGCTGATCCTCAGGTCTTCCAGTCGTACAAACAAAATGTCCTGCTCAGGAGGTGCAGTGGAGGTAAAGGGCTAAAAGAGAACAACAAGCCGGTTAATATTTAATTGTGGCTCTCAGTATGAGAATGTGCTTAGAGAGGGGTTTGCAGTGTGCAAAACAAGTGGAAGCATTTGAATATGGATTTTTCTTTTCTTTCTATAACAGTCAATTCAAGTTCAGTTCTCTTTTTGGCCTCAGTTTATCTCTATTCCCTCAAAGCCACTGCTACAGTATATTATCTTTAATATCATAGTCATGCACCATTCCTAAATGTAATTATAAGTATATTATTAAACATTATTTCTATGGAAATAATATATTTAATAGTATTCAGCATTATTTATCGTATCTATAATATAAGTGGATTCCATTGTGAATCTGCAAATAAGCAAAAACTACTATCACTTTTCCAAACTCCGTCCCATTTCATTCAGAATGCTGCATGGTGCATGAACTACTTTTTAATTTCTCTGGAACCTGAATATTAAACAAAAACAAAAACAAAAAAGTTTCATATATCCACATACATAAATTCATGGCAGAATTTCCACTCAAGTTTAATATATAAGGTAACTATTGATGTGCTTATGTCAGACTCATTAAAAATAAGTAATTGTCTTTTAAAAAGTATATATTAACAATTAAAAATTACATTTTGAATACATTGTGGATTATTCTTTCACATTACCTGCAGGAATTAATGTTTTGAATGACTAAGTGTTTCTCCTTTACTTTTTTTTTTTTCCAGTGAATTAACCCCTGCAATTACTACAATGCAAAAAAAATAAAAATAAAAATTTAGCAAATGAAATGTCTGGTCAATTGTATATAATTAAATATACATAAAAGCTATATAAACCAAATTAAATATAGGACAATTCTACACATTTGTTGTTCTACTGGCAGATATTTTTGATAATTTCTAGGGGGAAAATGCTCACAAATTGTAAAATGCAGGGGCTCCAGGTTCCTACCACAGTCCAAAGACATGCAGATTAGGCTAATCGGCATTTCCAAATTGCTCGTAGTGTGCGAATGAGCGTGTGTGTGTGTGTGTGTGTGTGTGTGTGTGTGTGTGTGCGCCTGGTGATGGATTGGCACCCTGTCCAGGGTGTACCCTTGAGAAGACCTAATGTTCTTGGATAGGCTCCAGGCCCCTCGTGACCCTGTATACAGGATAAACCAGTACAGGTGATGAGTGAGAGTGAAAGTAATTTTTGGAAAAGGTTCCAAGAACCTTTTTATATGTAGTTTATATGGAGTTTTATATGTATACATTGCACAGCCAGCACACAAAGATCATGACTTGGATTTAACTAAGCAAAAGGTATTCAATTCAATTTCCGTGTCAGCTGGTAGCAGGTTCTTCAACCCTAACTGATGCAGTAAGTTTATTTTTTTATTAAACAGCCTTGTCAGTAGACATATTTGACTTTTTTTTTTTTTTTACACTGTATGGCCAATAAAAAGCAGCACGTTCCAATATTTTAGTTGACCGCCTTTTGCCTTGATTACGACACGCATTTGCCGTGGTATCGTTTGATAGGCTTATGCAATGTTACAACATTTATTTCCTTCCATGGTCACATTAATTTCTCTAGTCTATGGGTGTTGTCCTCGTTCTGTTTTCCTCACACCTTCCAAATAAATGCCAGTAGGTGGATTGGCAGCACTAAGATGTGCATAAGAGTGTATGGACATGCTCTGACCACAGTGAGTAAGTAAACCAATTTGGATGATTGAACAAAATATTTTAGACAATGAAAAATATATGGATATTTAGTCTAGTGGGTTCAAATATTTGACCTGAAGTTACCAATATTAAAATAATAATAATAATAATAATAATAATAATAATAATAATAAAGAAACATTTTGCAACCATTTTATCTTTCATTAGACATTAGGTTTGGTTTAATATACATCAATGAATTACAAATATTAAATTAGTATTGAAAGGAAAAAGTTTCATTCAAGTATAAAGAACGGCTTGGGTTATGGCACCAACACAGACTGGTGTTTCTTTAATCCATTCTTAAAATGGATTAATTCATTAGTTATAATTGCTGGGATTTCCACCACTAATGAGAGATTTTATTTAAATATATATTTCTCTTGAGGATTATACCTGTATTCCTTTCTTCACTTAAATGCACATACAGTAGACGTTCATTCATCAAATACAATAAACACATCCATAATCTCTAAAAATCTATACCGTACATTTGTAATGACTGGACCTGCATGGTCTCAGTGGCAATTAGTAACTCAGCATTTTACAATTCCACGCATGTAGAACACTATGTTCGGTGAGTAGTACAGAGTACAAGCTGTTAGAGCTGATAGAAAGACCTTTGGCCATGTTTTCTTATTGGTTTCAGTGAATGGGTTAGACTCATTCAGAAGATATGGAAGGAGATTCCCCAATTGGACTTTTTTTTTTTTTTTTTTATGGGTGAATTTGGCTAAAAAGTTCCCAAGCAGGAGATTTTAACTATGATCATTTAAAAAAAACAAATACTACACCATATGTGTGATGTATGTGGCTTCTGAAGTATATTTAACAAACTTGACAGGATAAAACCTGATGCTGTAGACGTGCACAGAGAAATACCTGAGCTTTTATCACTCGCCATGGTCAACCAATTAATTTTTTTTTATCTATAAAGCCTTTTCAATTTTATTTTCCTGCACAAGAAAAGACAAACATCTAGGAACAAGTATGGTAGGAACTAAAAGGGCAGCTGCACTCTTTGTAAATGACAGAATGTAAAAAATGATATGGTTATCTGACGGGAAACTTAAAAAGTCCAGGAGCTGCAGAAGAACTAATGATATGGAAATGCAACCCATTCTGAATGAGGCGCTTGTGCTCTTGCTGCTCTTGGTATAGTGGAGTGGTGAGTGCAGGCCCAAGCCCAGACCAAACAAGCTGCCCACGTTGCGCATCAGGCTGGCGAACGGCGTCGTGTCCAAGTGGACCCAGGTTGGGTTCACGCACCATTTCTGAGCTTTTTCCAAAGTCCACAGCAGATCCACACCCACAGCCTTTAGGAGGACATACAATCCCACAGCAAAAATGAGCAGGAACAGAGAGATGCTGAAGTACCTATGGAGTCTGGTCTTGTAAATCCACTGCTGTCTTGAGAATATCTCAGCTACAATGATACCTGGCACCCGGAGACAAGATGTTGTTTGATGATACATCAAAGCCTTTTGATGAAGAAATAACAATGTCAAGCAGTAAAGATTGGTCTACCCACCTGAGATAACGCCACATATAACCTGGTGGGGGAAGTGGGCAGCAACATAAACACGAGACATGCAGACTAACAGCTCTACCAGCCCCAACAGCGTCCATAACCCCATCTGTAAAAGCCTGGTGGTAGAAGATGCGTCAAATCTAGGTTATAACACTTGCTTATGCAGTACATCAGAATACTTTAGCATCAGAATATGCATAATGTTATAATAGCATAATGTTTGTGGAAGTCAGCCAACCATCATCTCTGCATACACACCCCATGTGCAGGCTTTTCTTTGATGGTTGAACCTTTTAGTGTGGCAGTCTTCTACATGGGAACTGGCTTTTTTTTTTTTTTTTTTTACAGTGCCACCAAAGAATTTATATGCAATGGCCAGTGAAAAACATAAAAGAATATGCAAGCTCACAAGCATGCAAATGTGTTTTTCATCATGCAACCCTTGTAAATTTAATCTACAGTCATGTTCAAAAGTTAATACCCCCTCTTAACATTCTATAATAACAATAATAATACATATCATCTGAATATAGTGATTCTTAGTATTAAGCAAATTCAACAAGCACAATTAGAAGAAGACTGAAGAAGTACAGTTTGTTTTGGAATGGCTGCCAGGAGAAACTATATGTCCATCCATTTGGCCTTAATGTCCAGCGCCATGATTGAGGAATACCAAGGTGTATTTCTACTAATACCCACTGTCTAGCAGGGTAGTGGAGGGGTGATGCTTTGGGTTTGTTTGGCAGCCGCAGGACAACAAAGTCAATAAGCCATCCATGAACTAATTCTCATTCACATTCTGTACAGTATGTTAGATTAATCAGTGTTTTGGAATGGCCTGGTCAAAGACCAGACCTCAACCCAATTGAAATGATGTGGCAGGACCTTAAAAGAGCTGTGCATAATACCTCAATGAACTGAAGCAATGTTGTAAAGAAGAATGGGTCAAAATTTTTGTTCCTTCACAATAAAGTCATCCAGGAAACAATTCCTTCAAGGTGTTGATGCTTAAGGTGAATCTACAAGCTATTAATCATGGGGTAATTGGTATTGGTTAAATAAATAATGGCACGAGGAATGAAAAAATTTATATTGTTGTTCATCTGAGGTGGTATTTGATGAATAATAAGACCCGCTACGATCAGATAATATTTTTTAGTTGTTTACACAAAACACATACTGTAGAAATTAAATAAGAAGAGTGTACTTTTTCAAACTTTTGAACATGATTGCATATTTTATGATGAAGCCTTTATTATGACATGGTAAAAAAAAAAAAGCATATAAAAGAAATGATGGAAAATCTCAGATGAGGTTGTTAGATTTGGCACTTGCCTCCCTTTTCTGAAAACTCACCAGTAATGCAAAGCAGAAGGTTTTCTCTGAGCAGCTATAGATAGCATTGATGTGACCATTGCATACCCTACTGCAGCAGAGCCCATTGCATGCCCAGAAGGACTTCCTTAAGGAAAAGAAGCAAACAGAGTCCCTCAGACACTAAGCTTTGTTTTTTAAACTGGTCAAGAAATACTTCATATTCTTTCTATTCAGATAATGAATTTGACAGATTGCAGAGTTAACCATGCAAATAATTTTGCACAATCCGTGAATCACTTTAGGCAGTTGCCTCTAGCAATGCATATTAAACAATATAACTACGAATGCCTTACACTACTGCCTATCAAGATAAGATTAGGGTCATACAAAGGGCCAATGTAGGAGAAGTCAATTCATCCAACCATACCAGTTTAATTCAGGTTAATGATTTATTCCTATCAACATATTGATTTCAAAGGTAGTCCTTAGAGTATAGCATTAAGATAACCTAAGACAAGACATCATCATCATCATCTAGTCAGAGTCTGAGTTGCACAACCATTTACAATAAGAAAAATGCACTGACCGTGCAACATTAATCAATATGATTACAGATAATAGCATTAACGAGTGTTGCATTGTGTCATGTATTATACCTGGTCCAGTCTCACACGTGATGGGAAGCTGCCTGAGGGCAGGGGCTGAGTCAGTGCCATAAAATCTGGTTTCATGTACCCACCAATAAGGTCGTTCTCCAAAAAGAACCCTGCAAACCAAATCGTCACTGAGATGCAAAGCAGTTCGAATAAAAGTCTGAACATGCTTCCAAATTTCAGAACCTCTTACCATTTTAGCACCAGGTTAAGCCAGTCCCCAACCACACCCACCCAGATGAGCTTGATGCCAACATCTCTTTTCAGGTGGAACCAGATGGGGAAGAAGATGAAGAAAGTGGTATGGAGGTCCGCCACATAGGAAATGAGCTGAAACCAACTATCATAGGCAATGTATTCTTTCTGCAAATAAACCGCCAGGCTCACCCCCCAACTATGGAGCAGATCCATGACTCAGTGACTACAAATGCAGGGCGCTTAGCCCAGCACAATCACTGACGCACAAATGACGGGGATTCAAGCGTCCAGACTTGATGGTTTTACCTCTTGCAGCTGGACTTTATTCAAGGCCGGATCATTATGTTTACATGGCTCCTGCTGAATCCAGGAGTCTTCAGGGTCCATGACCTTTCCACCCGCTGTGATGGTGAAGGGGGCCAGGATTGATAACAAAAAACAGGCACTAAGATGATTGGTCCAGACACACAGGGGATGATGTCACATGGAGACACTAACGTCACCAAACCAAACAAATAAGGGTTTTCTTGGACTAGCATGTTTTTCAGTATTATATGATAATATGAATATATTCATATATATTGTTAATCCATTCTTTAGTTAAAATAAAACATCAGTAATCAATACCACATTTATTGCCCTAGACCTTTACCAGTGCTGAGTTTTTAAACTCTTAGTAATAAAGCTGATAATTGCTTTAAAATTATTAAAACCCAACACCTACAGTATGTTTGTTTTTTCACACAAAGATGAATGAAAATCAATAGTAACTGTAGTAATGACGCTTGAAAAAAAAAAAAAACCTGAAATCTCATGATGTAGATTATGATTGTCCTATTAACAACTTTTAACTTGCAAGAATTAAAACAGGTCATTTTTGGATAGTCATTGAACAGCGGGGCTTCATCAGCTTTACTAACTAGGACTGAGTGGAAGAATATACTAGTTCAACATAATAACCATGAGGATATGTTATATTGCTGCTGTTTGGAATGCAGAACAAATTTTTAAATGAACTGCACAAGGCTTCAGAAATAAATGCACCAAAAATTCAATTTAGCTTTGCACATCCTAGTCAGAGCTCTGGTGGGCTACCATAGATATGGAGTTATATGGACGTAATGGCGAACTTTTAGACGTAGAATTTATCACAAATAGTTAAGCTACTGGTTAAAGATGTGAATGCCACCACATGGTAAAAAAATCTTTTTTTAAAAATCAATAATTAATTTTTTTTTAAAAATCTGTTCAATCAGTTTTAAATTGGCTTACAACTAAGGATGTAATAATAATAATAATAATAATAATGCATTATTATTAATGGCGACTGATAAAGTGCCCCCATTTTTCAGGGTTTAGGGTTTAGTCGCATTCCTATAATTTCTCTTCCGCCCCTTAACTTGTTTTTGTCCTGTCAGCTGTCCAACAAACAAGCTGTTTGTTAACTGTATCTAACTTTTTTTTTCTCTCTCTGTCTGTCCCTTCTGTTTTATTACACATGTGCAAGGTCCAAAGATCAGCGTTGTCCATGCGTTCAGCTGGTGGGCCTGCGGATATAAAGCCTAGAGCCAGCATGCTCAAAGACATCACTCCTCTCTCTCTCTCTTTCTCTCTCGCTCACTCTCTCCAATCAACATTCGGCTTTTCTGTTTTGGAAGAGGAACGCCATCGGAATGAACACCCTGATGGATGCTATGCACGACTATGGTGTGACTGCCACGCAGTATCTACAGACTAACTACAAAGACGCACAGGGCTGGTTCCTGTTCGTCTCCTTCGCCGCTGATCTGCGAAACACCTTCTTCATCTTCTTTCCTATTTGGTTCCACTTCAGGCCGTCTGTGGGCATCAAGCTCATCTGGGTGGCTGTGGTCGGGGATTGGCTCAACCTTGTCTTCAAATGGTAAGGCATATTGAACTACACATATAAAAACTATATATACTGTATATATATATATATATATATATATATATATATATATATATATATATATATAGCAATTGTTAGATATATAGCAATTGTTAGATGATGTTTATCTAATAATTGCTATATATATATCAGGTATTACATCCTGTTTAAAACAAACTCCCTATATAGTGATTATTAGAATAACATGTTTTTGGTATGATTTTAATCTGTAAATAAAATTTACAGTTTTACATACAATCATTTTTCCCCCTCCAATTTCTGAAATTAAGGATCCTATTTGGAGAGCGGCCCTACTGGTGGGTCCATGAGACACCCTACTACAGCAACATATCCGTACCGCACATCGAACAGTTTCCCATGACCTGCGAGACAGGCCCAGGTGTGTCCTCTCATCACCACACAACCCAAACCATATGACTTTACGCCACACCACGGCTGCATTTTCACACCACTTTACAGTATACGAACAGCATATTGAACCTCATGACTATGACTTGGCTCTAATTTATGGTTTGCTCATTCGGCTGATGCAGGTAGTCCATCGGGTCATGCTATGGGCGCAGCTGGAGTTTACTATGCCATGGTCACCTCCATCCTGACCATCATGCTGAGCAGAAAGACAACAGATTCCACGAAGGCACTGTAAGAGACTTTAAGAGTTAACGTCAATGATCGATTTCTCGTTAAACACTATTTAGTTTAAGGTGAAACAGGGATGCACGGATACAATTTAGTTCAGTCGGAATACTGAAGGCAAACTTAGTAAGAGATATCAAGGAGCATTTGAAAAGCATGTATGCTAATAGGTTACTAGGCTAGTTTGTTCATTTAAAATATGTTGCACTAGCAAGCTATACAAGCTACCTTGTTTTTCAGAAAAGTGTTTCTCTAAAGCTAAAGCTAAGTAAGTTTTATTGTCTTCATTGTGTGAGAAATTCTTGGTGCAGAGATTAGCATTGTTACATTGCAACAGCTCTTATTTTCCTTTAGCTAAGGTTAGCCAAGATGTTAGTGGCTACCATGTGCAGCTAGTAAAGACATTTCTCATACTTTTTTTTACATTGAAGAGGTTATAACACGTTCCTTAGATTTTATGAGTGCTGTAGTTGCTTCCTTTGAGATCTTTAAAATGACATCTAATAGCATCTAGTGGTATCAGAATCTTGATGGTTTTGTGTAAGTGAGCCCTGAATCATTTGATATCCATGCATTCTTAACGTTGGAATGTTTTTTCCCTCCCTGTTCCAGGTACTTGCGCGGCACACTCTGGACTCTTTTCTGGACAGTTCAGATCTGCGTTTGTCTCTCCAGAGTCTTCCTCGCTGCTCACTTCCCTCATCAGGTCATTGCTGGTGTAATAACAGGTCAGTTCTCTTTGAATAGTCGATGCATGTTATGGAAATTCCGAGCCAGACTGGGCAAAACGAACTAAAAATCTTGTGTCTTCCTGACAGGTATGATCGTGGCTGAAGTCTTCAACAGGCAGAGGTGGATCTACTACGCCAGCCTGCAGAGGTACTTCAACATCACTCTGTTCCTGCTCGCGTTCGCGGTGGGATTTTACATCCTGTTAAAGGCTGTGGGTGTGGATCTGCTGTGGACTTTGGAAAAAGCCCAGAAATGGTGCGTGAACCCAACCTGGGTCCACCTGGACTCAACGCCGTTCGCGAGCCTGCTGCGTAACATGGGCACCTTGTTCGGGCTGGGTCTGGGCCTGCATTCGCCACTCTACACCGAGAGCAAGAAGAGTACCAGCGCCCCCTTTAGGATCGGCTGCGTGCTCGGCTCTCTCCTCCTGCTCCACCTTTTCGACTCCATCAAGCCGCCAACGCACACGGCGGCGCTCTTCTACCTCCTCTCGTTCTGTAAGAGCGCCACCGTACCTCTGGTCACCGTCAGCATCATTCCGTACTGCATATCCGGAGCCCTGAGTTTACCAAGCAAGAAACACCTCTAAATTAACTTCTGAAAGACAATTCTAGCAAGAACACAAACCATCAGCAGTATTTTCAAAGCTTCACAACACATTCTTCACAACACATTCAACTTGTACCTGGGTTGGTTTCCTTCCTACAACCCGGCTGTAAAAGAAACTTTTCATTGCTCAGGATTATAGTGTTGTGTTTAGATTACCGTTATATTTAACTTTATAACTCGCACCTTAGTGCCCTTTCGGTGGACTGAGAATAGGCTTGGCATCCAGCCCAAGCACACAATTGCTTTTAGATGAGGTTCACTTTTACGAACTGAGATGTAATACTTTTACGACAGGGAAGATGTGCAATCTAACAGAACGTGCTGTCTGCCTGTAACGGGAAAAACCCTCAGTGTTTCTCTGTGTGTGTGTGGAAATAATAGTCGTTTGAGCTTTCTGTAAAATTTTATTTTTAATAATGTTTATTTTTAATAAAACATTCAAAAATCTATGGAGCAATCTTGTCATTTATCAGCAATTATGCTCTTCTAGACATAGACACTTAAGACACGTAAATGTTAATGATTTTTTGTTTTATCTGTATACAGTATTTTGTCTTTTAACTCTCAAGGATAAAAAAACTCATATGGCAGAAGTTTGACAAGTAGGGTGTAAAGAACGCTTCAAGTTATTGAAACTAATTATTCACATTTTTGGTAAACCATTTTTAGGTTTTTAACGGCTTTTTAAACAAAAATCAATTAATTGAGGAACAAAACACCACAGAACATTTCATAAACGACTAGTCATAAAACGAAGCTTCTAATACAAGTCCCATCTGACTAACGCCTGACCAAGGGGCGCTACATGGTGTATTTAACACTCAACCTCAGAACCAAGACATTAACAGAGCTGATATGCTTAAGGAGTATAAATGTAAATATAAAGAGATTTACAGGACTGTCCACCACCTCCATGGTTTATTCTCTTCAACTTTGGGCTACACAGAAGCGGTAAGAATTTAAAACTACTTTCACACCTGTTAAATACACTAACTGTTGGTTGTCAACGGTCACCAGCTTTGCCAGTGGCACTTGAGGAATTCCAACCACACAAAGGGAGTGCTGAACAATCAGCACAGCTTTGATGTCTTCTGTACCCAGACTGCACTCTTGTGCCTACGACACCACAGCCATGCTGATATTGATCACAACAGGACTCACTGTTGTGTGATATTGCTTAATTATTATATTTAAATGTAGTATGTCCATTATACACGTCCTTAAGGGTGTATGAGCAGTTCATATAATAGTTCATATAAATTTTTTTTTAAATACTATACATTATATTAATATAAACGTGTGGTTTCAGTTACAGTCAGCACTACCGTCCAAACGGCTGTAATAGACGTGAGTCAAGACCATTTCAAGAAGAGCTGTGGTATAAATGATGACACCATACACATTGTAATCAGTTTATTTACACATCTAGAGAACTGATCTGCCTGGGGTTCATGTGAGCATGTGTGTGTGTGTGTGTGTGTTTTTTTTTTTAACTGCTTCTTCTCATTCTTTTGCTTTACGTATGCTTCACAATACATGTGACTGAACTTAGTTTGCCAAAGAGCACAAAGATTAGCAAATAACTGAAAATATGGTTAGAATTATATTTAGCCATGATGGCTGTTCTATAGAGTGGGTTCTTGTCGGTCCTGCTGAAGCATGCTGTGTGCTCTTTAGTCAGGTAGGTCATCTCTGTCACTCCTCTCCCGCAGCACGGCGGCGACTGTGCTCCTGCAGCAAGGCCTCCACCTCGGACCTCTTCGCCAGGCTGTTGGCCTTACCTTGGAAACGGCCGCCCTTTCCTGCTCCTTTTCCCTGCAGCAGTTCTGCTACCCTGTGTGTGCGACAGACACAACACTATCAGAGCTAATTCACTAAGCTTTAAAACAGTGAGCTTTTTTGACCTTAGTTGATTTACTTCATTTGTGGAATAACTTGTAGACTAAAGTCTATCATTTTAAATCTATTTGAAGCTTGACCCCTAGTGACAGAGTCATGTATGGCATCATTTTAAGAAACATTGTACGGTGCAGAAGCCTCGTCATTTCTTCATATTTTGCTTCCAAACAGCCAGACTTTCTTGTATTTTTAATGCAGTCTTGAGGAATATACTTTTTGGCTCTCGTTTTCAGTCCAGTCCCTGTACCTGATCAGTGTCAGAGGAATATTTTTTGTTTGTTAAGCCACACAGTGACCTACTTTATGAATCATTCAGCCATAAATAAATAAATAAAAATCAAACTTAAGACATGAACCAGTGAGAAACAGGTGCAGATGATGACCGATGATTAGTACACTGGTGATGCTGAATGCTGAGTGGTTGGAACAGACGAGAGGGGAAATAAGGTTGATGCTGAGATTTTGCATAAAAGAACCAATTTTTTTATTGTATATTCCTCAAGACTGACACTTTTCAGCATGTCACAGTAAAACAATCGTCCCCATTTCATTTATTTTTAATCGACATAATTTAGTTCTATTTAAAAAGAGGGGGGCTCAGGATTTTTTCACACTGCTATACATCGACAGAACTATTTAAAATCAATACACTGGAGTGACAGACACAGATTAAAGCAGCAGGAGAAATCCACAGTGGGTATTTGCCTTACCGTGGCCCCACTTCAGTTACGAGGTTCTCTGGGCCTGCAAGCAGAAACAGACCCGCTCCTTTCTCTTCCCCAACTGTCAGAAAAATGACCGTCTCCTGCACACAAAGAGGAAATAATGACTAAAGACACCATAAAGAGAGTTTAATATGTACTTTAACCATAATCCTAATTTATTATTAAGATTTGTTTCATGTTGGTCCATGCATGTTTCCTTCATGTCTACAACTGCACATAGTCAATTCCAAGATTACTGGCGACCATGATTACTTTAGGTAACCATTAACGTATATAAAAATAAACCATTAGTATATAAAAATGGTTCTTATATGCAGCGGGTGATATTTTAAGCTTAAGAGCAATAGTCAACATAGGGTAAAATAACCTACAAGCCACTAGTTGTGTGAAAATGTCACGTCACAAATTTCCTAAAATGTTTCCAGGAAAGGCGCTGGCCTTGTGTAAACCAAAATAAAATGTTCCCAGAATGTGATGAACAAGCTAGTGTTCAAATAGGACAATATTGTGTATTTTTAGAGTAGTTGATCAGAAGAATCAGCTTTTCTACAATGAATCCATAGTGAAGCCTGAACTATAGAGTTTAACAGCATCGAGCATCAAACAAAAATACTTGAAATGAGAAACTAGAACTTTTGGACCCATGCAGAATATTTCTGACTTTTCTAGTTTGTACATGTGGACAGGTTCTCAGAAGGGTTTGATTTCAAAAACCCCACAGCATCAATAAACCAACACATGATGTTACTGGGGTTAGCGAGCTCTTTCCTCTGTTCAGTCCACACTTTCACCCAAAAGGGTGTCAGATTTGGCAGTTTTAGGGAAGTGGTTCCTACAGTGCTTAATGTAGCAATGTAATAATTTAATCTCACAAGTCTATTGTAGTCTTATGCTTATGTCTATTCATGTAGTAAACTTACCTGAAAGCCAATTTCATTGGCAATGATGTTCATGAACTCATTGTCACCATCCTTGCTATGAACAGAGGGGAAAAAAAAAACATAAAAAAATCAATATCTTTAACACTACTAATATTTATTTTAACACACTGGCTGGCCGAAAAAGTCACAGGTTTCAGAAGGGTCAAATTATTGCTCGATATCAAGCAAAGAAAACAACTACGTATATTCGAAATGACTGGAGAATTGGGATAAGAACTGTCTGACACTTTATTAAAACCTGGAAGGATCATGGTGAACCCTCAAGTTTGTGTAATAAATGTGGTCAGGGAAAAAAAATAAAAAATGAACAGAGATCATTTAAATGCTTAGTGCAGGTTGCACTGTAAAAGATCATTAGAAATTACACCACTGGGACTAAACAGCTGTGTGGCCATATGGAAACTACATGTTAGTAAGACTAATCAGATTATTTTGACAATTAAAAAGGAGCAACGAAAAAAGATGATGTGGTCTGTTGAGTTCAGTCTGACACTAATCCAGAGCGATGGCGTAAGAAAGGAAGCCTCTGGAGGCAGTGTTATGATCTGGGGTTGCTTCAGTTGGGCAGGTTCTTGGGCAGTTTTTCTTCGCTGATGCCACAGGCATATTCCAGGACTCAAATTGTGAAAGAGTTGTTCCGGAAATAATTACTTTTTTTTTCCTTTAGTCGAGAGACCCTTTTCCAACAACAATTCTGCACAACACTCCGCTCCTGGGAACACGTGCCCCGCTGATAAACGCAAATGCACATTCGAGATGCAGAATTTCAGTACTGTATATTTTGCGCATACCGTATTAGAGTGACTGTTTTTGGTTACGTGTGACACGTACTTGTGCAAACTGAAGAAGTTGCCTCCTTCTGGCTGACTCTTGAAGTTCTGTGCTATAAGAACAGCCATGTCTCTGAGAATAGTGAGGTTACTCTGCAAAAAAACAAAACTTTTGAGTTTAATGAATCCTACAGCAACTACTAGTTTTAGTACTAGTAAAACTGCTTAGCTTGACCTTCTGAAGGCGCTTGACTGTTTTCTGCAGTTTCTCCACAGCATCGACGTGCTCATCTGGCCCTGTTCTGAGGGACACCAGACATAAGTATAATTACGCACGATTTCAGGATAACCATTTACAAAAAAGCGCTCAGTCTCTCTGCGCACTCACTTCAGAAGCGACGTCAGTGACTTTTCCGTGTTGTAGCTTTTCTCAGCGTATTTCAATACTCTGTTACCAGCTATGAAAATTAAGTTGGTCTTGTTCTTCTTCCCTTTCTCTGTCCCGAGAATCTTGATCACCTTGCAAAGCAAGAACAGTCTGACATAATATACTGTAAATTGGACAGGATCAATAATAATAATAAAAAAACATTTACAGTTCTCAGAATGTTTTGAGCACATGTTTCACATGGTCTAAACTGAAACTCAAAACATCAAGACACTGATGGGTTAGATAAACTAAAAGAAATGCTTGTGGTTGATACTACAGGCCACAATGCTAAATAAAAATATTGATATAAGGAAGTCAGTGCTAAGAACAGTAGTTTTAGCTATCACTTATTTCTATCGCTTAATTTATACTAGCATAAAGGGAATTTGTAAATATCAAGTAGTTCCTAGTAATTTCTAGAATAAAACTAGACTGGCCATCAGGCTGTGTCACAAATTCACCCATTCTGTTATTTTCACTATTAAAGGGGACTTATTATGCAAAGTTCACTTTTTAGTCGTTGATAGACATTCACACAAAAAATGTAGGGAGATTAAAAAATATTAGAGGTGCTCCGATCAGGATTTTTGAAGCGGATCACCGATCTCCGATCACTTGAAGCTGTATCGGCCGATACCGAATCACCGATTACAGGGTCTACTTGAAGCCTTATCATGTAGCATTATTTATTCATTTAAATTGTTGTTAGATATAGTTTAAGTATTGAAATTACAATTATAACTGTATTTAAGCAATGTCAACTTAAAACATAGCAGCCAGTGCTTGGTTAGTAAATGGGAACAGCTTAGAGCTTGACAAATGTACTGGTCACCAGCATACCAGCACCAAAACACAACATGTGCTGGTCAAGCTGGTCACCAGCTATCTGGTCTATGCTGTTTTTTTTTTTCAGCAGGGAAGTAGGACGTGAGTCACCAAAAGTTCTGCAAGCATCCGCAAGGACCGCCAAAAAATTAAACATGTTTCATTTTTCATGTTTAAAATATTACATGTTAAAAACATGTTTAATTTTTCTCGCGGAAAGATGGAAACGTAAGCACAGGGCCAAAATTCACGGTGAATCATGATGAACTGTACATACGGCCACCGAGCGAAACCGCGTAGGTGAGATAGTGGAATTCCCGACAGCTGAGCGAGTTGCGGCGCGTGAGTTGCTGAGCTCTCCCGCTCTTAGCGCGAACCAACTTTGAAAACTGCTCATGTTCTTTTACGTGACTAATCTTCAAATGTCTGATGAGGTTTGTGGAGTTAAAATGCTTTGGGTGCTTCCCGCCTCGTGGAATTGTCTTTGTGACACAACACGTAGAATTGCCAGACCGGTGAAGCCATTTTTAAACGAGTTTTGCGTCATCTGATCGGCTTCTCTATATCGGCCATTATAGAGACTGCCGATCAATCATCCCAAAGCAATTATCGGCCGATTGTAGTCGGCGACGGATCAATCGGAGCATCCCTAAAAATATATATACATTTTAGTATTGGCCAAGGCTTAAACAAGCAAATCAGATCCCCTCATTGTGACCTCATATATCAAGAGACCCTCCCTGCTCTCAGTGCTCACCTCCACAGAACAAACTCCACCCAGATTTGTCAGGGTAAATATGGTTTACCACCGTGCTGCATAAATATTAAGGATGAAATTGTGAAATAAAGATAAAAATCTTACAAAATATTTTCCCCCTTTGTTTAGCTTGTCATACATGGGAAATACTAAATACTACCGTATTTACCGTAAATTTATGATTTATTTTTTACAGTGTACATGCCAAAGTTGTTCAGTTTAGTGAACTCTGAATGTGTACCGGGTTTCTCATGTATACGTTAGTGACTCTCAGCAGATTCGCACCCTATTCGCAGCAGATTCCAACCTGTGCAGTGATTTTTAAGACATTTTGAGCATGTTAAGAAAAACTATTCATAATTTTGCTGATGTCATAGTGCTTGGGGCCCTAAAAAAAAATTACTCACTCATGCTATGCAATATGTAAGGAATAAACCACTTCTGGACATAGCTGTTATTAATAAATAAATCACTGCTAAAGACATTGCTAGGTAAGACAATAAAGCTAAGGTGTGATGTTTTTAATTAAAACTGTTTAATTTAATTGTTTCCCACGACACACACATATCTCCAGTTCCAGACTGAAGACACCAAACTATCACGGGCTGCTTACTAACCTGTAGATGACTCAGGTTAGAAACGTGGGTCCCACAGCACATATTGGCATCGACTCCCTCAATATCGATGATCCTGATTGGTCCAGCATGATCATCAGGAAGCCCTCTGCTCCTCACCTGCACACACACAGACCTGACTTTAGTGGTCTTCTGCACCCAAGACTAGCTAACAGAGTCTCACCAACATCCTGTTTCACTCTCAGCCACATTACACAGTTGAGTCAGAGCGCACGCACACAAAATCTGACCAAGGACCCACAATATACACACACCTTGTCTAGCGCAGGGTCATCTAGAGAGAGGAGGCGCACGATGACTGGGACATGAGCTCGGATTCTCTTGTTGACCTCGTCCTCCAGCGCTTCCATCTCTCCTGGCTTCACAGAGGCCGTATCCAGCTCGATGCTGCTGCGCTGACGGCCCAACTCCCTGCAGCACACACATACACACAAACATATCTCAGTGCTGTTTAAACTTTAATAAAAATTAAATGGATTTGCAATAATTGTGAAATTGTCACAAAATCAGGGTTTATACAGTACCATGATGTAGTTTTGTAGCCAAACATGGTGTCTGCCAAGGCAGTGATCAGATGCTGACCTGTGGACAAAATGCATGGCATTACTCAGGAAAGAGATAGTTGCTAAAACGTAAACAACAGTTTTTAATTCAATTTATATTGAACTAATATATTTACAATATATCCATATAAACTTCAAGATGTGTATAGTTATTGATATGTTAAAGTTTCATCACTAATTCATCATTTCTGGAATGAGTCCAAGGTAAAAATGACGTTTTCTGTCACAGGAGAGTCTTTAAGACTCTGCGCTATTATGATTTCTCTGTACATATCTTAACACGATGTACTTTTTGTTCTTATTAACTTCAAGTTAGAAATCATTAAAGGTAATTCTTATTGGTAAAATGTACAGGTAATTTTATAAGAAATAAAAAATTGTATGTTTGACAAATTGCTGTGTTATAAGAAGAAAAACACTTCAGGATGTGCACATTAAAAAATATCAAACAACTGAGGCAGGGGTAAGTTGCCTGTAAGTTGCTATGGATGAGGGCGTCTGCCAAATGGCATAAATGTAAATGTACTGCTTCGCAGTGGGAAGCATCTCACGACAACGCTGCTGATCATTTTGTGCCGTCATGTTCTGTTCACTGCAATAACAACCCTAATATTCAGATAATTAAATATTCAAATATTGATAGAGCTTGTGCGACAATAGAGGGGCAACCTTCACTTCTGAATGATGAGTCCACGTGCAGTTCCGCAAATGACCACTAGTTCTAAAAATGAGTCAATCCCTATAGAGCGTCCAATTTTACAACAGAAATACAATGTTTGCAGCCTGGTGCAAAAACAATATTGGTGGCCATAACCCATACTGTTCACGAGTTCCCATTTATGACAACTGTATGACGGGTGAAATTTAACTTTCTCATCAGTTAAAATGACATTAAGCCATTAAATTATGCATAATTACGGGCGTAGACAATTTGGGTGACAACTGCACAGGATGATGTGTAGGGTACGGATGACAGAGTTAAATAAAATGCAACATTAGTTAAGCTGAGGTAACTCATTTAAGTCGGGTTCCGACCAACAACAGGTTCAAAGATGGAGACAATCAGAGCTTCACGCTTTTCAGAAATCCTATGGAGAATGTCATGAAGGGTTTGCCCCTTATAAATTTGAAAATTTGAAATTCGCTGTTGTTTGATCCATCATAAAACTTTGTGGCTGATTATACTGTAGGGAGTAAAATGGGTGTGTGCATGCTGTACCTGAATGCTGCTGCATGTGATCAAACCGACGTTCCCAGTCCACCTTGAGCCGAACCTCCCGTCCTTCCTCCAAAGCTGATCTGAGAAAGTGCACCGCCTCGGCTCCCTGCCTCAACACTCGCACCACCTCCAGATCGTCAATGGTTCCATGGTCATCAGGCTGTGTCCCAAATTCACACACATTCAAACTGTTACACACACTACAGAGTCCAAAACGCAGCAAGTAACTTATTGTCCAATATACATTAGGCTACATGATAGACAAGTGATACTGTGTCATGAATTTGGAAGAGCCTATTAGGGCGCAGTATGTAAATACAGGTCATAAGATCAGGTATCGGGTATAAGAAACCTCCAATCATGTCTGATTTGACCTTGAGCTGCACCAGACACACGCAGCGGCTTGCCAGATTTAATGGTTTAATGTAAATGAAATGCATAGCGTCACCAAGATCTCCGTGACAACTGGACATTGTAGCATTCAGTTACATGAGGGGTGTTCGAGCCAAACCGGGACTTTTCTCCATACAGTCTCCTGCTACACTAATGCACTTATCTCAGTCTTTCACTAGTGCTTGGATATCATTGAATTAGAAAGTTTTCTGAGTACATTTCTGAAACGCCGGCCTCCCAGGAACCCCTTTAATGACCCAAACATGTGGAAATGACTTGGAGCAGGGTCAGGACTGTACAGTTCAAAGATGTACTGGGGATGTGACTCCCAGCCGTGTTCTTGTAATGTGCAGGTGGTGTTGGTGAGACAGATGCGTCTCCATAAGCTAGTGACACATTATCCATCGACTTTCAAGGATCAGAGGTTCCACTCGTGTTTTTTTTTTTTCACCATCTCCAATTTGTTACCATTTTCCTTTCCTCTAGGGAAAAACAACAGTAAGCAACTGTAACCAAGACAAAGCAATTTCCCTCTGAGATTAATAAACTTCTTTGATTCTTGAGTCTTTAATGTTCAAGAGAACGACTGCAATAAGCTATGAGCTGCATCTCGGCCAGGATCTTCTTTAAAGAATGTTGGGCACATTTAAATGTTTGACTGCACCTAAGAGTCTCATCACCGTACTTTGTTTGAAATCTTACACCTTTGAGTTCCGTTTTGACTCGAATCACGAAACCTTAAAGCAAGAGAACGAGGAATCATTCGGTACAGGAGCTGCTCTCAGGATGTGTGGGTTTAGATTTTATGAAGAAAAGAAGACTATCATTTTACAAAATAGCTTTGTTGCACTGTATATCCAAAAATATGTGGACACCTGAGCTCTCACACACGTTCCCTACTCACACTGGTGCCACACAATTGTCTGTGAAGATTCTTGGTCATGCAGGTGAGGTTATCTGGATGCTGAGTCATGCCAACTGGACTTCATTATTTTTAGGTAAATATGTTTCACTACTCATCCAAGGAGCTTCTTCAGTCCCAAGTGAGGTATCTCACTAACAAGAAAAAAGTCCAGTTGACGTTACTCAACTCACGGATAATTGCGTAGAATGTCTTTACATCCTGTAGCTTGACATTTTCCCCTTCACTAGAACCAAGAAGACAAATCCTGTTCCACTACGACAATGAAGACAAGTTTTGTGGAGATTCACACCCCACTACCCCAGCCGTGTTATAGTGTAAATGCACGGTAACATTCACCTGTCCACCTCCCTCAGGGAACAGAATGGTGTCTTTTAGTATGACGTTAAAACCCTGCACTTTTTCTTTCTTGCCGTTATTGTTGTCCAGCTTCAGTTCGGCGGGTGAACAGGAGACCACCGACGTGACAAACTGTGAAAGGGAACAGAAAGACATTGACGTAAGTTGTTTGTCTGTTTAAGGTAACATACATGCTTTGCTTCATAGCAATCGGCCCACTAAAAGAGAAGATCTGCTGCTTTTAAATTTAAATGGAAAACGCCCTTATACCATGAAAAATCGAAATTGAAGAAATCTTTAATTCATCTCAAAATGTAACAGATGCTGCAATGTTTCACATTGCTCACAGCCCAGGATGTTCCCTGCTGGCACCATTGAAACAGACGTTTGGCACTGGCACAAGTGACCGGCTATGTACATTGACCCTGTGGATCTCCTGATAGTTTTGGTGGAGACAGGAGAGTTGAGGGAAACATTTAATTCTGCAGCGAGGTTTTATGTTTTTTGGATACAATCCGGGTTAGCACCCGGACATCCCTTTCAGACAGCTTCCTCTTGCGTCCACAGTTACTCCTGTTAGATGTGGTTCGTCCTTCTTGATGGTATGTTGACATTATCCTGGATACCGTGGCTCTTGACACACCACAAAGACTTGCTGTCTTACATCTAGGCATTTGGCAGACGCCCTTATCCAAAGCGAATTAAATTTTTTATCTTATTATACATCTGAGCAGTTGGGGTTAAGGGCCTTGCTCAAGGGCCCAACAGGGATAACTTGGTGGAAGCGCGACTTGAACCTGGGACCTTCCAAACCGTAGTCCAATGCCTTAACCACTGAGCTACCCCTGTCTTGGTCACAGATGCGCCAGCGAGACGCACACCAATAATTTGTCCTCTTTTGACCTGAAATGTTGTGTGCATTGCAATATTTTAAGCAAAACTGTGCCATTACTCTGCTAATTAAACCTTCATACTCTGGTGGAATGTGCAATCAATGAAGATTGGCCACCAGGCTGGTCAAATTTAGCCATGAAACCTCCAACACTAAATTCATCAGTGTTTCAGTTTCATTGTCCAACCCCTGTATATGTTTGTGTGTGTGTGTAAAAAAAAAAAAAAAATATATATATATATATATATATATATATATATATATATATATATATATATATATACACACACACACACACTCGCCTAAAGGATTATTAGGAACACCATACTAATACAGTGTTTGACCCCCTTTAGCCTTCAGAACTGCCTTAATTCTATGTGGCATTAATTCAACAAATGATTCGAGCTTTGTGACATGGTGCATTATCCTGCTGGAAGTAGCCATCAGAGGATGGGTACATGGTGGTCATAAAGGGATGGACATGGTCAGAAACAATGCTCAGGTAGGCCGTGGCATTTAAATGATGCCCAATTGGCACCAAGGGGCCTAAACTGTGCCAAGAAAAGATCCCCCACACCATTACACCACCACCAGCAGCCTGCACAGTGGTAACAAGGCATGATGGATCCATATTCTCATTCTGTTTACGCCAAATTCTGACTCTACCATTTGAATGTCTCAACAGAAATCGAGACTCATCAGACCAGACAACATTTTTCCAGTCTTCAACTGTCCAATTTTGGTGAGCTCTTGCAAATTGTAGCCTCTTTTTCCTATTTGTAGTGGAGATGAGTGGAACCCGGTGGGGTCTTCTGCTGTTGTAGCCCATCTGCATCAAGGTTGTGCGTGTTGTGGCTTCACAAATGCTTTGCTTCATACCTCGGTTGTAACAATGGGTTATTTCAGTCAAAGTTGCTCTTCTATCAGCTTGAATCAGTCGGCCCATTCTCCTCTGACCTCGAGCATCAACGAGGCATTTTCGCCCACAGGACTGACCCATACTGGATGTGTTTCCCTTTTCACACCATTCTTTATAAACCCTAGAAATGGTTGTGCGTGAAAATCCCAGTAACTGAGCAGATTGTGAAATACTCAGAACAACCATGCCACGCTCAAAATTGCTTAAATCACCTTTCTTTCCCATTCTAACATTCAGTTTGGGGTTTAGGAGATTGTCTTGACCAGGACCACACCCCTAAATGCATTGAAGCAACTGCCATGTGATTGGTTGATTAGATAATTGCATTAATGAGAAATTGAACAGGTGTTCCTAATAATCCTTTAGGTGAATATATATATATATATATATATATATATATATATATATATATACACACACACACTCTAACCCTCTTAAATTAACAATAATCTCTTTTGATATTAAGATGTATCTGTTACTCATCATCTGTAAAGCCTTTTATAACGGCTCTAATCCGAGTTGCCTTTGGTTAATTGGTGATTTCTGATGCTGGTAACTCTAAATGAACTTCTCTGTAGCAGAGGTAAGTTTTGGTCTTGCTTTCCTGGGAAGGGAGCCAGTTTCATCATGGAGCTTGATGGGTTTTGCAAATGCACTAGATACAATACTGTTCTTGTAAGAACTATTCCAAAAGGCTGACCTCTGTGTCTTAAAATAATGAATGACTGTTGCTGTTGTTATATAATTACCTAATTCCCTATGTGTTATTTCATAGCTTTGAAATCCCCAGATTTGTTGTAGAATGTAAAAAATAACTCACTAAACAACAGCAAAGAAATTTGCAAATGATCCCAAACTTTTGAGAAGCAGTGTGTGTCACACACACACAATTCAATTCAGTGATGTATCACAATTCTTTTGTATGGCAGTTCATGTGTCACCACACTGACTCCAAAATAAAAAAAATTAAGTCTTTTTTTTTTACATACAGTACTGTATGTTTGTATTTGAGTCTGTAAAATGGTGTCATTCCTCTATGATCCTACAGAGGGTGCTCTACACATTCTCAGGCAGCACAGCGCTCTCTGTGGTGGAGCAAATTGTGAAGTTGGTTTAGAATTCTAATAACATTTAATAAATAAAATGACTATTGAATTGGTAAAGAAAAAAATATATATATATATTAGGGTGATCCTTATTTTTTTTACTTTTGAAATGTTTATCTCTGATCCTCTCAAAACATTCCATTTAGGGAAAAAACACATCATGTGAAATATTTTGTCATTAGCAATGAAATTAATGGTAGCTCAAGCTCCTTAAAGTTTTGAGAATTTAAAAACAAATGGCAAATTCTACTCAAAACATGGTCATCTGAATATCCTACAACAGAAAGAAATGTTCTACTCAAAACATGGATTAAACAACACAAAGCTGGTAGGCACAGGATTATGCTGTCATCTGAATAACTCCTCAATGTCTGATACAGTCCTGTTTTGACTGGCTTGTGGCTGGTTGCCATGGTTATCATTGTCAGTGCTGTGTTGTGTTTAATCTGGGCAGCAAAATCTCTATATAGAAAAATCAATTGGACTCATTTTGAAATAAACCATTGAACTGTCAGCAGTTACCAGTAACACCAGCGTTTAGCACAGAGCATTATGGCTTCAAAATCTACACGCCACTCCACTGTCATTTGGAACTAAACCAAACAATTAGAGTTGCTTCTACAGCAACGTCAACTAAAATAGAAGATTTCTGGAGCCGTGCTCGAATTCCACTTCGCCACAAGCAGGACATCATAAAAAAGGTGGAAGCGCTCTTCGATGAGTGGCGTTCACTAAAAAAGAATGCAATCAAAAATCAGAGAGGCAACAGAAAAATGAGGATGCCTTCACATCAACCTTCAATGACCTCTTTGATGTTGCACATGCTGATGCCCTGAGTCTTCCTTATCGCTCAGAGGGTACCTGGTCGCCGGGGTTCCATGGCCTCTGTGGATAAGTCACTAGAGAAAAAAGAAAACCAGCTCCTGGAGAAAAATGTTAAAGAAGAACTCAGAAAGCGGAAATCTGAAGAAGCTATTGAGTCTATCCTCAAAAAAGTAGAACTAGAATACAGCTGTGATTCTGCTCTAGAAGACGACACTGAAAACTGTGAAGAACAGTCTCCATCTTGCAGCGCGTCCAAAGAGAGACAGAAGAGAAGCCGAAACTATTCACGAGTCTGCAAATTCCAATGGATTTCTCAGCACACCACCTTCCACATGGAATGAGCGTCTTGACTTCGAGGAGGCAAGACAGAGAGTCAAATGTTTATCTGTCATCAATGACAATGCAGAACGTGCTGTTGCTCTCATCCAAGAATTCAACGGACACCTCACTCGTGATGAAGAACAACTGCAGTACCTGCTGCTGGTTGTTGCTGAGCACCGCAAGAATTTCCCTGACGCATCCAAACAAATAATGATGAATACAGAAAATTAAAAAAATAAATGACTGATAAGTGTTGACAAATTATAGAAATTTTCAAACATATATGATACTGTCAGTTGTAGAATCATGTTTGTGTTCCTACTTTTTCCGTATCCACTGCAAATCGGATATCTAGTTTATATCAGCAAACTTTTAATTTTTCTGAACTGTATTCAACATTATATACTAATAAACTGAAGTACCGATGATTATTTCAACAATAACTGTTGTTTTGCCAATACCAGGTATAGGGAACTTTCATAGTAGATGTATTTTTTTTTTTTTGTCAGGGTGCTTGAGCTACCAATAAATATGAGAATATTTGCATGAAAATTGGCATGTGCCATTATTTTATACATTGGAACATAATTAGAGGGTCAGAGCAATAAAAATTTTACTTTTAATTTTTACCCCCTGTTAAGGACCACCTATATATATATATATATATATATATATATATATATATATATATATATATTATTAAAACTATGAAATAACACGTAGTGAATTATGTACACACACATTTTGTCAGGTCTTTTTTAGAGCCTTCCAGTAACTAGTAATGCAGCTGATAAATTATTAAATACTACACCTACACATCTTACTCCAACCTCATGTACCAAAAAATATCGGTTTTTTTTTTTTTTTTACTTGTTTCATAAATTAAAATCTACACTATTTTTAAGTATGCCCATTCATGATCTATTCAGATCTTCTGGTCCTTTTGGAGACACTGACAGACTGCTAGCAGAAGAGTTAGCCGCTTAGCTAACAGTGTGCGAGGAGCTTTATTTCGTTCACAAGAAATGTCTACAGCAGCTCATTTTAAACGTTAACATGTAATGCAAATATACCGTGTGGGAAATGTACATACTTCCTGCAAGTAACAGTCTCTCTGACACTGAAACGCCATGATACACACAGCAGGTGACGCCGGAAAAATGCTCCCTGGAAATGACTGAAGAGGCACTCAATATGGCGCTGTTTTTCAAAATAAAAGTCCCCATTTTACTTCACAGGCTTGTCTAAGTATATACAATTCAATTCAATTCAAATTTATTTCTATAGCGCTTTTACTAATGGTTAAAAGCGCTGAACCATAACATTGATGATCAGAGATATACAGTATACCAGCATACTAGGGACAGGATCATGGGCACCCAACTTGTACGGACCGATCTCACAGAAAATCCAGTGCA